>VTPC01000816.1:0-146453 GCA_011009095.1 Ignelater luminosus
GAAAATTTAAGAACGAATAAGAGGAAAAACAGCACTGTTGTAACAACAGTAAAGCAAGTCGCCAAAAGTAGCCAAAAGATGAAATATGCATAACTGAAGATTTATCTCTAGCTCTGAAAACGCTGGTTGTAGCTATTGTTCACCTCTTTTTTCGTCATATTTACAAACTTTATGCCATCTGTTAGTTGATGAACTCCAATAGATACTTAAACAAACGTTTCAAGACAGTTGTAGATAAGGTAAGTTGTTCAAGTGACTTGTTATTAGTGGTATGGACAAAACAATTGGTAAGGGCGTTTTGATATAATTATCGCATGGCAAAGCTTAATTAGATGTGATTGATCAATCAATCAAACAGTTTTAATCGTGAAAGTGATTCATCAATAAGAAAAATTCTGACTTTGCTTAGCTCTTTCTTATCCATATTATGTGTAACATAATATAACACCTCTAGTGTTGATCGATAGTAGACTATAAAAACTGGGAATTGCGTAGGCAAAAAAATTAAGAAACACCAATCTAGAAAATATTTCAGATTTTTTTAACACATTAGCTATCAATAAAGTCAGAATTTGGAAAGTAAACTTGATATAGACAATTAAATACTAAAGTATTATTAAAGTAGATTATTAATACCAATTATTTCCGAAGGGATTTCACTCAAAATTTAATTACTATTAAGACTTAATATAGACATCGAACCAATCACAAATTAGATTACTCTTATGAAAATTTAAATATATAACAAATGGTTTCAAAATATTTTGGTGACGCCACTGGTTTGAACTTACTAGCATCCTGACTCGAATCTCGTAGATGATTAAATTCGCTAGAACAAGAATATTTTATAAAAATTATTTAAAGTATTTTTAGGATAAGGGGAATCACCGGAGTGTATTAGACGCGACTGGAATTTGAACAGAAATGAAAATCAAAAACAAAAACTCCATCGTTTTGTTTTGAGCATTTGCTTAGCAAACTCAGCAAATAAGATAATGAAGTACACATGGGAAAACGTGAATTTTCATCGAATCGTAAACTAATTATACGATTTATTCGAAACCCAATTAATGTATTTAATGTCAGAGCATAACATAAACCTCAAGTTAACTAAATTGATGAGGTGTGCAATTTATGTTAAAAAGAGTTTACACTTTGGCAACCTTTAAGGATGTCTTTTGTAGTCCACTTTAAATCCTATTAGTAGTTAATATTTTCATATCGAAATCCCTTTTGTCTACTGTATTACACGTTTAAAACCGAAACAGATCCCTGTGAAATCCGTCCCTTTGTTTATCCAACCCATTCCTTATTAACAGTAATAAGGGTAGGCAAAAACCACATGTAAATCCACCATCCTGTAGTACCTCAACTATGCTTTTCCCTATTCCCTGCGAATTAGGTCTGTTCCATTACAACCCCTAAGGGTAGCCGAGGGAAGTAAGCTTAAGGCAACACGACCGTCTGGTATTTTTGGAAACATTTTCACAGGATACGTCTTTTTTACATCCCATCTTGTTCGGCGCACCACATTTCTCGTTTCGAATTTCGAATTCGTTTCGTTTTTTTGTGAATACTCGCGAGGCGCAAAACGGCGGCGCGAAATGTTGACGAACTTCCGCAAGCGCAACGTGTTGATTGAAAGTGATTAAAATAGCAGACGGCGCGGTAAAGGGAAATTTTGTAGGTTAGAATAAATTTTACGCGCGGTGTAACGTTCTAGATAAGTCGCCGTGTTATTGTAAACAAATGAAATGTTGGCTCGTTGAGAATTCAAAGTGCGTATGTAGTCGGGTCGAGCGCCGAGTCAAAGGGCGTGCTGGATGGTTCGGCGTCGCGGCGACCGTCATTGACCAGGTATAATTATCCGCGCGATCATAAACACGGGGGGTGCGGGCCTGGGGTGGCTGCGTCAATACGCGGCGGGCCCCCTCGCGCAGCCGGTCGCCCCACGTGGTCCCCTCCTCTTCCCTGAGCCCGGCCGGCGACCGCTGCTGCTGCCTCATTGTACCGCGACTCTTCGAAGTAATCGCTTCTTTGCACCGACTGCTCCCTCCGAGCGCCCGTCTCCGTTTGTTATTGTGAATTTTAACATATTTGTAGTATTACTATTATTATTATTGTTGATATAATTAAACTGTGCACATCTTGGACATATAAAATTTAACCATCGTTTTACCTTAGGATCGCATGGCGACTCAAAGGTAAGAAATGTATATCCAGAGCTGCACTGTTGTTTTCTCTCTAGTGTAAGAGCGAATTTTCACCCCCCCCCCCCACCGGCGTCGCGACGCTTCCTTTCTTCTTTCTTATGAAGTGATGCGCTGTTTGTTTTAATTAGTGCTGTGAAGTTTTTGTATGCGACTATTTTGTTTTTATGTGACGGTTACATTAGTCAACGGCCGGTCCGTTCCTGTCACCAGATTGTCATTTCCTGTCGTCCGTCGCGTCTCCATTAAAAACGATCACTCATTGCGAGCTATTCATTGAAGAAAACGTGATTTTGTGCACGACGAATATAAATCGGATAAAATCTCGAGGCTTATATTATGCGCCATCGGTTATATACAGCGAGAATGATGGTTTTGTATTGCCTACCTGGGCCAGCTGTGGTTGGAATGCAGCGGCGAGTGAGAGCATCGTCCGTGAAATAAACGGTCAACAGTGTTGAGAGAACAAAGAACTTGTCGTCTGGTCGATTAACAATATAACCTTCGCTACCAACGACCTACATCGTAGTCGTCATTCTCGACGCAATTTCATTTTCATTATTATTTTATTGTTATTGTAAAATATCGGTGAGGTTTCCTGTTTGAAAGTGCTATGTGTGAGTGTGTATAATATGTGTGTGTGTGTGTATATCAAGACTACACTCTCTCATGTGTATGACCTTTACATTCAAATTCACCTTTATTGGTACTGCACGTCACACCTACTACTACACCTTTACTTTGCTTGTGTGAAGTTGTCCTGGCACGTATGCATGCACCTTCTTACCGCACGACAGGTAACTAAGGGCAACAACATCCTCTTTAGTAATTGCATTTTCCTCGCTACTCCGGTTTCATCTCGCATCTCAAAGCCCAAACAAAGGACTCTATTAGGGATTAGGTATTCAGCATTGTGCGTTTATTTTGGCGTTTACTTGGGTTATATCCAGTGTAAAACGCATTGAGTATACTATAACAACAACGATACGAAAGATGATTATCATCTCAGTAATTCGCTTTGAGCAGTTTAAAAGATACTTTCTTGTTGACTCGTATTTAATGGGACCGGAAAATAAGGAGTTTTCTAGAATATTATATAAAACAACATGAAGGATTTTCGAGGAAATAAAAATGGGAAGACAAAACTGATATTGATAAAATTATATCAAGAGAGCGGTTTCACCAAATACAAAATGATAAAAATAAAATAGAAATAAAACGTCAAAACATTACACATTGTTTTATTTGCTAGAAGGATTTTCCTTAAAAAAATTAATTTTGACCTTGAGATAATTCAGTCTCCAAAACTTTCTCAGGATTTATTTTAAAACGACTTCCTTGTTTAATTAAAATGTTATAGAATTACACAAAAAAGGAAGAACTTTCTCAATTAAATAATACTACCGTGTGAAAACTAGTAGTATTCACAATTTAAAAAACGAAGATAAATTTTCCGAGGTCGTAAATGTCGAGGAAGTTTGTTTAAATATTTGTTTCTTATCTATCATTTACGAAATATTGTGAGAATTTCGTATAATAAATATTTTTATTTATTGTGTATTACCAAATTTATTAGAAAGTGATTTTGTTCTGTGTCTGTAGTTTTAATCAACAACTGCTATAACCACCTACAGATTTTTGCGCCGATAATACATCAATTTCGTTGAGTGGAAAAAACAAATAAAACAACCTGTAGGATGACAACCTAATAAAACAACCGAAATTCATTCCTGATAAAAACAAAAAAAAACTACAAAACGTTTGCGATTCCTGATAATGAAACTGTTGAAAACGTGTATAGTAATATAATCCAGAATAAGTGGGATTTGTATGAAAAACAGTTGAAACATAAACCAATTGATATTTTAATTGGAAATTAAAATTAAAAAAGGATAAATTCAATGACAATTAAATTAGTTAGAGGAAATATAAGAAAGTTAAAGAAACCAATGGAATTGAACAAATTGCTAGGCGTTTCTCATGATAAAACATTTGAAAGATCACTTGTTGATTATTGCAAGTAACCAAAGATTCACGGTAATAAAATAAAGGAAATAATAATTGCAAGGAGGTTGCAACAGTAGGAGATTTGGTATAAATAACAAAATAGAAACAAATTAAGCTTGAACAAAAACAAAAAAAGGGTGTACAATTGTTTTATTATTTCCTAGCTTAGTTGGATCAGAATTATGTTTTGGATTTAGCACATATTCAGTGAATTCTCATTTTAAAACATTCAAGAATTACGTCAATTTGGCATTTTGTTCAGAAAGCTGGCCATATTTTGTAAAATAAAGTTTTACTATCGTAATACCTTTCAATAAAATAAATTGGTTAATGAAGTAATCAGAATGAAATCATCGAGTTTTACCTTATCTTGTATTCCAGTCCAAGGTAATAATCGGCTTAATCGCTGTGTATGAGGGAACGTAGTGTTATTGCTTTCGATTATGTAAAGGAAATAGCTAAACAACGTAAGTAATTTTAATTTAAATTCCAAGATTTTTAACATTAAGGATTATTTAACTGAAACAATTGTGAGTAAAATGTTGGATGTGAAATTTCTGTTGGGAAGATCTGTTTAATGTTGATTGTCAACAGCTGTGGAATCGAACGGTAATTAATAACTGCCAACAAAAATTAAATTCTCCTTTTGCCAAAACAAACCTTGAAGCAGTGTTTCACTTTCACATGGTACTTGATATTCTTTTTATTAATTTTGCAATGGGGTTTCTTGAAACACCCTCGTGCTATAATATCTCTGTATGTAGAGAACAGACTTGTATTTCAAAACCTAATTCTGTCTATCAGAACCTAGTGGGCAAAGGTATGAATATCCTAATGTTCTGAAAAATATCTCAATCGAAAACCAAATAAAATTGCGTACTTTTGAGAATTGGCTTGTATTTCTATTATAACAAGACCTTCCAAACCTATTGGTATCAGATGTAACTTCTATCTCCCCAATATCAGTTTCCGAAACAGTTATTCTATTTTAATTTAAAGTTGCCAGAATATTTGATTAGGCCTATGTAATTACACAAAGCTCAAGTATAAGATTTTATAAAGCATCTACGTTTCTAATGTCAATATCTACTGTAAGAAATGTGTAGAATATTTGGAATATTCCTCAAATAGAACGAAAGAACGGGCAAGATGTCATAAAGTGATCTGTTCTTCTGGAAACGCTTGTCTTAGATTTGGAGATCACTTTTTCTTGAATTTCTTCTGAATCTCAGTAATCAGAATTATACTTTAAGATTGTGATTGATTACATGCCCGTCTTTATGTTTGTTAATTTTGAATCTGTGTTAGATTGTTCTTTTCCCAATGGGTACTCAAGATTCCTGTCTTAGTTTATGTTGAGAAATGAACACCCAAGATATAACCCCTAAATGCAATTCGAGAGACTCTTTTTTAAATATCAAGACGCCAGGATTATATTCTCAAAACGGCAATTCTCACATTTTGTTTTTCAGAAAGTAAGAAAGAAATTTTGTAACTAAGATAGTGGGAAATCGAGTTTTGAAAGACTATTTGGTTGAGATTAACGAAAAAAGGTGGTATAGTTGGTTTGCAGTGACTTATTTGCACTAACACCATGATCATCAGTGGTCCATGACAAAGAAATAATTTTTGAGATGACCAGTGATTTGCAAAAAAAAGTTGTAGTTTTGGTTTGGTCCTTTAGGGATAGGGTATTGTTTTTGGAAGACGCCCACTGGTTTTTTCAAAAAAATATTTTCATTTGGCATTGAGAGAAATTATACGCTTTTGCCTGGTTGGGAAATTTGGAAAAACCACCCACAGATTGTCCCCGGATGGTGAATAAAATCATCTTAAGAATCTTGCCCAAGTTTGATCCGGTACATTTTTGTTTTTTCCCGCCACTTCTTCAAAACTGATGATTTTAACCATTTTTTTCGGAAAGTGATTTTCTTCCTGTTTTCAATAGTTACTATGTGATATTGAACACAGCAAAACCTAAAAAATATTACAAAAACCTCTCTTAAGACAAAATTAGAACGTAAAATCTAATTTGCGACGCTACCGTCAAAGATAATTTAATGACATGGTGCCATTTTCAGTTAGGAATTCTTCAGTAATTAAAATCGTGTTAAAGGAAAGCAACTTGCAATCTTCACATACCCCAAATTTCACAGATGTTATTGAAAAATGAAAACGCTAAAAAACCACTTTTAGTATTCGCGCACACAGTATAAACAAGAGTTTTATGACAAAGGGTGTGCAAGTTAGCAAGGTAGAGATTTGGAAGCTCATGTCGTTTTAAGATTTAGTTTATCTCTCTTCTCTTTTCTTTTTTAAATTAGTTTGTTTTTGAATATTATCAACGGCAGTTGCCTACGATTGCCCCTTCTTAATGTTATCTTCATGCAGAATAGATTCTTTATAAAATTTTCCAAGAGTTTAATTGTTTTTAACTTTTATCAGTGACAAAGTAAACGGAATCAGAATTTTGCAGTTAAGTTTTGGATAACTTTGAGATTTTTCTGAAACTCCTTTAGTTTTCTAACTTCCTTACTTCTCCCCAAGTTTATTTTTTTAAAATCCATATCAGTTCATCTTGTGTACAATGTTGCCAGACACCATGAGTAAGTAACAGTTTCCTGATCTTGATTCTCAACTCAGAATTAACTTTGAGACTGCTAGTAGGTCTTGGTCTTGGTTTCAAAAACTTTTTTTTCTCTTTTCGACTATAGAAATTTGAAGGAAAAACTTCATACCAATTTTTAGTGGTTTTAGAAGAACTTACTGACGTCAAGTTGTGTTTGTGGTTACTTCTCTTGCTAACATTGAGATGACACTAAACATAAAATTCAACTTGAGATTCTTGAGATTCGATTTTTCTTATTCTTTATCTCTTTTTCCTGATGTGTCCCTCTCTTACTATAAGATAGTAGTAAACAAGACTCATACAATTGAGGGTGAAACAATGCATTCCCATTTATTAAAATGGTAGGTTTTGAATATTGTTTTGTTTTGCAGTCGCTTTGTTTTAGTTGAATATCGTCAATTGCAATTGAGAACGAGACAGCAGGAAAGCAAAACATAAATGAATTCGTAGTAATCTAGGAGGAAAATATTCGAGTACAAGTAGACAATGTAATTAAAGTGGGAGAAACAATTTATTTAAATTAAATAAACACTAACCGTCTAGATCATGTGATAAAAGGCTCATTAATTATTAAACAAACAAGTTGCAATAGATTAGGACATTTTATAGTTTTGTCACTTCCACCCAAAATTTTAATGATAATTCTAATTCTTCATAAATATTTGTACAACTTTCCTTTTGGAAAATATTTAAAGATTCTCTTTACGGTATCTCAAAATAAACAAGAAACAATAGGACAAAGTAAAAATAGAAGGTTTATACAGAAAACAAAAAAAAATTGGCGAACAATAAAAACTCAAATATTTTCTTTTTTTCATTTTGTTTTAAGTACATTCCTTTGCAATAATAATAAAGATAAGCAGATTTCATGGTTATTTGCAACAGCAAAATTGTTATTATCGTGCAAATATTGCAAACCTAACATTAATATCTGTTAATAATTATTATCCAATGATTAAGTAATGATGTCATCGTGATTAAAGTTAGCCAAATGGGATAACCGTGCGCGCGAGTGTTTGAAAGTGAAAGTGGTTTTTGCAAGCAACATTAAAGAAGTGTTGCTTGCTGTCTATAGCTTGAAACTCTCGATATTATTTAAATAACCAGTCAATTACTCTAGTTAATTTTTTTTATTTTTTGCTTTTCTCGATAAATTTTTGTTTTGAAAGGAAAAAAAGGAAAACTTGTTTGTAAACAAAGTTAATTGCATTCTAATTTCAGTACCATTGCCTTATCGATGAAATTGCAAATGTAACCATATAATATTAGCACGGACTTGCACAATGTTAATAGTAGTCGGTTGTGAAAATGAGATTATGTAACACTTTTGTGTAATTTATTTGACGTGTCGTGCGATTTCAGTTTCCACGTGTGGGAAGATAAAAATTTCTTGTGGAGTTGCACAATGAGAAAAATTAATGTCCGAGTATTAGTTAATTGTTTATTGGTTGTACAAATTGGGGCGCCAAATACTTTCTCATCTTGCACAAAATTAAAATTGACAAAATTCCAATTCACTTTCATAGCATGCGTTCTAACTATGAGAAGCGACTGAAAATGATTTATATTCATTATGGTATAAGAGCAATCCGGTTCAAATATGGCAACTCTCTCGCTGCCTCTCGCTAGTTTATATTACAACAATGTCATGCATATAATATTGCAGCTGCAACGTATTATGAAAATTCAGAATATAAACTTTTAATTATAATTTTCAATGTAGCGTAAAATGGAATTCTCTTTCATACAGTACAATATTACACATAATTTGCTACGCGGAAATTAAAAAGGTTCATTTTATTTTAGTAAATGAGGTTAGATGCTTATAAAAGATAATTATTATAAGTATTAAAGAGAACAAAGGAAAATGTACGTACTTTATTGATTATCCTATCTGACGCCATTTATGCAGAGTTTTATGGTCTTCCAACAAAGGGAGAAAAAGTAATAAAAACTACGTATTCAGTGATCCTCCCTTTTGTGCCTTCTACATTTTATATTTCCGACGCTGTTATTATGAAAAGGGCAATGAAATCTTAAAAGGTTTACCTACCATTTTTGGTAGTAGAAAAATCGACGCAACCATTTTTTATATATAACCAGAGGATTTAAATAATAATTAATTTTTCGACCATTGCATGTTTTGATATTTTCTAACGCTCGATAAAATGAAGTATAGTAGGTGACGCATTTGAGAACATACATAGAACAAGACAAAAATAGACCACGGTTTATTTTCTTTTTAAACCCGCACGCGTAATAACGCCACTTCAGTAGTGTTCGACCTCATATTCATGTTTTTAATTTAACAGATGACCACATATGGCGTTGACTTCCATGTCCTAAGATGATGGTCACGATATCTAAATGGGAATCCACTTAAAATTCTTTAACATGAACTCTAGCTATCATCTCCCAAGCTTGCATGCAAAAAAAGAGAATTTTAATTTTCATTCTTTTTTTTTCGATTTCGATATTACAAATATTATTTCGACCGATGGAGAAATGTATTTTTTTCTTGTGTAAATATAATTTATGAAAACCAAAATTTATTTACCTTCTTTTAGGCGGTTTTGCGATCCGATAAATCCATATACATTTTTTCAGTTTTGATATATTTACTTTTATCTTCGCTTTCCTCGTAGCCTCTATGGATCTTGATTACTTAAGAGGATTTTGTTTTTTCATTTTTCTATTGAAATCTTCTTTTTATACTAATATCGTTAACATTTTACATGCTGTAATTATTATTCACCTTCCAAATAATTCTGGAGGTTGAGGTCGTACCTTTTAAAAACGTGAAGAGAGAAAAAGTTGAGTCAGACATATAAATTAGCCTAGGGGATAAAGAAATTTTAGACTTTAATATCGTAAATTCTTAAAAAGGAGGTTTCTGAGTATAAAAAGGTGCCTTGAAAAAATATGGATCAAGGGTGTTAAAAAGATTATGACCAACCTCTCTGATTAGGAATCTAACTTAATGGGACGTACCCATTTACCACACACTCACGTGATATTTTTACGAGGATAATATAAGATTGTAAAATTATTGCAGTGTTCCAAAATGCAGTCGTAAATAAATTTTGTGGGAAAAAGTTTGATGTAATGTTGGTGTTATTAAATGAAAAATGTGCATGTTGAGTCTTAAAAGAGGTATGTATTACATACGGGGTCAACTACTCATGTTTTTGGAAATACACCTTCTTACTTAATTAATTTTAATTGACTTGAATTTTAAAATTCTTCTACTACTCGGAAACTGCTATTGATTGCGCTGTTGCCGGACCATGAAAAAAGTTTGGAATCACTCCTACTTTACTCCTACTTTAAGGTAACAAGCAATCTTCGAATTTCACTTCGTACTATTTGAACTTGTGTGTAATATACAAGCGAACAGCAGAAATACACCTTTTATGTGTTTGCTTGACAGTTTCGCTAACTCTCCGTGGCAATGTCTAATTAAACCAACTCAATTACTTTAACAGTTACAATACTCTCTCTAGACTGAAGAACATATCCCTTGTACTAAATTAGCGATTATTTGAATTTCTGCAAGTTTTTCCCGCAGTCCAACATTATATCGCCAGGCCAGCAACTTGCGAACTTATCTCTCTTGTCAGCTAATTGTGTTCGTATTGTCCCGGCCAAATCTAGGACAGGATCGAAAGGACATATTCTAGAAAGGAGAAAGTAAGTTAATAGTTTGGAGTAACTCTGGATACCAATCTAATCTTCAGATCTCAAATCCAGAAAATAATAAATGAGGCGACCATGGCCTTGATAAAATCTAGTAACTAAAACACAGTTTGGTTTACTGGTTGTAACTACAGACAACAAAGTAATCATACCTACGGTTATTTAAATCATCGAATATACAGGCTTTGAAGGTTTGCTTGCCTAGTTATAATAAAGGTCAGGATGAAAAAAAAAACTGCCGTTAAAGTTGCGTTTTCACGGGCCGATCCTGACCATAATCGAAGATAAATTGAAAGCAAATTGAATATGGTCTTTTGGCGGAGTAATTACATTCAATCGAATTAGAAACACTATTTTTGCCAAACAACTACAGCGACAAGGACTTAACAAGTTGAACGTGGACTGTATTGTGTGATGAGAAACTTTTTTTTAATGAAACATACATTAGTGTTCTTCGAAGTGCGCATTATCCATCCGCAAATGGTTTCGATAAGGCTCTCATTCTTCCAAAACTAGTTCTTGTTAAAGACAGTTTGATACATACATTCAGGACATTTCGTCTCAAAATCCACGGTCGAATTCACCAGCGTCTACTTGTTTTCTAACTTCTTTAATATTTCCTCTCGGATTGCTCAACAAACTATTCATACGTGTATTATTTTTCTCAATAACTTGGATAACAGTCTAGATTCTATTCAGTACTAACATCGGAAGAGAAAAAAATAAGGCAGTTCAGGAAGTAAACAAGCGATATATAACATTACATACATACATAACAGGCGCACCCTAATTACGTATATTGCTGCAAAAGTAATATTGGCGATCAAATTTGCCTCAAACGTAAAGACTTTATGCAAGCTGCTTGCCCACAATGGAAAAATAACTTGCAAAGAGTAAAGAGCTCACTAGCCACTCTTATCTCGTGTAGCACATCTGAAACAGCCTTTAAGGAGAAGCAGGAAGAATAGCATATAAAGCATTGGAACAACACTACCAGATTAAGACAGTCTGGACTGTTGAACTGAGAACCGTCCAGAAAAACAGCAGAATAAATTCTGAATTTCAGCAGGTAACATATCTGAACCTTAATAAGGTTTTACATTAGCCATTGCAATTTGAAGTAACCAACGCCCTAGCGACCTCCTGTGGTGCAATCGAAAATTGAACACGTCCAGCTTCAATCTGCAAGATCAGTGAATGACCTCTTTTCTAATTTATTATATGTATTAAAGTCATATTATCATGCCTAGGTCAATTAATCAGAGTTTATACAGCCTACACCATCATCATCATGATCTTGATTGTTGATAAGAAGCTTTAGGTGCAATTTGTAACTCCTCGTCAGCCCGATGTATTTAGTTGAAGCTGTTGTTTCTGCAGTTTTTGTCTGATGGGATGAGCATAGAATTGAAGAATGGGATCGCGTTACGTTGGACAAAAGTTAACGATGTAAGTCGGCGTTCGTTCCTCTATTTGTGGTGAGCATTGCTGAAATCAGTTTCTTATCAACAAACGGCAAAGACGACGAAGAGCACCACAAAAGAAAAAAAAGGGGGTGGCTTTTTGGATGGCAATACAATCTCCATGAAAACATCCGGTGCGCCGCGACAACTTCAGGAGTCAATGTTATCAAGTGGATTCAGAAACTGGAATGGACAGAGAAGGTTTTGATAATACGCTTTGGCTAGTAGGGGGATCCCAATTTTTATTGCAAACCAGATTGAGTCTCGTCTCGGTTATGGACTATGAAAATCTAAAAAAGCTGCAACGTTACAAAATCATATCAACTACAATTGCTTATGACATGTTTTGTAAATGACGCGACTGGACCCATTTTGCTACATCTTTTTGTACATTTCATGTACTTACAGGTTATACCATCATATACTTTGCTTACAAGCGATCAACACTAAGAAAGGAGGTAGCTAGAGGGAATATGGTGGACGTAAGTAAGATTAGTTACGCCCTGAGCGCAATGCTGCGCTGGAGGGAGAGGCACAGAATATCGTAGTCAACACGCAGTCGTTCGCTTAGACTGTTACTTGTTGTTGGAGGACGGAAAAATGTAAATAAACGAGTCCATTTCAATTTATCGTCTATGGGTTATACAGACTAGAAGACATCGTAATCATCTTCCTTAATGCGATACTGCATATCATTTTAAGTGCAGAGAAATTACTGCAAGTGTGACTGGCAGATTTGGGGGTGTAATAAGTCTTGTCTGGCCACAGTACGGCAGGTCGGTCACAACACTTCGTGGAAAGAGAATTTCTATTGCTTGTCTTCTTCGATTGGAATACTAGCCTAGCCATTCTAATATTTAACGAAAAGTTCAAGAACCAAGATAGAATTAAGATATTACCATTCGTGCAAAATGCCCAATTTCTATCCTACTCTGTAGATACTCTTTTAACAGAAACAAGTAAAACATTTATTAGAATTACTGTAATGAAGCTAATCGTCGAGTATTATTTCTGCTAGTTTTCTTTTTGTTTCAGAAGTGCTAAAGCAGACTTGGATGATAAGTAGATTTAACAGCTTTCATTTGTCGAATGATTTTTTTCTACGTACAATATCATTTTTAATCAAAATCTAAATTAACAGGATATTATCGTTTTGATTTTAGAACTTTAATTTCTATATTGTTAAAGTTTCATTATTTAATTTTTAGAAATTTGACTCAAGTTAGGAAATAACAGAAATTAACTTAAAGTTTTATATTACTTCGATTTAATTCACTTTGAAGGGTTGATACTTTAAAGCCGACATTTTTATGTCTCATATTTTAAATAAAGCAGTACAGAAATTAGAAATATAATTTGTATCTGCAATAAAAATCACAAAAACAGATTTCTTATTTTTTAAAGCGGAGCACAGCCTCGATGTGCTTCTTGCAAAGCCGTCACTAATGTTGTTTAAGGGCGACACGTTTCACAAGAACAAAATTTAAAAAAACGAAAACCACTGAATCAACTTAACGTTAGATTAAGTCAATTCAGAAAGTTTAGGTTAGATATCTTTATCATCGTTAATCTGCAGAATGTTATTTATTGACTGCAAATTATTCAGAATATGCAGCTGTTTTTTATTAAAACACTCACACTCGCACAACTTGAGCCAATTTTATTACGACAAACCTATTGCAAATAAAATTGATTTAGAACGTCCAAGGTTGTAGTAAACAAACATTTTAACGACAGGAACCGTGCTACTTGTCTGCTACCAACTGTCGCTGTTGGATTACGTGATATATGTACACTCGGTATATACAAATTTTTTTCTTAACTTGGTTTATTACTTTGCATAATCACTTTATTAAAAGCGATGGTCGAGAAATTTCACTTTTAATTTATTTGACATTAAAGTCTCGTTGCGCGGAATGTAATCAAATTTCTCTTGCATATTTTGAGTTATTAAATTGTGTATATGAGAGATCTATTTTGCTCTCCTTTTTTTTTGACACCATTTGCCAGTCGTAATGTAAACGAGCTTTCAATAGAGGCTCGTACACACACAAACATAAAGAGTAAAAGGAATGCGTGGGTTTTATTTTCTTTTTTTATTAATTCATTAACACCTTTCATACAACACAAATACCAGTTGCGAACTTAAAAACGAAAGTGTCTCAACTCCGTGCAAAAAAACACATAATATAAATCTTTAATGAATGTTTTTGCTTGTTACTGTGATTATAATGTACCTCTCTCTATTACTTCTGTTATATTTATGGCTTGGCCGCCGACTCTAGTTGACACTGTCACGGTCATAGACGCTAAATTATTCCTATCATCCGACGTTTAATAAAATGCCTGGATTATAAAGACGGTTACTACTTTAATGATTTAAATGACGTATCGTCGACATCGTCCGCATTTCCATGAGTTTTATTTTTATAATGATTCATTGCAATTATTGTTGCATGAATCAGATTTTTTGCTTTGAGATTAAACGTTTCAGGGTAAAAATAATATAATCCACCATTACTGAAAACTGGATAAACAAATGCTCTTAATTCAACACAATTAAAAAGGTTTTGACTTCTTAAAACCATGACAATTCTCGAAAACGTCTCATTTCATGCGTATTTTAATTTCTGCTGGGAATTTTTTTTAGTGTTGGTGGTAGAAATTAGAAAATGAAAGAATTAGACTGCTTTTGCGAAAAATTCGTAACTAGAAAGTTCACAGTCTGGCTTTACATTAAGTATAAAATAAATAAGAATTGTGTTATCATTGATAGCATGGAATGCGTTATCAATGTTATTTTAACATTACAGGCGACCTTTTCCTCAAATTTTCTTTTGTTATCAAAGGCAATAATTGTGAAAGTGATATTCGATCATTCTACATTCTTTTTTGTTGCGGAAGAACCTTATTTATGTAATACTTCTCTTTAACAACTTCACTCCTCGATGTTTTATAAATTATTATTCTTAACATTCTGTCGTGCATACACAAAGCATTCAAGGAAATCAAAGGTAGAGAATTACAGTGAAACGCTTGACATTTATACAAAATAGTGGAGGAATTCTGTAAAGTTATTTTAATTAACGCAGTTTTTCTAATTTTGTTTAGTAATAACTACAATTTGCAATAGTCACATTAATATACTTAAGATATACGCATGACATAGTATCGTTATCTATTGATTGACACAGTAAGTAATTAGTTACATTCTTCCTCTTCAACCGTGGATTGAATTTTCAATACCCCCAATGATTATGTTTGGATGTAAAAAAAAGCTTTGCACTAATTGGTAAGTATTCAGTGGCTAAGTGGGCCGAATAATTTGGAATCCACATAAAACTGGAATAGTATATATTAATTATCCGTATCGGATCAAATCTTTCAATACAAACCTAACAAAATAGTTTTGGCTTCATGAAGTCCTTAAAATATTCTGCAAAATTGCAAGACTTGAAAATAATTGTTGTGTAAATTCTTGCAAACAATGTTTGCTACGTGAAAGACTGGAAAAAGGAGCCAAACTTTTCAAGACAGTTGAACTATAACAATAATTATTACTGCAGTAGATCAACTAAACTCTGGCATATAATTATGTTGACATGACTATTTGAAACCACTATACACGTAACAGTTGAACAAAAAGTAAAATTAACTTTGTTTTCAACAACATTGCTTAGATTGACAGGAATGCGTTAAATCAGACGATGGAGAGTTTTGTCCAAATTTGCATAAACTTGATGAGAAATAGGCTTAAGAAGTAACCAGTGACGCTATCCTTCTTTCGCGCCCTTTCCTAACCACAGTCCAGTTTAATGTAGGCTAGCGACTATGAACCCCGCGTTTAGTCTAAAAGTTTCCCGTCTGGCCGAATGTTTATCTTTCATTGGAATCTGTAATGGAACTTTCAGACATCAACAGCTTCTCGACGTTCAAGCCTGCTCGTTGTTAACGTAATGTTTTACTCATCTGGTAGTTTCATACTTAAGAAAATAACTAACTTTCTTAGATCTGAGTTTTAGCTTTTTAGGCCTATCAGTAAGGGCAATGCATTTTAAAAGGTAGGAGGTTTTAATCTTCTTAGGATAAGCTATCTTGGATGGCTCACACTTGGACTGTCCGCCAAGTCACAATTGGTAGTTTTGCCAAGGAGCAGCCGACCCTAAGCGAGACTTTATTTCTGGAAATGTTTTGAAGGATGAATAATAATCGCTTAAATTTTGAATACCATGTTTTCACAAACTTTGATATATTATTTACCAGAATATCCCTTTGTTGCCTTGATCTTGAAAGAGCAAGATCTCAGTTTTCAATTTTCCTCTTTGTGCCCATCTATCTAGGCGTTGTCGCTATCATTTAATTATGATTTTTCATGAAAGTGACCCTTTCACTTTTCTTAAGCCCCTAAGTTCTACACGTTGAATCTCCCTCAGTTTATATTCAGGCCTAATTATGTTTCTGAAAAACAAGCTTGTTTGTATTAGTAGCGGCCTCGAGCTTGGTCTTGGTGCATTCACCCTCATAGCGTGCAAGATAGACAAAAAAACTTTTAGCTGCATTTTCTGGTCGTATTTTTCAAATCCATTTGCTCGGTTGGAACGACGAAAGGAGATACACACCCATCTTTACGTAATAAAATAATTATAGTAGTAACTGTGATAATACGCCCGAGATCAGGATCGTCTTAATTTCGTTTATCGATACGTTCAGCTTTTTCCGCATTTGCTTGAATTTTCAAAATGTATTTCTTCCTTGGAGTAACAAGATTGACTACGGGTCACAATAGATGCTTTTGGTAGAAAACGAAACTCGACCATAAGACATTTAAGGTAACTTGGCGAGCTATTGAAGGTCTTTAAAGACGGTAAAGGATGACTCTGAGTCACCAAAGGTGCCTGGCTGGAGAGCAGAGTTCTGCTGAAAGGAGGTTCGATAGAAGACCAAGTCTGACTTTTCTAGCTTTTTATAAGACATTGAAAGAAGAGATCCAATTGGCCGATTTGTAAAAGAAATTTAGTTTTACATACAGCCCTGTATATAAAACGAGTATACCACAACAGTTTATAACATAAGCCTGGCCAAATATTTTTTTCGGGTTCATCTGAAGGAGATGATTTTAGCAACAAACTCATGAACAAGGACATAAATGTTGACGACGGGTGTGTATGATGATTCCATGGGAGGAAGTATGTTTGGTGAGGTCGCTTTAACTTGTCTTTTAACTTTGGAGGACTTGGAGAAAAAGTTGGGGGATTCTACACAGGAAAAAAAAGAATTTTGCCAAACATTTGATAACAGATCAAAGTTTAATGATTATTCGGTGAATGGGCTACCTTACTGTTGAATATAAGCGGCTTTCATTGACCTCTTGTCTTTGAGATTTCGTAGCTTTGCGACAGGAGGAAAAACAAAAGACATACTTGCGTTTTCTCTTATGTCAACATGCTATAAGTTAATGTACTGGGGCAGTTATTAATTTTTAAAAAGGAAACATAAAGAAATATTGAGAAATCCGCATATGTAGGTGCTTTTCGATGCCACTAACAACTGAAGAATATCTACCATGATAATGTGTTTTGATTAACTATGCCCTGTAATGGGATATGATAGTTGGTATCATTCCATTTCAGACATCATGATTGGATTTCCCGATTTAAACGGTATCTTTAGCCCAACACGAATTGAGATGCCTTTTTGAAAAGGCAGAAGAAAATGGAACGAAAAAAAAAGTAAATGTTTGTCTCTACTATTACAGTCCATATTCTTCTTTCCTCATTTCACGACTCACGGTTTAAATAATGTTTTTATACCAAAGTGACAAGATTTCGTTTGTTAGTCCTCTGTAGTGTGCATTCTCAATATATTTTGTTTCAAATTAAAAAAAAACAAAAGAAAAATTTCAAGGTAACATTTAGAATAGTAACAAAGTAATATAAACCCAAACAAAACTGAATAGTAGCCAAAACATATTACTTATTTTATTTTCCAACCAACAATAAATAATAAAACAATCGGCCCTATTATGTAATGGATATCGCTGAAATCTGGTAAGGTAAGTTAGGTACGCGCACTTACACAAATATTAAATAAATATAATACGAGCAATAGTAAATTAATAAACCATTTTAATAACTCTTTTTGCTCTGATGAAATAATTTCATATAAGAATTACAAAAATTCAAAGGACTGACCCCTTTCATAAAAGATTGAACTATCACACTATAGCCAGTCTAATCTTCTTAATACATCTGTTATCTTTTACGTCAAAATTATTTTATAACAATTGAACATGAGTTATCTTGATAATAGGTTAAAACAAAAGACAATTTATAATAATTATTTTTAAGGGCTAAACAATTTGTTGAAATGAGTGCATTGAAGATCGTTTTCTTTTTACTCATTTTGTTCATCCTCTCTATTGATTAGAATCACTTAAAACCTCTTTACGTAATACGCCTTTATTTTTTGCCTTGTCTTAATTTACAATGATCTTCTTGCAATTCTGTTTTGAAAACTTTTCCTGATGATCTTTGAAAGGCTGAATTTTTTCTAAATATTGACTGATACATGGAAATCCTCAAGTTGTAAAAGCTTATTCTGAACGAATCCCCTGCAATTTCTCCATTCAGAAAAAGCATCGCGAAATCCGAAATTAAAAGTGGTTTCTTTTTTTTCGTTGAATCTCATCTATAGCCTTAACACCCCGAGGGCACGCTATTTGCAGAAATGGGCACTATTTTATTTTTCCATCGGTACTGTTCGAAATGTAAAAGCGTTTTATTTCCCGTGGGGTATTCGAAGGATAATTTTAGTAACTGTCAATATTGACGGCGTTATTAAGTTTATTTCCTGTACAGTCCGGCAATAGAGCGTGTATAGTAGTAGAACCAGCCGAAGCGCAATAGAGAAAACGGGCAGCCGCCCACTGCGATCCAATCAGGTTTTCGATAAACAAAGCGGAGTGTGCTAATGCGATTACTCTTAAGTGCTTCGCTTTGTACAACGTTCAAACTTGGTCAAAATCTGGTTAAAATTTATTAAATTACTTTTCGGGAGTGTATATTTCCCTACATGTGTTACATACAGTAACGCGACAAAGTTTTTGCAAAACCATCGAGATCAAGAATATAGAAATTTTGAAATTAACAAACATTAATTTTAAAAGAAAAAGGAATGGAAAAAATGTATATTTTTAGATTAAAATAGACAAACAGGAAGGAAATTACATGATAGTGTTGTTGATATTTAATAATATTTTAAATAAGAATCTTGCAGATGTTAGAAAGTTTAACCTACTAACGTTTTATGTAAGCGAAGATTCCTGAAAAGTAATATTTCAAAATACTATTTTAAAAAGTGGCATCTGTGTTTATCTAAAACGTAATTTACTTTTTATTTCGGAAATTTACAAGTCTCTTTACTATTATGAGGTGTGTTACAAACAAGATATTTAAACGAAAATTTCACCTGGTTTGTAAAATAGAAGATTAGAATGATACAGGGGCTCTTCGCAAATTATTATTTAATTAGAAGATTTGACATTAGCATCATTTCTTTTGTATACGGTCTAAAAGAGTGTTTTTCTCTTCAGGGACTTTCTATTTTACTAAATTGTTCTGATTTTTGCATTGATATTATTTCTCTTGTCCAATTAATTTTCAATTAGGTCGATCTTAAATTCTTTTCATTATCACTCCTTGCCCATCACAACCAAAGGCCACCAATCTGACTAGTCGGGTGTATTTTGTTAATAGATTTTATTAAACTTTTTATGTGTGTAACTTACTTTCTGAAGCAGGCAATTTCATGAAGATAAAAAGTTTTTGTTCAGATGAAGATATTATTGCTTAGATTGCCTTTTTTTGGTTCATTACGTTTACTTTTTTTGTCTCCGCTGCTAACAATAGAAAATCAAATCCTACTAATTCTACGAACAACAAAAAATGTAAAAGACGATAGTTAACCCACGTGTATTGATAACGAAATTATTTAAAAGATTTTTCATTTTAATATCCCATTTCTAATTGTTTTAAATATGTAGGTGCTCGGGTACAATGGGCAACTAAAATGCAGAAAATAATAAAATAGTTGAAGGTCTCTTTCAAGTGAAATGTTCTTTTATGAATGTACGCGTAATTAACATTTGATAAATAGGAAGTAAAATGAAATATAAATGTAAAGTAAGTAAAATCACAGTCGTTTAACCTTCTAACATGCACATATGTAAATTATATATTATGAGTCATATAACATGAAGGTAACACCGTATTTATTATATTTAAAACAAAAGGCAGCCGAGTAAAACACAAGATAATAATAAATGTAAATTTTTAATAAAAACAAACAAAAAGCTTTAAGATCCTCCTAATATGTGGAATTCTTCAGTAATAAAGTACACATGTTTAATCTTTGTATTAATATTCATTAGTCATACTGTTATAAAGACATTCTTGGAATAGTATAAAACGCACCTCTAACTATACAAGGTTTCAAAAGTGCATTTTTTTTTCTTTCATTTAAAAGGTCAACTTGTTTGAAATTAGGTGCGGTCCAATTGTTTCCCATTTTAATGTCAAATTGTGGTGGAATTTAAATAGGTTGCATAGGAAGTGGTTACCGCAGTACTTTATAAGATACATTGACACACTTTATAGATCTAAAGTACTGTAGGTATCTCAATCTTTAGTAAGTTGAGAAATCTTGTGTAGAAAAATCAGATGGCGAAACCATAAAAGGTTTTTCGAAACATTTGCTTTTTTATTTATAAGATAGATGTAATCATCTCTGAGCTGAGATTGATTTAATGGCAGGTTTTTTATTCGTTTCTAATTTTGACATGAAATGATGACTTACAATTCCTTATTTGAGCCTGTATTGGTCTCAGATCAATAGAACTGTAAGAATTGCCGGAACTTTGCTAAAATTGAACCACTTGGAAATTCGTATCGGAGACTAATATTGATCTTAAATCCATAAGTGACTGCAAGAACTGCCAGAACACTCAGAATTTTCTCAAAATCAAGTTCCTCGGGCGAAGTTGACTCTAGCTGTGAACTTTCTATTTTTTTTTAATCTTTACATACAGTGGCAAAAACTATAGATTACTTTGGAATTCGTATATCAGAGACTGTATTGATATCATATTCATAGTATCATTGCAACAACCGTCAGAACTTTGTTAAAATCAATTTTTTGAACGAAGTTTCCATTTACGGTGTACTTTTCCATTTCCCTCTGATCTCGACATACAGAGGAAAAAACTAGAAGACTATGTAATTTTTATCTGTGACTGTATTGGCCTCAGATCCATGGTATGACTGCAAGAACTGTCAAGACTTTGTCAAAAATCAATTTTCTCGGGCAAACGTCGCAGTTATTTTGCATTTTTCCATTTTTCTGATTTTGATGTACGGTGACAAAAACTGAATAACTTTGGAATTTGTATGTGAAACTATATTGGCCGTAACTGTATGGTATGATTGCAAGAATTATGTCAAAATCAGTTTTCTTGCGCGAAGTTTGCATTTGATTTGCACTTTTCCATTTGTTTGTTATTGATATACAGTGGCAAAAACTTGATGACTTTAGAATTTCTATTTGGAACTGTATTGATCTCGAATCCATAGTAGGACTGCAAGAACTGTCAAGAACTTCATTGCCGTGCACTATTTCACTTCTCTTTCTAATTCTAGCTTACAGTGGTAAAAACCAGATGATCCACAAATTCTTATTTAATTCTATATCAGTCTCCAATCACTTTTACTACGCTAACTATGAAAACTGTCAAAATCAATGTTTTTAACAAAAACGAGAGCACTTAAAACTTTTTATTTCGGTAGATCTTATATGAATAGTATGGCTGCAAGAATGTTGAGATTTTGTCAAAACTAAATTTCCAAGTCATATTTCTATGTTCTGTACACTTTTTGTATATTTTCCTAATTATGGCGTTTTTCATTTCTACTCGTTTTGCAGTTGTTATATTTGGAACAGACATGTTGGTTTTCTATTCTTTGTTGGGTTCTGTTCTAGCCTCTTATACTCTTCTTTTGCTTTTAGACTAATATGAGAATGATTCGTCGCTGTTATTGATGGAGTTTAGCAAAACACTTTTGGCTACTATAATTGCAGTCTTTTGACATTTGCTTTAATTAGATACCTGTTGATCTTATCGAGATTTAACATTTGCCAGAGCAAACTGTTACGTTATGTCCCACGCTAGCAAAGATCAAAATCCGAGACATTTTTGGTTTGGGGCTTGGTCTGCCCCCTCGTGATTCATTTAGTTTAGGTTTTTTGATACGTAAAAATTGACCGACTATGTTTAAACCCACGAAAATTGGAAAATTTGTTCTGACCTGATTTATTGAAAATTCTTTTCGTGTGCGCAATAGTAAAAATCCCTGTCTAGTTTTTCGCGCAATAACGTGTTGAAATATGTTAAGGTATGTATTGCAACAAAAGTGTTTCGTCTTTCGTGAGATACACGCATAGAAATATTCGGATACAGTATTGAAGCTCATTCCATAATACTACCATCAGACATGTAAATCAGAAATATAAAGACGCCATTTGATATAAATCGACCTAACCTGAATACGATGAGTTAATCTAAGACGTTTTAAAATTTTAAACGTAATTGGTTTATTCTTATTCTTGTATTGAGAAAGATCTGATTTAGAAGATTCTATTTAAGCGATACAATCTGGCAATTTACATACCATTATTAAAAATAGAACGAAATCGTTTTGAAAGAACTTTTTAAATGTCCCCCTTATATTCATTTCCATTATAAAGGAAAAAACTAATATTTTTATGTAGCAATCAAATGTTAATTAAGTCAACCTTGATAGTTACAAGTTTGTCCGTTTATTTCAGTTTATTAACCTTTTCAACGGCTTTAACGTGTGTAATTTAACGTCGTCAAATATTCTCCGAATTAGAAGAGTTCGTTCTAATTTTTCGTCAACGTTTTTCCCCCCAATAATGTAGGATATTATTATTTTTGGACTTCCACAAAAATTTTGTTTTCCACGTCTCCTTGGCTATGTAGAATGTGAGATCACGGCTGGCTGTGTGTATGAAGTTGTTCATGGAAAGGAAGTCCGCTTATCCACACGTGTGACGCCGTAGGAAACCCTGCTTTTGTGTTTTAATATTTGTTCTGCGGTATCGCTTTAACGATAAGATTATGTTTGTGTATTTTATAGATCTATGGTAATAAAAAATACGACAATTTTTTCTAGGTTAGTGTAAGCGATGATTTAATTATTATGAGTAGCTAGAAATAGTATACGGTTGGTTACACCTTTGGGAGCAGTGTACTTTGGAAACCTATACCATGACAATATTGGTTTTTGTTTTGTTCTAATTTTTTCTACGGATAACAATCAAAATAACTGCGCAGTACCAGTGAAATAATATATAGCTGATAAAATTAATCCTCACGAGAAGTAAACAAACTGTTATTAAATAATTAATGTGGAAAAACAAATAAAAAAGGTATAGAAAAGTTTTGTTTTTTCTATAATTAATAGGAAACAGGAAATTTATATTAAAAGTAAGTTTTTTATCGCCGTTGTTGCATGCAATGATATCTTGCCAGATTAAATTGTGATAATAATATTTACAACAACGAAGATTTTAATATAAAAAGGCCATAAGTTTCTGGGAATTTATAAGTTTCTTTTGTGTTGTTGTTGCATGAGATTAAAATTTCCGAAGCCTGTAAATTACTACTGAATTTTTTACAGTTAGGGATTAACCGGTTACTGTTAAGATATTTATCAAACCACTACAAAAACGAACACAGTGACGTACTGAAAATGAATAGAATTATTGCTTTTATTATTTATCCTAGCTGTTGATAGATAACATAAAAAAGCGGAATTCTTTTAATGCACGTTATCAGTTATTTATGTGTTATTTTAAACATTCATTAACCAGTGTTATTAATTATTATAAAATTTGCTATTGTTATCTTTCCCTTTTTTCTTTGATCTTTTTTGAGCAACAAATTTGACTGTTGGTTGTGTTGTTGATAATGTTGGACAAATTGTCTTATTATAGAAATGATCGTTGTTGGATGAAGAAAAACATTGTATAAAAGGCCTAGAAGATAGAACTTAAAACAAGCTTGCTTTAGCAGTTATATTTGCTAGACAAATAGATACTGTGCTTTAATTGAACACTTGCACAAAGCTTTGTTACATGCTTGATCGATTGATCAACCACTTGATCAATTGATTAACCAACCAGAAGTAGTGAAATATTCAGACTTATCCAATCAGATACGTTAATCAATTGATCAACTTAACCAATGATCAAATTATTTTTGTGCAACCTAGCTTTGGACAGATGACCAGTAACTTTCATTACTAACATTTGTCTAAATAAATCTTTCTCTATCTACTTGTCGTATTTGGTCAGACATTTCTACGGATGATACATACCTAAGATCTGTCTAAAGAACGTGGATAGCTAATGAGTTATTTCTAAACAACAGCTCCATCTAACTCTTATGCTGTAGCTGAGTATCATTCATCAAGATATCCAAAGAACTCACTTCGTGGTAACTAGGACGTCTCATGCAAATTATCAAGTAACGCTGGAACCCTTTAGGAATGTTGCGTTTTTGTGACTTCTTTTAATAAATATAGAAATGATTTTGAAATTTTAAGTCGTCATGTCAACAGAAGTATAAGATCTGAAACTCAGAAATACAGATTTTTTTTGCTTTAGACAGTTTTAATAATAAGGCTGGGCATTGTTTTAGAACAATTCATGACTGTTACAGAACAATCTTTCTTAAAACTGGTCTGAAAAATTTAGAAAGGTCATCAAATTTAATCTTACTAGGTAACCTGGGAAAGCCTCAATAATTAATACTATGCATGGTGTCCCGGAAAGACTAAAAACTGACAGCATGTTAACTGTCTGTCTAGCTCTCGATATACCAAATGGTTTGGACAATAAAAACAAAAAAAAACCAAATCAGTTACTTAGATTAGGCTTTCCAGGGTCAGGCTTGGAGTTTACCCGCTGCAAAGGACTTACCTTTTAGCTTATTTCTAAGAGTTTAACAAAACTAATCGCATGGCCCAAACAAGTCACATTATGCAAATAACTTCTATTTCTTCTCCTTCTGTTCCTTAAAGCCCTTTCAGGCGTCGCGACGGGAACCGGAATCCCACTCCGATGCATCCGGTTCCCTTTTAATCCATTTCTTCCACGTCTTTCCGTTTCTTGCCGTAATTTTCAGTTGATTTGTAGTCGTTCCTTTCTCTCTTCCATATTCTTCTATTTGATCTAACCATTTTCTTCTAGGTCTTTCTCTTCTCGTTCCCTTTGATACTCTTATTTCCATCATCGTCTTCGTCAATTTGCCTTGATTCATTCTTACTACGTGTCGATATCAGCTAAGTTGTTCCTTCCTAATCTTTTCCCCTATTGATTCTTGGTTTACATTTCTTCTTATTGCCTCGTTTCTAACTCTGTACTCTGTCCCATTTGCTTTTCCTTGCTATTGTCCTAAGGTGTTTCATCTCTATAGCATTTATTTTTGTCATTTGTTTTTTGTTTACTGCCCAGTTTTCACTGGCATATGTTCTTGAGGGAATTGCGACTGCATTATGGACCTCCATCTTCACTTCCATTCCTATTTCTTTATGTCCCAGAACGGTCTTGTTTAGTGCGTAGTATATTTTTGTTGACTTACTTCCTCTATTCGTTATTTCTGCGTCCAATTTTCCATCGTTTGTCATTACGCTACCAAATATTCGTATGTCGTTACCTCTTCTAAGATTCCCCCTTTACAATTTATTCGATTTTCGTCTCGTTCTGTTGTTTCTTTTTTGTTGATGATTACCACTTTTGTTTTTTCTGGGTTAATTTCCATTTTCATGTTTTCTGTCTCTTCTGTTTATGAGTTTTTGCATCTTTGTTTTGGAGTAACATATTAGTACCACATCATCTGCATAGAAAAGGTCACTCACTCTCACCGGTGCCATATTTCTGTATCCAATAATGGTATTCAGTTTGTTTTCGCGTTGTCTATATTCTCTTAATTATTTTGTCCACGATAATTACGAATAGTAATGGGCTCAGACAATCGCCCTGTTTTAAGCCTCTTTTCATTTAAAATCCTTCTGATGTCGTCCATGCTATTTCTATCTTTACCCTCACCCGCTTATGTGTAGATTTTATTACTTCAGTTAGCTTTCTTTATACTTGTAAATTTTCCAAACTTTTCCATACTTCATTTGTATCCACCGAATCGAAAGCCGTTTAAGGTCAATAAACGTTAGAAATAGCTCTTCTCCTTCTTCTATCTTTCGTTCTATTATTCGTCTTATTATGTATATGCTATTGTTAGTTTGTCTCACCGGTGTAAATGCCGTTTGTACATCTTCGAGTTTTTCATCCATCTGCTCTCGTAATTTTTTGTCCAACACTCTTGTGTGCAGTTTGAAGCCGACTTGTGCTAGGCAGATTGTTCTGTAGTTTTGACATTGTGTTTGCTCTCCTTTTTTCTGTATGGGGACTATTATGTTTTCTTCCGATCCTTTCGGGATCTTTTGTGTTTTCAAACTTCTTTTAGTATGATCCTCGAGCATTCCATTCCCTTCCCTCCTATCTATTTGATCATCTCTGGTGTTATATTATTTGCCCCTCCTGCTTTGCCTAATTTAATCTTATGTACTGCTTCCTCCACTTCTTCCTCTATTGTTTCTTCTTGTTGTATTTCTTTGGAAATTTCCGAATAGTATTCACTCCAGGTTTGTGGTATTTCTTCCTTTTCAGTTTTTAATCTCTCTCTCTCTCTCTCTCTCTCTCTCTCTCTCTCTCTCTCTCTCTGTGTCTGCTTTCTGAACTGCTTGTTTTACTTCTCGTCTCTTAGTGGTGTATTCTTCTCTATCTCTCTGTGTCATTGTCTGAATATATGTTTTCGATGCCGTTTTCTCTGCTTTACAAGTTGTTTGATTTCACTGTTCCATCATTGTGTTTTTTTAAATTGTTTTTTGTATGTTCTTCTTCCACATATTTCTTCCGCTTTTCCCACAATGTTTCCGTTAATTTTATCTATCTCTCTTCCAAGGTCCATGTTGTCTTTTGTCTTTCTAGCAGTGCTAGTTCTATCTACTTACCTTTTAGCTTATTTCTGCGAGTTTCACAAAACTAATTGCAAGTCCAAATAAATCACATTATGCAAATAACAGGAAACCTACTTCCCTCGGTAGTATGTACGCCGGTCGTACTTTTCCGACCGCCCCTTCCCGAATAAGATGATTGATTTTTATTTCCAAGCACAATCCTGAAATTCCCAAGGAAGTAACACCATGCTTCAATTTCTGTTTTTTGTTTACCAGGAGACCCTTTTAAGGTTTATATGCTGACATCTTTATTAGATGGAGAGAATTTCTCGCAAGTCTTGAACATTTGAAAATAAATGCGAGTTTATAATTTCAAATCT
This sequence comes from Ignelater luminosus, assembly GCA_011009095.1. Taxonomy (NCBI): domain Eukaryota; kingdom Metazoa; phylum Arthropoda; class Insecta; order Coleoptera; family Elateridae; genus Ignelater; species Ignelater luminosus. The sequence continues at coordinate 27,478 of VTPC01000816.1, forward strand.
AAGATTAATTGATTACATCTAGCCCTTCGATAGATTAGCTATAAAATCAGTTACGTAAGATCAGGCGTCCCAATGTTAGCTCTACAGTTTACAAGCTGCAGACTTACCTTTTAACTTGTTTTTGTGAGTTTAACCAAATTAATAGCATGGCCCAAATAATTTGTTCAGAAATCATGTCATTGTGCAAAAACAACCAGCATCTAAACTAACCTGAATAAATTGATTGATTTTTCTTTCCTACCACGAACGTAGAATTCCCAATGAATTAACAACATGCTGTAGTTTCTCATCTTCTCACCAGGAGAACTTAAGATTTTCAATTCGCTAACACGTTAAGCCTTGAACATCTGAAAATTAGTTTGTGAATGCGAGTTTATAATTTCAAACTTCAGATTAACTGAAGCTCTTTTGAAAAAAAGCTGTAGATCAATTATTTAAGACCAGGTCTGCAATTTAAAAGCTGCAGTCTTACTTTTTAGCTTATTTCAAAACTAATTGCGTGACCCATGACTGAGTGCCTCACTCCGCCGTACACCGATCTTACTTTTCTGATCACACCTTCCTGAATAAGTTGATTGATTTTTCTTTCCTAGCACAAGCATTTCCCAGAGTTTGCAATGATTTTGTTTACCAGGAGAACTTTTAAGGTTTTGAATATGTCGACACGTTTATTAGAGAGAAAGAGTTTCTCGCAAGCTTCGAACATTTGAAAATAAGTTCCAGTTTGAACTTATAAACTTAAACTTATTCACAATTGCAATTATGAAATATACATATTTGAATTCCTCAGTTTTTTTCAATTCTATATTCATTGTTGGCATTCGACTTTGATCAAAATCTCTAAATCTTGACGATTCAATCAATCACTTTCGTTGTTATACAAACCTTTTACACTTACACATAGTGAAAATTTGGCATCATCTAGTTATGGTTGCTGCTTGTTTTGCGTCTGAAATAGTTTTATAGTCATAATTCTAGCATATTTTTCTTTATATTAAAGTTTAATCTTATTATAAATACAAATTAATTCTTTGACCTTTTGCATTTGCAAAAACAAAAACGGAAAAATATTTATGATGATGTGTAGCAGATAAATCTAAATTTATGTCATTATTATCCTTAATCTAAATTTGTGTTTTATAATAAAATGTTTGTTTTGCGATAAGAAATTATTCATAAATAATCTAATCCTGGTTTACTTTGGGAAATTTGTTTTATAACGATTGCTGTACTAATAACATAAAATGTGTTTCTTTGCAATAAAACAATAAATTTATTGTACGTCTACTTCTCATGTATCCTTTAATAACTTTTATCATTTGTCTCAAATATCAGTTGTTTAATTATTTGAAAACAGCTGGCTATCACATCACAATTTTTTTGGGAATTTGATTTGTTTAATTGATAATTTAAAATTTACATTATTTCATCCTTTTAAAGTAGTTTTTAAGTTGTTTATTACATTAAAAGCCACTTGTAATTTCTATTGTTTGTAAATAAGAACATGGCAAGAAGAAGAAGATTTCTAAGAAATTTCAATTTAAGCTTCTTAACTCTGTTTTATTACCGACAAGAAGGTTCAGCATGTAATATAAAGAGAAAAGCTGATTATGTGCAATTAGTTTTTTCTTCCTTCTTCTTTTACGTAATTATTAACTACAAACTTACTTATTAAAAACTTACAGAACACTACTTGATAGTAGTAAGCAAGCTATGATTTTATTTAAAAAACGAAAAAAGTTGAATAATAAAAAAGATGAACGGCGTAATAATATCGATCGCACCTGGATAGTAAAATAGCACCGAACGCACACATTATAAACACACACAACACATACACATACGCACATAAAAACTTGGCGGGCTTTGAATTTAATGCGGATCATTGTGCCAAAGCCGGGTAAATGTACTCGGGATGAGTGCTCTGTCGCGGATCAAGGTCGGCCTTGTGCAGAAAACCTGCTTTTTACCTGGGACAAAGAACTTAACCATACAAAACCCATAACCGAACGAACAAGTAGGAAAATGATAATGTTCTTATTATGTGTGTATTATTCATTCTTCTTGTTCCTCTCTCTTTCTCTCTTAATAATTCAAGCATAATTTTAGACCCAAACGGCCAGTTTGTAATTTTAAAATGAACTGGATACGCACAACACAGATTCACTCCTAGAATATCCAACCTTGGGCGGTTGGTTGATTAACTTTTGCTTTCTAAACCCGCAACCTTATAATTTTACACGTTTCAAAGACTGATTTAATAATGAACAAAATAAAAACAACATTTGCATAAGAATTTCCATTTTTAAATAAATAATCTAACCTCAGAATTTATTTCTAGTATATAAAATGATCTTATTGTTATACTAGAAGCATTTCAGGAGGGATTCTTATAAGACCTGTTTTTAAGCCCGTCTGGGATTCCGGTTTAAAAAGATTTTACCTGTAAAGTCGGTGCGTGTGTGTATGTGTGGATCCTATCCATTCAAAAATCGAATTAACTAATTCAACATTTCTGTCTATTTCCACACACACAGGACGAATTAAAATTTTTCAAATATCTTCGAGTTTTTTCCTCGAAAATACGCGTTATAATAATTATTAGATGGAGTGAATGAAATATGGGATGTCAAAAAAGGATATTTTAGTTCGTTCGTACTATTATTAGGAAATAAAAGACTCATCATCATTTTATAATAAAACGTGTTGAGTATTTATTCGAGAATGTGTGGTATGGACGTTAACTTTTTGTTCTGTCTTACAGAAAAATACCAGTAGTTTTTGTTTAGTTGTTTTAGGTTACAGTGATTTTACTATATTTCCAGAACCTTTCAGTTTTAGTTTGGCCTATTTTAATTCTTTTAGCTTTTGAAAGTGCTACAACTTTGGAGATTTCCCTCCTCGTTAAAAAGATCACCATATATGATCCCAAATAGATTGCGTCCAAATTTTCCATGCAGAGAGCAGTCAATAACTGATGATGTTGTTTATCTGAACATGAGGATCAAGGGAGCAGCCGATGAAATTGATGAAGGCATTAGTAGATGAAGATAGTTGTGATTAATGATACAGAACGAGATAGTAGTAGACATGCAATTAATTAATGGACCAAGGCATGAAAGTGTTAGTGTTAAACTTAAAATTAGCTTATTATTCAGGAGAGCAAAAACACTGGGTAATAGATTGCTACTAGACACTTTGTTACCAAACACTTTTTTCCTATAGGCCGTGTCAGGATATTTTTCAATCAAATTTAATAGCAGCACCTGATTAATAAGGGCCTTTTGTTTTTGTTATTTTTCAAATCACTATTGTCGCTCTGCACCGATTTCATCACAGCGGACAATGAGCCAATAATTTCCAAAACTTTGCTTGCGTTATCTTGGTTTTATTTTCTCGCAAACGAGCTTTTTCCTTAAGATTTTATGACCTTCATTGTAGTAGATCCACAATCACGACTGATTGACAAATCTTCCCACTTCGTTCCACTATTACGCATCATTTTTGCAGGTACAATCCACACTGATATACCTAGAGTGCGCTGCAAGAACAACAATGAAAAGTCATGTCCAGTCAATATTTAAGTTCCGCAATACATAGATCTTTAGTAGCTCATGTTTTACACCAAAACGAAACACCTCTGATACATACTAATTTTTTTTTCTAACAACACCCTCTTTAAAATAATTTACAACACTAAATCAAAAGAGATCCGTAATAAAAGGTGCATGTTTTTCAATAACTTTTGACTTGCTAGAGTTATTTCTCTGGGAGATTTTTGTAGAGAAACATAGCAAACGTTTCCGTGCACTGGTGAACTAGATTAATCAAATGGAAAGTAAGTGGTTTATATATTTCGGCAGCGCAACACATCGGTGATAGTTGTTTGCATCAACATAACTAAAGATAGAAGACGTAGGCGTAGTTGGACAGTACTTAGCTATCCTAAAACCTGAAATAAGTAGTCCTTCAAAATTCTAATCATGCGCGAGCCAATTTTCTTAATAAATAGGGAAGAGTGCAAAGTTCCAGACCTGAATAGGAAACTTTAGGATTGACTTTCTCTGCGTAATTTCTATTTAGCTCAAATATGGACTTTTTTCTTGACGTTATTGTTTAGATGCTGCAATAAATTCACCTATTACTCGCCATTAAATTATTGTTTTTCCCTTTTTAAGCTAGTCAATGAAGAGTATTCCGAGAAACAGCCACCATAACCTCATCAACTGATGGAATTGTCTTTGTCTTCTTTGAAGTTTTTACTGTTGCAAAGTCTTATCAACGGTTATGTATCGACACAAAAATTCTGTTGGATTGCGCTTACTAGAGTATCAAGCAATCGGTTAAAACATCCTTTCAACATCTTTTTGGTATGATAGCAAACACGGCACCCTCTAGCGCAGCACAGCTTTGTCATATCTAAATGTCCATGTTAAAAGTATCTGCTGTCTCACCCACTTGCACTCTACGGCCTGCCAAGACGATTTTGTGCATTTTTTTCAATCTTTTTTGACGTAGTGACTTCAATGAGACGTCCACTGCGTCGCGACCCGACCCTTAACCGTTGCACTCGAATATCGATTTAGTCATTTTTTTGAAATTTGTTGCACTTGCACTTTTCAAAAAGGAATTTTGCTATATTTTTCGAATTAAGCTTAAGGCGTCTACTTTGATGGACTGTCAAACCAATAATTAACAACTGCTTGATTTGAAACTTCGAATATATGAATGATGAAACAATGCTTTTGTCGAGGAGTTTTAATCACTCTGACGCGCTGCCGTCAGCGAAGAAAGCGCTTTTAAAGGTATGTTTGTTTTCAATAATTTAGAAACCTTTTACCGACAACGTTGCTGATCACTACTTGCTCCTAGATACAATGCAACACCATCAAAATACTGAGCATGGTGGTGCTATCTCTATGTGAAGTCCGGAAGTTTTCACCCTGCTCTCTGTATAGGCATTTTTTTAGAGTGAACAAAGACTGCAGCCGTTCAGATCTTAGAATCTAACTATGCCTATGTAGTCCAGTCAATGAATACCTAAAAGGGGGTTGTAGAGGACATGAAACGGGGGAGGATTTTTCTCTTGAGGAATGTGTTGGGGGTAGTTAGGAGGCAAACATACTAAAAGTCCCCGCCCCTAGCCTTGCCGCTTCAGGGGGGGAGGCGGGTGGAAAGGTCCCTTTTTTCGGTTCTTCGCTTATAACTAGGAAACGATGCATCGTACGGTAAAAAGTATGCGTCACAAAATAAAAGATAATTAAATTTCCTACAAGAATATTTATATTCATTTTCTTCCTATGTGTTACAGTTTCCGAGATATTCCCCAGCAAAAATAGATAATTTTGGAAAAACTTTTTGCCTCACATTTTTCATCAAACTTGTCCTTCTAACTCCTCAGCCTTATGTTTTACAAAAAAGTCGTCTGACAGGAAGTTGTAGAGCATTGAATTTTCTTCAAGAATATGTAACGTTTACTAATTTATCTTCGACAGGTCAGAAGTTACAGCAATTTGAAGTTTTCGGATAAATTTTGTGATTTCGTAAGAAAAGTCAATGAATGCCCGAAAGTGGGTTGTAGAAATATTTTTCTCTTGAGGAATGTGTTTATGGTAGTTAGAAGGCAAACATACTAAAAGTCCGCACTCCTAGCCCTGTCGCTTCAGGAGGGGGGTAGAAAAATCCCTTTTTTCGGTATTTGCTTATAACTCGGAAACGGTGCATCGTACGATAAAAAGGCGATACAATGGTAGCAAAAGTGTTTTTGAGTAACGAAAAAAAATAGAAATAAACTAGAGGAGGATTTAAAAAATTTTGTTGGTTTTGTCTGATGTTTGATGGTGAGATATTGCTAAACTGTTTTTCAGCTCGTAAGGTTAGACTGTGATTATGTAATTAGGAAGTGGCGTATGGTGTCGCAAAAGAGACAGAGCGTTTCAGCATTTTGCTGTTTATTATGATACTGCCCTGCTCGGTAGTAGAGAAATCTAAACAAAACTGAACACCTTAATGGTGTTTCGGGTTCTTGATCTTTCATCTTCCGATAATGCAAGGTATAACTGCTGATCGTGGTGGTGAAATCGGGTGGGGGTTTACGAAAACTAAATTTTGTTTGAAGGTTTTACGTTGAATAGTTGTGAAGGTGTGAAGATTCTCTTGACGTCTTTGAATTTTTGCGATGGTTATCGATTGACTGTAGAATCTAATTCCTGCATCCATAAGTGGCAACCAAGGCCGCGAACTTATTCGAAGGAATTAAATCAATCGATCCAGCTAGAAAACATTATTAACGTTCCTTTTGAGGAATTGGCTTGAGTGTCAATGAATACCGGTGTATACCTATGAAATGAGACTTTCAGCTATTAGACCACAGATGTCGCTAGGAGTATTTTTAAACTGTCCCAAATGTCTTATTTTTTTCGTCTGTCATCTGTCAACAATATTCAATTCATTGTTTGTGATGTTTCATACAACAACGCATTTTTTTCGCTCTTAAAAATGTCGAATTTCGTGCCTTCAAACTACGATTTGCGGACATCGTTGATTTTCTGTTATCAATTGAAGAAAAACGCTTCTCAAGCTCATCAAATGCTTATAGAAGCTTACGGTGGACATGCTCTAAGCAGAGCACAGTGCTTCAGGTGGTTTGAAAAATTCCGAAGTGGTGATTTTAGCGTGGAGAACGAGGAACGTGGCCGGCCACCGAAAAAGTTTGAGGACACCGAATTGCAAGCATTGTTGAATGAAGATGATGGTCAAACGCAAGAAATGATGGCAGAGCAGTTGGGAGTGACCCAAAAAACCATTTGCAAACGTTTGAAAGACATGGGCATGATTTTAAAGGTCGGAAGATGGGTGCCGCATGAACTGACTGAAAGGCAGCAAGAGAACCGAAAAATCACTTGTGAAATGCTGCTTTCCCGGTTCAAAGGAAGTCTTTTTTGCATCGAATCGTTACGGGTGTATTTCTCCAATCCCAAGCGTAAACGATCGTATGGTCCGCCCGGCCACAAGCCAAAATCAACGGCCAAACCAAATCGCTTCGGCCGCAAGGCAATGCTGTGTGTTTTCTGGAATCAGCATGGTATGATTTGGTACGAGCTATTAAAACCAGGTGAAACAGTTGACGGTGCACGCTACCAACGACAATTGGCCGATTTGAACAGCGCTATACACCGAAAACGCCCAGAATATGCCGATCGGCGTCACAAAGTAATTTTTCTTGATGACAATGCACCACCACATCGAACAAGAGCGACCCGGGAATTGGTGGAGACGTACGATTGGGAACCGCTGGTGCATGCGGCTTACTCACCAGACTTGGCGCCTTCCGATTATCATTTGTTTGCATCGATGGGCCACGCACTTTCCGAGCAGCGCTTCAATTCTCACGAAGAAGCCAAAAAATGGCTCGATGATTGGTTTGCGGCCAAAGACGGCCAATTTTTTTGGCGCGGCATTCACAAATTGCCTGAGAGATGGGTAAAATGTGTCGCTAGCGATGGCTATTATTTTGAAGATTAAATTTGTAACCATTTTTTGTTAATAAACGTTTAAAATGGAAAAAAAAGTCTCATTTCATAGGTATACACCTATGTATCTTTGTGGATCTCCGAATGAACAGGACATTTTAGCTCGTCATTCTAGTGTAGCAGCTAAACACAATCTTCAGTAATCAAGAATTCTTACACTGTTACATGATATGGTGATGAGAAATTGTGAGAAATTTGAAAACTTGAAAATATAAAGTATACTCTTGAAGCATATGACTGATGACCAAGAAGAGACAAATTTGGTCTTTAAAGAATCTTAAAGGTTGGGCGATAGTAATATTCCAAATATTGATGCTGAAAATGGGTGGCAAGGTTTTTGTCATGGACAAACATTTGATGGGTCGATTTCTCAATTTCCGAAGATACAGATGTATCTGGGTTTTCTTAGGAAATCTTCATCTTTGAGCGGCTGTCACTTCATCATTTTAAATGTTGAAACGAACTTCCTTTTGGGGATCAGTAGATTTCTACCATACACACTTAATCTTTTATGAAAATGGTTAGTAATTACGCTGAGTCTCTTTTTGTTATCAATCATGACACGGTCTAATCTCAGAAGATACATTCTTGATTCTGTTTGTAGAAATTTTCATTATTGTTCGTATAATATTCAAAGATCAAACAACCGATGATGAATGATGTAAGACGGCGGTTCTCAAACAGTAAGGCGTACTATTCTGATGGAAAGGAGACGTGATTATCAGAAAACCAAGAAAATATTTATGATTTTTCTAATAAAATTGATGGAAAGAGTAAGTAGTGCCGCACCGTTATCAAGATGTGCAAGTTTTCTAAAGCTTCATTAATGTAACTAGCTTTTCAACAAAAACGATCTCGCTCAAATATGTACACCAAGATTAACATGAAAATGATATTAGTTGCAGGAGCGTCCAACTGATAATATTAATTAATAAAAATCATTCAACAATCTGGATATAAGAATTCTGATTTTGCCCATTTCTAAGTGGTTTCTTTAAGAAAGTTGTGAAATAACATTAAAGCTGTTTCGTAATAAGACAGTGGCATTGGAACAGTTGTTGGATGTTATTTTATTGATGACTGACCTTGTACTTGTAGATTTTTCATACCAAAATGTCTGAACTGTTTCAGACTCTCAAGGTAATGTAAGTAGGGTTTTGTTTATAAACATCAGTGCCTGGAATCTTTCCGTAGTCATCTGAAAGTAATTTGATAGGGAAATTTAAACAAAAAGAAAAGAATGAAAGAAACGCGGAAGACATTAATTAAAATTGTAGGTCAAGGCTTTGATAATATCCTAAAAGAAGTTGATTCATGTTTACGTGATTAGAATGAAACTTTTTTTTGAAATTTTCTCAGTAAATGCAAATATTGTATGATCAAAAAAAAAACTATAATTTTCTAACGATTGAACTTTTATATCATTATTCATAAATAAACTTTATCTTGTTTAACATTATAAGACCAAACATAAATGGATTTGTGTAAGGAAATGAGATAACTTTTTTTTCGTTATTATTAATTATCTCAAGTTTAATGTACTCTAACATGATGATACCGAGAATAATTGCTAAAACATTGTTTATTACGTTATAAATAGAAAACTCTTCACACTTTTTCCTAAGAATTTTCCTCGTTCCAGATTTGTTATTGTAATCTAATAACCACTTCCTTCTCTTCTACACAGATACATTAATATCAATTCCAAGTTAAAATTAAAATTTACTTAATGTGGGTAGAAAGTACATAATAATAATTTATTATTGTATTAAATAATTTATTGCAATCAAAACTGAGTAAATGTTAATTTAATTGCACCCTGTGTGTAATGAATTCATGATGGTACCTACGCTTTAATCGAATTGTTATCGATTTACATACCATTAACTACCTACAGTTCGAATCCGATGCTTAATAATCACATACTACATAACGAGATTACTCTTAATTACAATCAAGTTCAATCAATTTTTAATCATTGCATTGCACTGGATGTAAAAGTGTAAAGGCTTTACCGAAAAGGTTATTTGATTTATTCAGTGATTTGAAAATAATCTTCAAAGAAATATTTTTTAAATTCTGATGTATTCAATTATACCAGTTTAGAGTAATAATACTAATTAATTCCGTCAGTGACGGCTACTGCGTGAGGCGTAAGTGGGCATTGCCCAATTGAAGATAGAAAAAACTTTTTGCACGTACATATTTAGATCTCCTTTTGAAGGAAAAAGAGTAAATGGAGTCTCTGTCGATATTTCCGTAATTGCGAAGAAAGTAACGATGGAATTGAATTAGAAAAAAATAAATTTGTTATGTTACTAAAACAAAATAATTTTAAGGATTTAATTTTTGATTTTCTCTGACCTCATTGTGCAAATATAAACGGGAAACACTGAAAGCTCTTATTACATGAGGAGATGGAGCACATAGTGTTCTGTACCACTATGTGAACCAAGAGGCAGAAATCGTGATTTAGGACAAAAAAAGATTATGTCAGATCAAGCAGATTTGCAGATCCTGTACAATCTTCCTTCATCAATCTGATCTTTATTTTTTTCTCCAAGAAGAAAATTACGGTATTAATTCTGTATTTTTTATTTCGGTCACAAAATTCGTCCTGTTCTTGAATGAGACTTTTAGAAGGCCATTCAATAACAAGATTTAATGAAATAACATGACAGCTTCAATGCCTTCAATTTTTGAGTCTGCGATCTTCTTTATAGATACACTCAAATAGTTGATTCTACCTACTTACTTAATCCTAAAGCCTTTTTACCCTTGCGAATGTCAGGCTGTGCGGAGTTGAGCTACGGTCTGCTTCCCTCCAAGCTTTTCTCGTCAATGATCGTCTGCGAACCTCGTTCCACTTGATGTCTCTTCTTTCTGCCGCTTCCCTAACTTTTGCTACCTATGTCACTCGTGGTCTACCGCTTTCTTTCTTCTTACTCTTCTTACTGACCTGTTCTCCTTCATTCTCATAACATGTCCTAGCCATCTTAATTATCCTTCCTCTATTTTGTTTTGCATTGGTTCCGTCTGTAGTCTTTCTCTGAACACGGTGTTTCTTATTTTATCTAATCTCGTTTTTCCCGTTATTTTTCTAAAGAATCTCATCTCTGCACTTTGATTTTTCCGTTTTGGTTCCTTGTCATTGTCCATGCTTCAGATCCGTAAGTAAGGATTGGGGTTACTACTTTTTTTGAATATCTGTGACTTTGTTTGTTTATGTATCTCCTTATTTAGAAATGTGCTCTTTATACTACTGTTAAAGAGTCTGCCTGTTTTTTCAGTTCTTGTCTTGATTTCTTCGTCCAGTTTTCCGTTTTCTTCTAGTATGGTGCCCAGGTATTTAAAACTATGCACTTGTTCTAGTCTTGTACCCTTCAGATTTATTCGTGTTTTTTGAGTTATTTATTATCAATGTCTTCGTTTTCTCCAGGCTTTTCTTCATATGTATCGCTTCTAGGCTTTCGTTTAATATTTTCACATTTTCATTCATCTCCTTTTCATTCCTTGCAATGAGTACTACATTGTCGAGATCTTTACCTCGTTCATGGCCCAGTATCCAACTTTTTATTGTATAATTTGTTTCCTTGTCTCCTTTATGCCTTCATCTAGAACTATTGCGAATAGAAGTGGGCTTAAGCTGCACCCTTTGTGGTTTCCAAACAGTCTTATTTTTCAAGCTTTGTTTTAAGGAAGTTCCTCGTTCTTCCATATAAACCCTGTATTCCTCTTATTGTCTTTGGGTCTATCCCTCTTTTCTTTTTTGTGAGTCTATAAAACAAATGGACTTCCCTATCTTCTTTCAGTGCCTTTTCGCTGATCTGCCTTATTGTAAAAATAGCATCCATTACTCCTCTGTTTGACCCGAAGCCGCACTGTAAGTCTTCTAAGGTTTGCTGTATTCTTTTTTTTCGTTATTCTGGCGTATAGTTTTGCTGTTTTGCTGAGCAGAGTGATTCCTCCCTTGGGTCCCCTTTCTTTTATATTGGTACTATAATTCTTGTTTGCCAATCACTTGGGGCTATCCCTGTATTTAGTACTGTATTCATCAATGTCACTAGCGTCTTCATTACTTTGTTTTTTCCTGCCTTTATGATTTCTGTAGTGATATTGTCCATTCTCGGTGCCTTGCCCGCTTTTGTCTTGTTTATCGTGTCTATCATTTCCCCCTCTGTTATTGCGACTTCTTGCGTCTGCTGTTCATATCCTATCCCTTCCTGGTTATAGCCTACTAGGGTCTGCATTGTTTCTTCTTCCTTTCCTTCCAGTAAGTTCACGAAAATCTGTCTCCACTTCTCTATAACCTTTTCTTCCTCTATTATGATTTCACCTGTATCGCCTTTCATATTTCTTAGCGTGGTAGTTTTTTCATTTCTTGCGTTTCTCAGAGTTGCGAAGAAGAGTTTTTGGTTCTGATTATAGGCTGCATTCATTTTTTCTACGAATTCTATCCAGCTTTTCTCCTTTTCCTCTCTTACCCATTTTTTGACCTTTTTCCTTTCCGTCTGGTATGCCTCACAGTCTTGTGGCTTTTTTGTCTTCAAATATTTTATCCACTTTTGTTTTTCCTTCTTAATCGCGATTTTAATTTTGCTTCCTATTTGAGATTTTAGTCAAACCACATCCTTTCTTGGCCGCAGACAGGGTTGCTTTTTTAAGGTCGCTTCATAATTTTTTTACTGCGATATTTTGTCTAATATCTTTTAATTTCTGTTCTAAGATTTCCTGATATTTCTCTTTAATCTGTGGTTCCTTCGGTTTAAAATATCTTTTCTTTAGTTACTTTTCTTCAGAAAGTGGTCGCTTTCGATCTCCGGTCCTCGTTTTACTTTAACATCTTTGACATTAAATCTTAGTTCTCTGGTCACTAAGAAGTAGTCTATTATCGACTTCTCATTTTTGCTTGTGACCTTCCTTTCTTTATGCTTGAAGTGCGTGTTCGTAACGATTACTTCATTTTCTCTGCAAACGTTCAGTATTCTTTCTCCGTTTGAATTCCTTGTTTTTTCTGCTTCCCTCTCCAGACACCATTCAAATTTTAATTCTGGTCTCCGACTCGGCTTTCTACGGTCACAAAATGCGTCCTGTTCTTCAATGAGACTTTTAGAAGGCCACTCGATAACAAGATTTAATGAAATAACATGACAGCTTCAATACCTTTAAATTTTGAGTCTGCGATCTTCTTTATGTATACACTCAAATAGTTGATTCTAGAGGATCTTAAATCAGAAACTGATTCTTTTGCTTAAGATTTACAAGCAAAAAATTGAAGAAGCATAAAACTCTTCAAATTCTAGATTGGTTTTTGGACAGTTCTAACATTTTGAAATTATTATCATCTTGATACTAACCCCTTCAACATAAATGATCATGATTATGCAAAATCTTGTACTGCCATTTAAACTAAACGTCATTAACATATTTTAACTTTTTCAGCCCTAGGCTTTATTCGGCTGAATTGGGTTTCTTATTCTATACCATTTTAATTTTTGCCAAGAAACACAAAAAGTTCAGATTGTCATGGGAACATTAAAAAGTAAATCTAACTCTCTTTTAAATAGTCAAATTCACCGAAAGTCTTAAGAGAAAAATAAATATTTAAAAACTAATCCAAAAAAGCAGAGTACATCAAACTATAATTATCTCGTCACGGACAGTTTGTCCACTGAAACAAAGAAAAATAGTTCTATTATACGAGTTAATTTCGTAGTGAAGGTCATGACCAAGAATGAAGTGAATACTCTCCGTGGGAATATTCTAAAAATTTACATTCAACTCTTCTCGAAACAAAAAAAACAACTAATCTCGGTAGAAATCAAAATTTTTAATTTTTCAAAAGAATTTGCTTCCACTTTTTACCATTTTAACACCAGTAAACATTATTTATGTTATACCTTCTTTAAAAATGTGTTTGCTCTGAAAATAAAACAACAAAGAAATTTACTCATCCATTTTATCTCTCCCGCAAGTGAATTTTTTAACAGCAAGTGTTTTTTTGCCCGAAGAAGTTTTGTATAAATTTAAGTTGGTTTGCTGGTAGTGGAAGATGAACGAAAAACACAAATATTAAGGAAAACTTCTCTAAGTTCGACTCGCGTGCAAGAAAATTAATATTTGAAAACTAATTTAAAGTTGTTTAATATAAAAATTCTTGGTGCGGTTTCATCAAATAAACTCTCTTAAAACGGGGTTTTTTAATCTGTTAATGTAACGAGGTGTAAAAAAATTTGTTTCTAATTTTTGCTTTAATTTCTTGTTGCAGGTAAAGAACATTAGCCATTAGTGTGTGATATAGAAGACGAGTGTGTATCAGTCTTTACGAGGTTACACAGGTATTGTAAAATATAATTTACTAAAACCGGTTGCATAAGGAAAATTTAATATACAAGGAAGTAGTTTTGGTTGAATTTTCTACGATCTGAACCCATCTTTTTGTGATCTTGATCTGTTTTTATAAAAGTTGATTGAAGTATAGGGAAGGGGGAGGAAATATGTACATACTAGCGAATGAATAACTAACTTTTTCTCAATTTTGTTATTTTATGCATTTGAGAGATCTAGTCAGTCCATGCCTGAATATTCAACTATTCAAGCCTCTACAGATAAAATTTAGTACACAAGGAAAACAATTAGTATGAACTACTGGAATATGATTAGGGCATTTTATTTAAGATTATATCAATGATATAAGAAAATAAGAGAGGTCCCAAAATTGATCATCAGGGCACTTTTGAGTTATATACTTAGTACCGATTTGTAACTTTTGGAAACTGAAATTTTTTTTCTTTCCTAAGATTTGTATTCAAACCTCCTTTCTATTGTGGGCCATCTCCAGTAGCTTAGTGCAGGGTAAGACCAAAGGTGGTCCGGTTGAGGGCAAAGCTCAATCATAGGCCACCGGAGGTCAATGTCCAATTCTAAGTGGTGGAGAGCGAAACTTAACTTTACAACCAAATTAGCTTTTGCTATAAGAAGGAACTTTTGTTGAAATTGACTCGCTGGCCTATCTTGCTATCAATGAATATCCTAACACGGAATGATTTTTGCCGGACTGAACTGTCGGTGATTGTGTACATCATTGCCAAAACGTATTTGAAGAGCACTCACTATTGAGTCTTACGACCTTGAAATTTTCTCCAATGAAGCCTTTATGACCATATAGCCCCTTTCTTTAATTCCTAAATTCTAAGCAATTTAAATGGGGTTGTCCACAAAAAGTCTTCAAGATTTTAAAACTGTGTGCAAACATTCATCTACACTAACGGGGATGCCATTCTTTAGTTTTTAAAAAGATTTATGATAAATTGAGAAAAACATTTTTATTAGCATTTAGCTGCGTAGAATAAACATCCAACAGCTCATCGACGTTGACTAATCTTCTGACTTGAACTCTAGCATAAAACAAAGCTATTTTTGACAATTCTCAAGATAAGTTATAAGAAAAATAGTCTTTTCTTGTAGTAAAGATAACTAGAGCAAGCAACACTTGCATTTACTTTTCAATTTTGACATTTTTGATAAATCAACTGATATTTATTAACTTGACAAAATAGTCAGGTTAATTATAGCTTAGAGGTTATTAAAAACACACGAGTAATTTAATGTCACCTTAAGTGGAAAGGATTATAAATAGGTGCGTGCACAAATACTGTAATTTATTTGAGTCGAAATTGCTAACTCTGAAAATATCATAAATGTAGAATTAAACAGAAGAAAAGAAATGAGAAATTAAAATTAAGAAATCTTTTTTATCCTTGAATAATTATTATCAACAGAAAAAAAAGAGGAAAATTCTTCAGCCATCCCAAGAAATATTCAGAAACAAAAGTTTTAATTACTACGAAAATTCCGAGAGTTGCTGAAGTTTCCTGTATTTTCTTGGAACATTGAACAAACTGAAGGCGCCAGTGAATATTTTCATACCTATTTTAAACTCTTGTTTGAAGTATGCTAAAGGCACACAAAGATTTGACGAGTTAAGGAAGAACGCAAAGAGGACTTTAAACTCTAATTGCTGTCCATATTAACAGTATTAAAATTTTATTGGGTTACTTAAAAAAGTGGAGTAAATAAGAAAATCTTACTTAAAATTATTTATTTTTATCGCATCTTCTCTTTGAATATTTAATATCTTTTGATGTTTATGCTGGAACGTCGTTCGCTGATTAAAATTATCCACTTTGATGTTGATGACATTTCCTGCTTAACAGGAATGTTTTATCAAACTTCATTTTGATAACTCGATATTAAACATCGAGAAACTGTGATTTTTATTGTGGAAATTTTATGGGGATTTTTTATTTTTTAAATCAATTTTGGACAGATTAAGTTTCTTTCTGGATTATCTTTCCTTCTATATTTTTTTCTGTTATGAGATTTATTATTATCGTTGCAGGAGGTATTTTTAATAAGAATATAAAAAGCATATTCTTATTTATTTTAAATTGCTTTAATACCAGCTGTAACAGCGGCTAACACGGCGACGAGTAGCCGTGGTTTATTAAGACGGCATATTGTATATTGTTTCCCTTGGCTGGCTGGGTGTCTTCAATCTAGTTTTGTTTATCATTCAATATCAATTTTAACGCAATCTATGTAGTGAATGACTTTTTGCACTACTATGTGTCTATCACAATATTTTTTAGCTGAAAGTCCCGACCCTTCTAGGAAAATCGTAGTAGTCTTTAGACACCTCATCCGCGTTCAAATTGATTTTTCTTTGATTCATGTTACGTTTGTCAACTGAATAGGAAAAAGGTTATAAATCGTTGAACTGTTGAGAGATCTAAAAGATCACAACGGCCAGATCTTGAATTTGTCACACTGCAGGAAGACTCTGTTGGTAATTGCTAGTTTGATGGGCTTTGTAAAGAACAAAATCCAATTACTAACTGCACAGTCTTACAGCCAAAGTAAATACGGAATTGAACACAGAGTTGTATATCCGGTATTTCTAAAATGTACCAAAACTTTGTATTTTTACGTGCTGAAATTCTGATTTTTACTCTTTTCCCTTTTGTTTTCAAAATTGTAGGTCTTGTTTTAGTTTCAAAAAACAACTTGTTTATTCCTGTTAAGTTTCTATTTAATTATGTACAACAACGAGAGGGTGTTTTACAGGGTACAATATAATCGTGTGAGAAATATCACATTCTTTTATTAAGTGTAGCGTGCCCTTTTTCTCTATATTAAAATACCTTTTTTCCTCTTTTCTGTGTGTACAAAAACAAGTTCTAAAACAAATTTAATCCAGCTCGTTCCTCTTTTTTTTTCTTTTAATAATACCGTCTTTGAGACAAAAAAAAGTTTTTCTCTAAAATTCCCTTTTGTTAATCCTGAAACTTGTACACGATCTAGCCTTTATAAAAAAAGCGACTGGACGAAGTGTATGAAAGTAAAGAAAAAGAACGCAAGGACAAATTTCCAAACACAGGATAATTAATGATTGTAATTTGTCGCCAGACAGTTAGGGCCAACCGTTTATTAAATCCTCCTATAACAAATTAGTTTTTCTTTTTAAGACTATATAAATCGATTTCTTTACACATAAAAGCAAGACAAAAAAGGAGAACAACCACATGAAAAACGGTAAATAATGGAGAATGTTTGAAATTCCGTACGAAATGACTCTTTCCCTCCGGTAAGCTCAGCATTGTATAAAGCCATCGCATGCCGAGATGAAACGTGGGAGTTAATAAATTTACAACAATAATAATATTTAATGCTTGATAATATTATAGAGAAGCGCAAGGTATTTTACACTTTTGCTAAATTAATCTTGTAAAGCCTCAAGAAGGTTGATATTCGAATTCCTAGCGTTTATGAGTTCGAAAGAGAACATTATTGTTTCTAGAAAATTATTTTAGCTGTCTACCTT
Organism: Ignelater luminosus; assembly: GCA_011009095.1. Taxonomy (NCBI): domain Eukaryota; kingdom Metazoa; phylum Arthropoda; class Insecta; order Coleoptera; family Elateridae; genus Ignelater; species Ignelater luminosus. The sequence goes on from VTPC01000816.1 coordinate 44,893, forward strand.
CATCGTTATGGTAAAAATGTAATAAAATAAAAGAGGATTTTTTCCTTGTCTCTTTGCTGAGACAACACATCAGAAAAAAATATAGAACAAAAGGTTTTATTCAAGTTATGAAGGCGAGATTGCTCTGCAAATCTAGTTTTCCAAGGAAAATTTAATAAAAATCTCATTTTGTGCTAAGGTACCTAAAATCCTGTAATCCTGCATCTTTCCAAGCTAAAGGAAGAAGTAGAAGAAAGAAAAGAATGTTAAAATTAGCTGTTAACGTTGATTTTTTTTTAATATAGAGATTATTAAAATTTAAAATACCTGAACATTCTTAAAAGTGGAACGTTTGTATAAAGATACATTTTAATTTTGCAATATGGTTACATTATTGCATCATTGGAGATTTTTATCGGGGTTGCATTTAGATCACTTTCACGGCAATAATTCTGTAAAATGCATGCTAGACAGGACACGTTTGTATATTTTTAGATTATCGTGGAACTTAATAATATTTAAAACTGAAAAACGCATTTGAACATAATGGACATTTTCGAATTAGTCATGTGCATGCAATATTCATGAAAATAGTAATTATTGGTGTTTGACTTAATTAAATTCCCAATAGCTAATCAACATTCAGTAACTGTGACATTGTTTTAGATTTGTTTTTATTTAAAATTCAATCTTAACCACTTTATTAATAATTAATAAATGCGAATTTTGGTCAAGTTCAGGTTATTACACATTATTCGACATTGACTTTATTTTTGTTTCTTGTATTTGTGTCAATTATATGTAAGAATTAATTGCTGTTACTAAAATAGAATTTTTTTTATTAACGTTTTATTTTATTTAATCAATCAAAGACTGCGCCTTAAAAAATGTACTAAATAAATTGTAGAAGAAATGTGCAAGATTATAATTATTACTTTAGGGTAATTACAATTATCGGTAGCAAAAAAAAATGTGAAACGGTAAAAAGGTATAAAAGTAAAAATGACTCAAATTACAAGTTGTTGCTCTAAATAACTATCAACAACTTTTTATTATTAAATAAAAAGTAGTTTTCTTTGAACAAACTTTTTTGTAACACATTGTATGGTCTTATTCCTTTAATTTGTGTTTCAAAGTGAAATTAATCGGTAAGCCTGCAGAACTAAAAATAATTTTGCCCAACAAGTAAGAATGCGCCAATCACGGATTTATATAAATGTTGAATTCATTCATGTTCCAATCCGATAACCACCTAAAAATACAGTATTTACTCACATAATTCTTAATGCTGGATTTTCCATTAATACCTCTACTCAGTACACACGTTATGATTTGAACAACCTCTCGATTCCTTCTAACATTTAATTATAATATTTAAGTCTGTAATCTACAGATTAAAGTACAGTAATTTAGCTTTAAATGGCCTTGCAAGATTGATTTAAAAGGTCTTTCAGCTGCGAAAACAGTAACAGTGGTCCCAGTATTGTTGTTTCTTCCGTGCACTGTATCCAGAAAGTTATCGAGTCTCACCTGGATTTCGTATAAGGAATAGAATTGGAAAAAAGCTGTCCATAGGTAATACTGTCTCCCAAAGCAAAAAGGCCTTAACTCTGAAAATCATAGTTTTGAGATATGTAGCTTTTCTGCAAATTAACCGACTTTGCATCTGTAATTCCGGAATTCTAATGGAAAGGGCGCTAACGCACAGTGGTCCCAAATCTCGAAAAGCTGGCCAAAAGTAAAATAAAAAAGCTTTTATTTAGGGATTTTGACGTTAGTAGTTTGGCAGATTGGTATTTGAGCCATCAAATTCCAAAGGCAGTTAGCGGTTGTCTTATACCTTAGCGTAGGGATCTTTTCAAAAGTGACCCTTGAGCCCTTCACATCTAGCGGCTACCGTAGCCGGTTTTATATCAGTGAATAAGAACGCAACCACTAAACAAAATTTCGAGCTGTAAAATGGACTCATCTTCTAAACGTGAGTAGAATAATACTGTGTAAAGTAAAAATTATATAAATATGTTACTGAAGTAATAATAAACCATCATTGTCGATAAGATTTTACATTAAAACTAAAAATATAATTTTGTTTAAACATGGAAAAAGTTATCTGTTCTGTCGTGTTCGGTCGAAAGCTTAATGTTACCTTGTTTTTCAAATGCTTGTTAAAACAAACAGCAAAAAACGGCTACCATTAGGTGCTATTGAGATTACAGTGCAGTTTTTTATATTAACAATGACAAACTGAAAAAAAATCGATGAATTAAAAATAATGAATTTATGACTTTAATATTTTATACGAACCAATGTTGTGGTATTTTTACGAGGATAGATTGAAAAGTTTTCGTCCTAGACAAGAAAACAAAAGAATATCGCGTAAACGGTAATTTTATTTTTCAACGTAATCCCCGTCAACTTCAATGCACTTGGTCCACATATGTGCAAGTGCTCTTATTCCATCCCTATAAGCCCTTTCGTCCAACTGGTCAAAATAGGGATTTGTGGCAGCAATCACATATTCATCGGACTACTTCTTTCCAGCAATTTTCTCAAGTTTGGAAATAAACTAAACCCCGAGAGGCTAATTTCGGCGAATAGGGTGCATGGGATACCAATTCAAAAGTAATTCATTAATTTTTGCTATGGCAATAAATATTGGTCGGTTTGAAACTTTCGCTCTAGATACAGCTCGAAAATGTGTAGAGTTATATCCGTGGTTTTACATGCCAACGTCTATGCATAAGTTACTGATCCATGATGCAGAAATAATTTCTTTCGCCTTATTGCCAATAGGACAGATGTCTGAAGATGCGCAAGAGTCATGTAATAAGTACATAAAAAAGTTACGGGAAGATTTTTTGCGGAAATGTAACCAAAAAAAACATGGAGGACGTATTTTGGTCTCATCAGATCCTTTTATTATGAGTCTTAGAAAATTACCATAAAAGGCCCTGAATCATTATCAGTAGAAACCCTGGAGCTGTTAAATCCGTCAACTATTGTAGACTCTAGCGTTAATGACTATGCGACAGAAGAGTCAACTGCGAAAGATTGTATTCTTTTTTGTGATATAATAATTGTATTGATTTTTGTTATATAATGATTGTATTAATAATTGTATTCAATTTTATATACAGGGTGTTTCATTAATAATTGGAAACATTTTAACTGTAGAATCCTGAGCTCAAAATATTAAGATTTAACTCGAATCACATAGATAAAATGTGGCCCCTTTCTGAGTTACGGGATGTTTTATTTAAAAATTTAAAAACTATTTGTACCCAGTACTTTAAAACTATTTGACGTATCCTTGTCATACTTAGCAGGAAGTGTAGGTACTGTACACCCTACTATTATGTTAAATAAAATCGAACAATGCCATTATATTTGGGCCAGCTTTTCGGGATTTGGGACCACTGTGCAACGTTCAGCCCCCGCTTTCTTATGGAAGACTAGAAAAAGTGCCGCCTTTGGCAAATTTGTTACGTTGCAAAGATACTTGCTTTTACATAAATTGTAACTGTTTCCAAGATTCCAGTGTTAAGGACTACAAATGTTTAGGCTGTACCCTACTAAAAATGTGTCGCCTGCGGCGGCACTACCTAATTGTTCTTATTGGGGTGTCCTATTTAACAATCTACATGCGATTGTTTGGGAAATATTAAATTTAAATTTAGTATTTTGGTATACCTACTTTGACCTGTAGATTCATTGCATATTGGAACATTTGTTTAGAACAATCTGTCAAACCGGAAACGACGTCGACTCTCATTTGTTAAATAGAATCTCAATTTCCTTATTGCTCCGATCGATATCCCTTAGGATTTCTGGTAAGAAAAATATTGATTATCGATTATGAAAGAATTAGAACAAAAATATCGACTTCGTCTCGTGTTTGACAAGTTGTAGAAAATGTTTTGATTTCCGTATTTGAAATCTAGAAGTCGAGTTATAACAGAATGCTAGATTTCAATCTGATAGTTTTACTGGTTACCAAACATGTCCAAAAAACAAAAATCCGCAAAAGAGGTCGGCTTTTCACGGCACTACTGAAGACCTTATAGAAAGTTACATATTGTATTTTGCATTCTCCATGCATGCATGCTCTGCAATGAATGACAGTTGATCTAATATCCCATATGATTTTCCTAATATTGATTACAACTTCTAATCTGTCATCAAAGTGCTTTTGAAGTCTCAACTCTGTAAAGAAACCTTTTAGATTTCCATACTTTTTAAATTTTTACAATGTCCATCAGATTTTTGACGGTATAGAAGAAATACCTTGAAAAGGTAACGCAAGTCAAATTCTTCCTTCGTTCAAAGTCAATCTTTAAGCATTGCCGTTGAATAGTAATTACAAAATGTTTTCAATTGAAAAACCATCCTCTTGTGCTTATATTATTCAATCGAGACATATAAAGATCTTCACCATATTAACCACAACCTGTGATTATGCTTTTCCCGATCAACTTCCTCTTGGTTTAATGCACTTATATTGGTGAAATACATTAAACCCAGCATGACTTCCACTACTTTTACGTTCTTAGCTAAAGCCCTCAGGTGTTTTTTCCTTATGGTTGGGTAGTTTTCACTAGTTATCATCTGTTCTGACATACCTATTATGATCTATTTATTCTACAAGTGTAGTTCTTGATTTCCTTTCATTTTATTCTTAAAGAAACACATTGTCATAGCTAGCAAAATTTTAATAATAAATCTAAACCTAACACAGCCCGAGCTTGAAAGTTGTCCTGTTTTTCAGAAGATCAGTTTGTACTCAATTATAAAGCCTGTCCAAATAATTAACTGAGCCTCTTCTTGATCATCTGCATTAGACGGCACGAGAACTCATGTAATTATCAAAAAGTCGTGATGTGGCATGCAAGGAAGAGGAGGTTAGAAGGATTTGATGAAAAGGTGTAACGACGATATTGCGTGTCTTTGGGCGACACGATGGAATTATTCTAGATCATCTTCTAGAGAACGGTTTTGCTATGTGACATTCGTGAATTCTGAGAAGACAAAAGCTATTTATTTTAGAGGTGATGGTGTAACCCTGTTTGCTTGGTTTTTATAATTGTCGATGAAAATTTAATTTAGTAACTTCGTTTCTAGATTTGCAAACTAGATAATAATACAATTTTGTTGTCCCGTCCCTGGTTTAAATTCAAGTTGTCAACTTGTACTACCTTCGATTAAAAAATCAGAAATGTTGGTAAAATTTTTATTTTTGGTATTTAACAAAAAAATCTTACACCGATAATCACATTTTTGCAATGCTGCCATTTGCAAAAAGGAGTCGTAGTAGATCTTGCTTTCTATTAATTTAATTTTGTTTTACAATTTTGGACAAATATCATTTTAGAGACTTAATGTTAGCTTTGCATAAACCGCCAAAATGAGGAGTATTTTTATCTTGAATTAGTCTTTTGATAAGTTTTGATGTAAACCAGACACCTTTTGCACTGTTACCTTATTAACCATTCTCTGTAAGTGTTTTAAAAGCTCTTCTTATGATATTGTGCTAACGAGTAAATTCTTTTTTCTGCAAACTTTTACTCGACATTTATCTAGTATGAATACAGATTGTACATTATAAATATTCTTTTGATAGCTGTGCTTTCTTTATCAGTACATTTAAAAACGAAATATTTCTCTTTTAACAAAGGGATCGATCTGAATTAAATTTGTCTGTAATACCCTAATGTAAGTTAAAAGTGAGGGCGTTAGAAAATTTAATGATTTGGGCGTGTACAATACTTTGTGAATAAAGATGAACGTGAAATCTTTTCATTCAGCTATTATTGTCCAGAAAATAGAATTTTTTTAAAATACCGATCGTTACTTATCAGATTAATTTTAAAGTAAAAGTGATAGCTCCGTACTGTTAAATGTAAAATATGCTCTTGAGAAAGAGAATAAACTTTTCGTGACTGAGATTTTTGCTTTTGTAAAGGAGGAAGAGATTGCGCCGGGGTCAAAGCGCGCTTTCCCCTTCACATATTGTCCTGCGAATAATAGATCCCCGTGTTTTAAAAAAAAAATCGCCAAGGGAAAGGAGTCGTGCGACTATAAATACTAAAAGATTTATTGTTTATTGCAAGAGTGCAAACAGCTAATGTTCGTAGCTTTTCCTTATTTATGTGTTGAACTTTTGCCTGTTGCGCGATGAAGGAGGCGGCGTAGAAGCAAGTGGTGGTAGAGGCGGTAGTGGTGGTGGTAGCGGCGGCGGCGGTGGCAGAGTTACTTCGTCGGCATCGAAACAATCAATGATGTAATCCTTCGGAAAACTTCTAGTTGATCCGACGTAAGATAGGGAAGGACGTGTTTATGAATATAAATGATTAGGACTTCCGTTTCTCGTCAACAAACCTTCTATTTTGTCCATCAGACGCCTCTTTCAATTAACGTAGAATTCAAGGTTTTAATATAAGCTTTAAATATGTAATTTTTCTTCGGGCAAAAAAAGAATGAAGAAAATGACTTTGTTAAATATAGCGGAAAAAGTAGTTCATATGATCGATTGGACGGTATCCTTACTTATCTTACATATCCAGACACCAGTGGCGTAACAGTATTCTTTTCCTTTATGTTTACACCAACAACACATACAGTATTAGCCTAGAGGACTAACTTTCACTAAACAACATCAAAAGATGAGCTAGAGGCTGAAAGTATTCATTTCAAAATATTTCCATGTAATATTTAAATTATGCGTTACGTAAAATTTCAACATCAAAGATGAACTTGATTACTGAACGAACTTCCTCCCACATACACACGGACACAATTTGACTAAATTTTCTTGAATGTATTGAAATTATTTTGGTGTAACCCATTTATGTACTCATTTGTTGGCTTTGAATTCCTACAAAGACTGGAGAGACATGATTCAAAGTAAATTAAGGACATTGTTGGGGTTGGTTGCTCGGTGGTAACGGAAAAGAAGAAGAGGACTCCAGAATACTGGACGAAAATAGGTTTCTATTCGAAAGCATTGAAGTTTATAAGGTCGGATACGTTATCGAGGAAAATAATATGAAGTTTTAGACTCTTGTAAAAGGTTACTCAAGAGGAAGGTTGACTTATGACATTCAAACTCTCTATTTATAGTAAAGTATAAAAAATAAGTTGAAGGCGAAATTATTTTGCAATATTTCAGCATATAAAGGGAATATTGGAATTTTTTATTGGAAAAGCTACAGCTTTGATTTTTCATCTTTTTTGCCTCCCTGTACGCGCTGGCAAAGTTTTAACTTTGATATGAAAATAAATTCAATTTATACCGATTTCTCTTTAACTTTTAATGCGGTTAAGGTTTTATTAAAATATCAGCTTGTGGTAAGTGTAATGCTATTGATTTCACTTCTCTGAAGTGAAGTCGTTTTGGACTTCCTGCTAGTAATATTCTGATTTTTAATTTGTAATTATTAAACTTTTTCAATTTATCTGGAGATTCTGTTAAAGTCGATTTAAATATAAATATAGCAAACAAAAGCCTTGTACTAAACATACAAAATAGGAATGGCAATAGCCTTATAGTAGTAGTGAGCTGTACACAGCCTTCACCAATATTCCCCCTAGGTCACATCCTACGTAATCTTAATCATAGATTCAAATCCAGTTGTCATAACGAATTCTGTGTAAATCGGATATAAGTAGCAAGATATTATTGAAGGCAGGAATGGATTTAGGTACCATTATCAATATGGTAATGAAATGTTATCTTTGTACTATTGTCATTTTACAAATTTAGATTAAAAATTACGTAATTTTAAATTCTTATTTCTTTTCTGTTTAAGAATTAAAAGTGCGCTGTATTTTACTGCAACAAACATCTTGATTAAAGAACTATAAAATCAGTGACGAATTTAGAACTGGCAAATGGAAGGAGGCTTGAGAAAATTACGAAAATTACCTAATTATAATTACTTACATCAATGGGGGGCTCCAGTTACTGTCGCCTTCCCGTAGATTCCCCACTGATTACGATTTTACCTAGAAATCTTCTTCCTAAATAATTACTTGAGATTTTCTGTCGATTATGAACTTATCCGCCAGAAGGAAATTTTTCAAACAGTTCTTTCTCTTGCTGTAGCTTTACTTACCACTTACGTTCTTATAAGAGTGTTTGAAAATTATGTTTTTAAGAGCGAAAAGCACAAGATCATCACCAATAAGACATTGCACTCAAATGGTGTCAGTATCCTTCGTATTGAATTTATAAAATGAATTCTTTTACCAAATCGAGAAAGTCAGCAGTGCCAGACTTTCTATAAGTTGACAACTATCGATTCGTACCGTTAGAACTCTCCCTGGATTTATAAAAATCAGTACTTTGCAGTATATATATTTTAAGGATCTTTGACAACCTTTTAGACAAGCACCGCGAATTAAGGTATTTATCTGAAGACCAGGGATTATATCATCTAGCTGCCATATTCTGGTTTTGGTGCTCATTGAAATTCTTACCAAACTAACAGAAATTTAACAATGCATATGATGCTTTTGTTCCGTAAACTTGTCACTATGGAATTGGTGGTCGATAATCACTAAAAGACTGAAAAAAAGACGCTCTGAAATGTTATGGGTTTCCTGTGTATGGGCATTTGACATGAAATAACTAATGTAGACTAACGCTTTCTTTATTACTTCGCGCCCTTTTCTTATGAGAAGCTGTCATTGCTCAAGGGACTCTACTCTCATATTCCATTAAGGCTTCTCCTGCACTAACCGACCATGAGCTATAAAACTTCATAATCCAATTTGTTATACCTGAACTCTTATTAAAGGAAAAGAAAACCTATCACCTTTACAGGGAAAGCTTTCATGGCTTAAATAACTTGCTTTGCATGTTGCACCTGTCCCATCCATGCCGCCGAAGGTGCCAATACCTAAAAGCTTGATAGCGAAACCTATTACAATAGCAGCGCTCTTTTCTTATAACCTTTTTATGGAAAGCTGTCGTGGGTCAAAAGATTTGACTTAAGTGCACCTTTCAGACTGTCTGCGACGGCCAACCATGTGCTATGAAATTAGAATTCTTATGTTCAAAGGGATAATATCGACTACCGAGCTTTGCGTTTTTTTTTCTTGCCTTGTCATCGGAAGCGTTCCTGACTTAAAGGACTAGTTTTGAATGTCTTTAAATTGCCCTTCCAATTAATGCCGCCTTCGAAGGCAATATCTAAAAGCTTGATGAACCTGCTACAATGTCAACCGTCATACTCTGCACTTCTTTTTTATTTTCTCTTATGGGAAGCTGGAGTCAAATAACTCGACCTCTATGTTTCTTCAGGACTGCCTGCGACAGCCAACCACAGACTATAAACCCTCAATTCTTATATCTAAAATATTGAATAATACCAACCATCGCGCTATTATTTTTTCCTTAATTTTAATTTTTCTAGGAAATGCTTTTGTGGCTTAAAGCCTTGAATGTTTTTTTAAATCCTCCTGCGGTGGTTACCAATCAAGCTTTTGCTCTTCCGAACCACACCGCCTTTGGCGCCTTTGCTGTAATGTCAACTACTGCGCTTCGCTCGACTTGATGTTTCTTCAAAATTGCCTGTGACTGCTCAATGTGGACTATAAAATTCCAATGCTTATACGAGTATCTGAAATCTTCTTGAAGAATCCTATCATAATATGAATTGTCGCCCTATTTGCTTTTCTATATTTACCTTTTCAAGGAAAGCTGCCATGGCTTTGCATGTTCAAAACCACCTACTATAGCCAGTGGTCGGAATATCATATAACTGTGTATTCCGCGTTCGACAGCAACGTGAAACGTTTAGAGAGGAGCCTATCATGCCTTATTACCTTCTTATGGGAAGTTCTCATGGCTTAAAGAGCTCGATTTACTACACGTCTGCGGCGAACAAACACGAGCAAAGAAATTTCTCCCGCCCAATTCTCATACCTGAAACTTGAGGTATCACAATGTCTTTTCCAAATACATCTTTGTTGGCTTAGAGGGTTCGATTTGCATGCCTCTTCAAGCCTTCCTGCGCCTACGGTGTTAACTGTCACATGATCTACCTTCTTCAGTTTTCGTACCTTCTTGGGAGAAACTTTCACGACTTCAAGGGTTCGATTTACACGTTTCTTTCAAGGCTGGCTGAGGCGGCCAACAATTGGATTACGCCATTTCCAACCTCGGTCGAACTTTGCTTTTTCTGCTATACCACTGCGATTATACCAGAAACCTTCTTAGAGTAACCGACAACCGTCGCTCTTCGAGCTTTTTTTCTATTGCTTGTGGCTTTCCATATTATTCTTTCAAGGTTGCTTATGGCGGCCAACAATTGGATTACGCCATTTCAAACCTAGTCGTGCCCCCTTCGCTGGCAATAAAACGTATTACAATGTTAACCATCCCGCTTTACATCCATACATAGACCGACTACTTCGCATCGCTTATTGCCTTTAGTGATGATGAGAAATCGAAAAATAAAATAAGTATAAACAGAGAAAACTTACGATAAAAATCAAAAATGCAATCAATTTTACATTCGTCTTAAGTTTAACAGGTGCAGCTTATCATCTGGATTTCTCTAGACCGCTGGAACCGTCGTGCTTTAGAAAGAAATTCTTTATTAGAGGTTGCAGAATAATCGGCTCTGATGATATAAGTCGATTTTCAAAATTTGTTAAGTTTGTTTTAGTCCGCGGACACGATCTTTACCCCAAAAGTTTCCTATTATGGCCCATCCCTCATGGAAGAATGTTGAAGGCATATTTTAAGAAAAAAAGGCGAATAACTTAGTTAACCTTAGCTGCACTGATACACCCGCTTCATCAGACGCTTTCACACAGGATAAACATAGATTTTTCTGTAGCGCTGCTCATGTTAGTGAGAAATCGCTAGAGATGAATAGAATGCGTTTTGGTCTTCATAACTCCCTCTGGCAATACACGATCAGGCTTCACCTCCACAATGATGCCGTTTTTCAGCAACGTCGCAAATGTATTTGGGAGAAGCTATCGTAAACTGAAAGATCTTGCTTTGCCCAATCACCATATAGAGGGTGCTTCTATATTCATTCAGCATATTCCTGAGTCGAACGTAAGCGCAGTTTGCTAAGTAAACTTATATGTTGCAATTGCAAACTATATTGTTTTCAAGGTTCCAAAGTTTATTCAATCGGTATTGAGAATAGCATTAACTGTACTTTTTTTTGGACGCATTGTTTTTGAATGTTACAGATTCTTGGGATAGTATTTCGTTTTTGTGACTACCTGTATTTATTTTATGATTACAAGATTAGTTCTTAATGAGTCACATTTTAAAAAATTAAAATGAGACATTCTGAGTGATATTGAACTTAAACTTTTTATTTCGTGACATTTTGGTGGAGGTATCGAAACATCTCGCTTATCACCAAATAAGTTTAAAAGGATTAAAGCAAGCTGAATGTTTGATAAGATAACAGAAATAATAATGTAATATTCCTTCAGAAATTAAGAGACGAAGGCAACAAAAAGGGAAGTGCTGACAGGCAGAAAATTTGTAAATCCACTACTCAAAAAACCTTTTAAATCTTGCTTCACGTAGATTCTGATGAAATACACTTTGGAATTTCATTTTTGTGTTAATTTATTCTGTTGGGTAATTTTGGGAGGTTTGCCCCTGTTATAACATAAATTGCAATTATTAAAGAAATCTTTTTAATTTGATATTTTATAATTTTCATATATTTTTTTTCTTCCTATTAACCTAGCAAATAAATTTTCCTCGCTCCATTGTTTTTCCAAGATATTTTTCACGGTTGAAATGTTAAGTGCATAAGCGTGTTTCACACATGCATGATTAAAAATTCACATAATTTGTTGAAACGTTTAATTTTGTATTGCGTACACTGCTTTAAAATAAAATAAAAATGGTAAAAGTGATAAATAATGTTTTGGCGGGAAATTTAAATTTTTAATAATGTTAAAATGTTCGTCACGAAATAACCGAATACATTAATCTAGAGAGAATCTATAAATATTTTTTTGGCAATCGTTCAATAATTCTAATTACTATTATTAACCTTCAGTCAACCGCTTTCTATACCCTGACTTCATTATGTTAAAATAGTCGCCTTGATTTTTTCCAATTCGACCTTTTCTTTTACCCAGACAAAATAGTTAAAAGATAATTAAAAACAATATCATCCTATCAATTAAAAAGTGATCATTGAGCAATAAATTAAAAAATAATATACATATGTGTTCATAAACTCCTAGAACGGCTAAAACGAAAGTTGATGTTATATCATTAAAATCGAAATTGATCAAAATCCACTTTCACTGAGCCATACTGTAAGGTCAAGCTTAATTGACGCTCAATTTGATCCATCGAAAACGACATCATTCGACAACGAATGGACACATTGGAAACACTAAAAGGATGAGGAAACATTAACGTTGGAAATAAAACTATTTTATGTTCCCGTAAATTCAATTTATTTTTGAAATGGTGGCAAATCGATGAAAATGTTTTGACGTTAGACTTGGAATTTTTTTCTTCCGGTAACGTTCGTCTTTCTTTAATGGACAAAAACCAAGTTGTTTGTCCCTTTTAAAATTCATATAACGCAATATTCGGGACAAAATGTTGTCAATGCAATTATTTTATAATCGCCCTGGATTACATGTATATTCTGAGAGAAAAGCTCGTACCAACCTAAATTGAGTTTCCCAACCGAAACGCATTGTTTGCTTGTATAATTTTAGGGGTCGCCTTTGAATATTTAGCGAACACTGGAATTTGTTAAATGTATGTACAAACATTACGTGCGTTTTTGTTATTAAAAATTTAACCCAACTAAGTTAGTTTACCAATTAACTTTTGCAACTTAATTTTCAGAGGGTTTTCTTTTTTTTGTGGATGTTGTGTATTGTTTTATATTTTTAATCTCTTTAATCTTCTTATTTTATGAGGTCGTATAATTGCCGCAAATTATTCAGAGATAGATTTGCTGATAAAATACTTAATCCGGATCTGTAAAATAGGAAATTAAAATAGTGATTCCATGAAGAATGGCATAAACCATTCTTTGTTTAAATAATTTAAAAGAGTAAATGTGTATCTCTCATGGATGTCGTCGTTCTGGTTCGTTGAGTTTTGAGAGATCTGCGTGAGTTTATACCGTGGTACAAGGTTAAAGTCAAACGCGGGCCACCCCTCGTAACCCCGCCTTATAACCGGCATTACAGCAGCGTACATTAACCCGTTCAATCACTAGAGTTGAAGGTGACTGTGCTATACTATATACAATTTTATGTTGTTTTGTTCTGTGGATGTGTATATGTATGCGGTGCTGACCTTGGAAAAAGAAGATTCTTCCTAGCTTAATAAAATTTTTATTTACGCAACATTCTCTCCTCTCTTTACGTCTCCTTCAGTTTCGCCACTAAGAAATTATTTATTACGTTCTCACTGTGCTGTGATTGTTTAGGTTTATAAATGTGAACTATAAATATAATATAGAACAACATGTTTGGTTGATATCTTGCGAGTTTCCTACGTTTATTAATAATTCTAATAAAATTATAGAGGGTGGTGGAATCTGTTTTTTGTCTTGACTTTATGTTTTTGTTTACCATAACAAAACAATTAAATAGGACAAACAAGAGGAATAAATACCTCAAAAAGAGTATAAAACTCCATTATAGGAGAATGTTATTGTTTATCTAAGCAGTGAACACCCTTTAAACGCACTATGTGGTTTTTCTCTGTTTCCGAGCTCATCAAATGCATTTAAAACAGTAAAATAAATAAATAATAGGTATAATGAACTTTGCTCAAAAACAAAAAAATTATTTTATTTAAGATTTTCTCATTTTCGAATTATTAATGTTCTAAAAGAAGTTGGAAGATATGACTGGAACATAGACGGTCGCTCAAAACCTTTTTTGGAAAAAATTGGATGAAATGTTGGTAGCGTTTTTGATACATTGGTATTCAGGAGATTTTTTTGTCGATGTTTTTCCCTGTTTTGATCTTTGTCCGAACAGCCCTCGATGATACATCAGAACTTGATCATTGGAAAATTGCCATCTTTTATAATTGCAAGCGTTCTTTCTCTTTGTCTCTCAGCCGTAGGTTCAATTTTCTTTCCATATAGCTATATTAAGTCATCAATCAGGCAAAGCAAAGACCTGGCTTATTTCAGATGGTTTGGCTTGGTGGAGGGCGATCTTTGATCGTGGGAATCCGTAGATAGTCCTGGTAGAAAACGATAGTTCCTACCTATCTTATTTGCAGTGAGAAAAAGCCAATATTATCTTGATTTTTCAAGTCAATAATTAGCGTCCAATAATGGTTTGATTTAGTGTTTTCTGTGTAACAACTAAACTCTGACCTTAAGTAGTCGTCGAAACCAGCAATACTGAAAACATAAGAAGACTCACCAAAGTAATCTATTTACAACTGCATTTCTGTTCAAAGACAATAATTTCTATACTTACAGCATTTCAGTTAAACGTAATTCCTAAACTTGCTTGCTCAATATAAATAAACCCCTGAAGTTTATCAGATAGCTTTCATTATTGCTTAAGCATGATTCTGAAAATACAATTTAAAAATTAATGGGATCAATATCTAATACTTAACATCAAATTTTACTTTACGCACAACACTAGATTGAACTTTGGAGCCTGTTTTTACCAGGTCCTTGCTGACAAATGTTCTTTTTAATGCAGATGAGAGAATCAAGACCTTGATCAAAATACAAATAAACAAAATGACGTACAGTTAGAGTTCGCTGTTCTTTAATAAATTGGGATTTTCGAAGTCTACCACTGTCTTCTTACAAAGAGTGTCTCTCGATTGAAAAGTATATAGGTTCGTTGGCTGTGGAAATTATAGAGATACTGGCTCGTTCCACTTGTCACAGGACACTGTATGGGTCGCACTTGCTCTGAAATTCTAAAATGTTCTCCATCTTTTTATCTCCCTAGAGTGCCCTTGAAAGTGCTAATCTTTTTAATCTCGAAAAAGGGGCATATCAGTATCTTTTGAGAAGAAGCTCTTTAAAGCGCCCTATCTTCTAACTTCATCCTTTCCAATCATACTATCTTTGCGGCAATACCTGAAATATTCTTGAAGACAACTATTTTCAATGCAGTGTTAACTGCTTTACTTGGCGCTCCGAAAACGCGCCGCCTGCAGCGGCCAATCATTGGATCTCGCTCTTCCCACTTTACGTTAGGGTTGGGAAAAGGCTACTTTTTTTAGTTTTTACCAGACTAGTGGTAGAATTGGATTAAATCGTTCAAAAATGGTTTAAACCAGTCAAAAACGGTTAATTATTTTATTTAGATTTACTTTGTGGAACTCCATGTTAATATAATTATTCTAATTTTAAAAGCGGTTAAAATTGACCGGAATCTCGTTTTAACGTCTATACAGGCTACCCAATTTATCTCGGTACATGTAGGTAGGCAACACATATAGCAAGTGACTGAATCTGTAACCGCTCAACTTCGAACTTCACCCTTTCCAATAAAGGTGTCTTGAAGTAAACTACTACAATGTCAACCGTTTCATTTCGCACTCCAATAGCAAATTAACTTCCCCCCTTTCATTTTGCGTATCATTGCAAAGCCGCCTACGGCGATCAACAGTCTTTCTTACGTGATACTACAATTGCTCTGCATGCCCATTTAAGGCCTCTTACGGCAACCTTTGAAGAATTATTACAATGTCAACTGATGTAATTCGCGCTTCAATAACGGGCCACCTGCAGCGGCTAACGGTTAAGCTTCGGCCTCCCCACTTTACGTACCTTTGCAACATCGTGTACAATCAGAATTCGTCTGGTGGTGATGTGAATCATCTAACGATAAGATTCCAAGCGACCTCTTTGATCACCCTCAATTAGGGATCGTCCTGAGAATTTTATTCTATACTTGCGGCGCCGAACATATAGGAGTGATCACTTGTTATTCTTGTAATATTCCCAAAAAGAAGGAGAAATTCCCTCAAATTGGCAAGTTGAGTACAGTTCACACGAGGTAAACGGTTGTAGATAACTTGCCAATTTGAGGGGATTTTCCCTTTTTTGGGAATGTCAGCAGAATTACACGCGATTACTCTATCTGTTCAGCGTAGCAAGTATAGCAACGTTCATTTATTTATCAGGAATATTCTTAAGTAGCCCGATAGAAATCCGAGACTGTTTCTGAAAACGTTTTCAAGATTAATACTGTGTATGGTCGTGTGCTATCCAAACCCTAATGCCACATTACTTCTATTCACATTCATACTGTTTTATATATTATACAGTTTCAAAAGGAAACCCTGAATTCACCGCAAGCGAAGATAAAAATCTATTTTCACTGACCTTCAGCATTTTGATATATTTTATGAAATGATCGTCGCAGTAGCAGTATCGCCAAATGTGCGTTATTCTCGCAATACAAATCTGACAGATCGATTCGTTTTTAAATGTTGTGTTAAGAAAGATATTTTATTAGTTGATTGAAAGTATATGAAGACCTTGTAGAAGACTTGCATTTAATTCTATCGAAAATTGTTAGGATTTTTATTTTTTGATTTCATATAATACTTTTAATTCGAGTTGGAATTATATTACTTCGATTAATGTCGAGAATCGAACTAGAATCCATTTTGTCATATGAATTGCAAGGGTGTTGTGACGTTTTACAAGCTGGCAAATCAAGGTTGTTTTATTAGCAGATGGAGGTAGCCTTACATGAATAGAACTGCTAATGCCCTTCTCGTTCAGTAGCATTTCTTTTTTTATGAACTCCACATTTTGGTGGATTGAGGAAAGCTGAAGTTCGTTCAGTAAAAATTCGCTTAATTCTTTTCAGCCTTTTCAAAGCTTAATAATAGTTTACATGGCGTTCCTGTCGTTCATGTCGAGGTGACACACAAGTAACTATGACTTACTTTAGAATTTTGGCATAAATATAAAATAGGCCACATTCAGATCGTTACAAAACATATTTCATCTTGTCGTATTTGAATATACCTTTAAAAGAACCGATAATAATTTCTTTTTTATGGAAATGCCTCGCGCCTGAATATTGAACTGTTGACCTAAGAATGTTAATTCAGATTTCTTTTTTCCATTACATAATACTTACGCAATTCCTTACAAGAAATGAAATATGATTATAGAGAAGATTGTAATAATGCACATAAAGGAATATAACACGGAGACGTAATAAGAGTTTTAAAATGTAATTAGTCCGTTATTAACATACATATTCAACGCCCATTAAATCCTCGTAAAAGCTACAATTTCCACATAACGATATTATTTATCTACTTTATTATCAAGTTTGAGGTTACGTATAGAAAAAGTTCTATTTTAAAATATACCTTAACCAAGAGATGATTTAATAATCATTTCCTGCGATTCATCGAAAAACCATCGAGCATTTTCGTAAATTTCCTATTCAGATTGATATTAATATCTTAACCTCCAGGGGGAACTCTCTTGTACAGTCGACCAAATTTATTCTAGTTAATAATAAATTTGTTAAAACCGTTCTAATTAGCTAATTGTGCGTGTTAAGAGAAAGTACAAGGGAGGAAAAACCCTTATAAATGTTAAGCTTTTACGGTAACGGTCAAATTGTTAAAACAGCAAGAGTTGGAAGGGTTAATGGCACTTTGATTTTGGAAAATTAGCTTGCGCTAAATCCGATTTTCGTTATCGTGTGAAACAATTGAAAAGGATCTTGTATACTCGCGCTCGTTCTCTGGTCATCACCCAGAATAGCTCATTGGTTGAAATGTTATTGACCCACCGCGAAAACTCTGCTAATTAACTGAATTCGCTCTTTGAACCTTAACATTTACATTATTTTAATGTTTGTAGGAAGATTCTTTTAAATAAATTGCAACTTGTAATCCTGATACTTTTTTTGTTTTGATTTCCTGTTTAATTAATTTTGGTGTAGGATTCCTTCCTCCTTCTAAAATTGCCTAAAAGTATAATTAATTTTATTTGACATCGAAACCCAGGCATTCGTATAATAATAACATAACAAAATTCGCTCGTTCGTTTCTGATGAAACTTTCGAACTTTGGTGCTGCTCTGTTATAGTAAAACAACATCCCCAGTAATATAATCAGAGCATTAGCAAAAGCTTCCCAGTCATTAAATCTTGATAATGAATTTTCACGAGGAGGTAAACGACCCAGAAGCTTCGTTATTTTCCAGCAAAATAAGTTAAACTTTATACCTAAACGCCTTGGTAGAAAATGCAAATTTAAATAACACGAGGAATCTCCATTAAGATTTTACAGATAAGAGATAATATTGTTCATAGAAATAATACTCGAGTTCTGGGTATAAAATGCGGAATTTTTAATTTTGCGTTTAGACAATGAAGCCGGGTTTTTTGTGTTCGTATGGAAATGTTACGCTTACAAAAGCTGCTTCACAATAATATCTCTTTTTGATTTAAAGAAAGGGCTTTGTTACTAGATTTAAAAAAAAAGTACAGTCGGAACTACCACTACAGAGGAAAGATACTCGTGTTTTAATGTTATAGGCTAAGTTTTAAGCGTTCTTTTATAACGAAACTGTTAACAGCGTAAAAGTAGTATTGGTATCAATAATTATGGTTCCTCTTGCGTTGTTTAAGTAGACTTTCTTTGTTGATCGTTTATTTGTATGTACACTTTTTTTATGACGCTTCGTGAAATAAAAGTTATGTGATAGTCAAAATCAAATCACTTGAAGCAAATAGCATCAAACCGATAATTCTGGAGGTTCAAGCTTTTATAGAATCAGAACGACTCCATTGCTGAAACTGATTAAAAGACAGAAAGGAAGAAAATAGAGAAGATGTTAAGTGGGGCCTATTTATGGCAAATGACATTAAACCAATCAGGTCTGCTTTGATCAGTACGTTTTGTAAAGAATAGAATCATCGCACAAATATAGCGTTTTAATAAAAACATCTATTTAATTATGTACAGAATAATTTATTTATCACTAATTACATTTATTTCGTTCGTAACCACACGCGGTTATTCACTGCAGAACTCCCCGGCTCTATTCATGCTACCGCTTATATACTTTCTCGTTCCTCTCGATGA
Source organism: Ignelater luminosus (assembly GCA_011009095.1). Taxonomy (NCBI): domain Eukaryota; kingdom Metazoa; phylum Arthropoda; class Insecta; order Coleoptera; family Elateridae; genus Ignelater; species Ignelater luminosus. The sequence goes on from VTPC01000816.1 coordinate 63,947, forward strand.
GTCTAGAAGGCTCGCGCCTTTTCTCGCACATTCGACGGTCGGAAACTGGACAATGCGAGATCTCTCCGGTACATTCGACCAGCAACGCCGAGACTGTTCAACACTTCTCTAGTATGTTCGAGGGATGACTCGTTACAATATCATAGTACCTGAAACAATTTTAAAGGAATCCTTCGTTATTCTATCAATCAAGGCTTTTTTGACATTGGCCTGCGGTTTTTGAATTTTCTTTGTTGGATAGCCTTAAGAGGGCCGTCTATGAAAGTGAAATTTACTAAAAATGCTGATATTGCTATAAAGCTTTAATTGAAATGTAAATAGAAATTAAAATAAAGCTTAATACAGCTTTATAGAAGAGAATTCCACGAATACAGTAGTAGCTTTGCTTTTGTGAAAATCACTTTCCAAATACGAAAATTATTAGATTAAAGTGCGGCCACATGTATATATTTTTCAACCTTAGACGACCATCTTAATCGATTACAGATACACCCAAATTTCGTGCGCCTACAGTACTAACTGGATAAACTTATTATGTCCTCTTGACTATTTGGATACAAATAATTAAAATTTTGATTTCACACAGAAAATCATTTTTCTCGATTTTTCCCTTGTCAACGCCACAAAAGAAAATAATCAGTTGTAATGATTCTTTTTGTTTTAAGTTTCACTCACAGAATTCTTGCCGAATACGGTTTAATAAACTAAGACAATAGTTCATCTAAGCAAAACCAAAATCAGAGTTGTCAGCTAATTAGAGCTTGCAAAACATCAGGGAAGTTGAGAACTGCTTGGGCGCACGCTTAGACATACTCTGGCTGCTTGACCAGACACTACACACATTGATGCGCTGCTGCTTAGTTTAGTTTGCCTTGAAGATGACTAGTGGCCATCATTTACTTTAAAAGTAACCTTTGCTATCACAAAATTTGCTCAGAAAAAGTAAAAAGTTTTTGCATTAATCACTAATTGAATGCAAAATTTTAATTAAAATTTGAACCATGGGCGTACCGGAATCCTAGCAAATATCTTGAAAGACCTAGTTTGAAATGGACCTTTTCAAGACCGAATAATGTGTAAAATCTCTTTGGTTAAAGCTAATAATTAAACTGACACGTTTGAACACGTCAGCTGTATATTCAAGAATGTAAACAGCTCGATAAGCAGCATTTCATAACCTGTAGGTTTCTGACTATCTACCAAAAAGGATGCCTGGCGTCACAGATTATTTTCCTTTGTTTAATGTTAAACTATGAACAATAGAGTGTCGAAATCGGTACTCAGTTGTTGAATATTAGTTACAAGAATTTAGAAGCAACAAATAGTCTTCTGAGAATTAATTGCATTCAACGATGCAATCAGTACCATTGTTAGACAAAAACAATGATGATTTGAGAAGAGTTTACAACATCAAGAACTTCAGAAACTTCTGATTATTCTGGAGATGGAAGAAAATTGGCACAGGCGTATTTGGATGGCCTATAACTGGTTGTAGGATTAATCAAAGAAGATTTGACAAACTGAAATGAAGAGGATGGAACTCGAAATTTGACAACATGATTAAATCAAGAATTTCTCCAATTTGAATATTATGACTTACAGTTTATTGCTTTGATGTTTTGCCCTCACTAGGAAAGTTTGAGAGACACTGCACTAAGGGTATTGTACCATAGTAATAATAACAATAAATTCTTTAGGTGCAAGACATTTTATCAGTAAAAGTGCCTTTTTTTAATTTGTGACTTTTTTAGAAAGCAATACATATTTATTAAAAGTTTTAGGCTGAAATGAAATCGTTTGGGAGAAACGCCTGTTTTTCGAAGAAATACACAAATTGCAAATAGAACTATTTTTGGCGTTTCGATACTGTCGAACCAAAACCATGACTGATAAGTTTCATGAATTTTCTATAGAATTTCCTTGATTACTCTACAAAAGAACTAAGATCAGACAGAAAATATGACTTGTGGACAAGAAAACGAAAAATTCCAAAAGAAGTTTTCAATTCATTAATTAAAACTTATTTACTTTACGGAATCTTAATTGTGTGCCTGCATTTCCTGATTGTAATGTGCCTTTTGTATTTAATACATTACTACCTGCTCCAACGAAAATAAAATTAGAAGTTCAAATATTTGATAGAAGGAATACGTGCAAATATTGACTTTCATTTCATAAAAGCCAATGTTACTAAAAGACAAACTATGACAAGGTAAAGGACAGGTCAGAATTGCAAATAAGATTTCTGATGATTCACCGTAACTAAAATACATCAAACTTGCTCCAGGTAGAATTCAGGGAATTTCTTGGTTATTTTGTATTTTTTAGCGCTCGTGAATAAACTTTAAAGTATTCATTATCTTTTTAGTGGTTTTTGTCTTAATCGCTATAGATGTACAAAAACAAAACTGAATCGCAATTTTATGCCTATGGTGAAATTGTTAAAAACCATCTGCACCGATATGATTTATAATAATTTTACAAACTAAGTTTATTAATTTTTAAAACCCGTGAGGCCTAAACCATTGAGAAATCTAGAACAGTAGTGATAAAACAGAATAATTTAAGATTGTAACGTAAACCTGCGTTACAGTAATAATATGACTAAACAGCTAGGATCTCAAGGTCCTAGGCCAGCTAAACTCAGGAGGTAGGCTTTGGGTGCGGGACGACTAAGATTATACTTACAATAAAATACCTGATATTAGTTTACCAAATACGTATATTGAAATAAACAAGGATGGTAAAAATTACAAAGTAAAGGTTCATTTTTGAAGTAACCAGTAAAACAGATTTCAACGGAAACAAGATTAAGTGAAATAATGATCGATAAGTTTATATTTAAAATATAAAAAAATTATATGAATTTAAAACAATAAATCGATTATGAATAAAAAAACTACTAGAGGTAACTGTAGTTACAGAATTTGAAACGAAATTTAGAATACAGGATCCTTACTTTAAAAAAACAATGCAATCAAAAAATGTAATAAAACGACTAATTATAAACAGGAAAATAAATATACCAAATGCAAAGCAACATTAAAAAATAAGAAAATAATAGCAAAAATATATGACACAAAAATTACCAAAGTAAAATATAAAAGTATAAACCAGGTTATCTGTATTCACACACACAACAAATAATCTCAAGTTGTTTGAAGGCAAAAGGAAAAAATTTAACACATCGGAGTACTGCAAGAAACAAACTCCGATATCGCAAAATAAAAAAAAATTGAAAGGAAAATTTAATGAAATGAGAAGTCTGAAAAAGAACTTGAAATTATTTAGGTGTACTGAAATTTAATAAACAAAAAAAACAAATTAAAAAAATTAACAATCGGATAATAATTGAAGTAATGAATCAGTCTTACCACAAGATGCAGGAAGCAGCTTTCGATCGAAATTGCTTGCTGAAAGAAAGAATTAAAAAACTGGAAACACAAAATAAATAATCATCAATTACATCCGAATTGAGCGTTTATCAAAACTTTAAATGATAGGAACAAAAAAATAAAGGTCAACAAGAAAATTGAATTAAAGGGAGCTTTTCTTTTTCTTTTTTAAAATAAAAGATCCTTAATAAATCTGGTGAGGTTACTCTAATTTTTATTACTAAGCAAAGATAAATTCTGAAATGGATTAAAAAATAACCAAATTTAACTGAATTAAATTATTCGCTAACGAGGAGCCGGAGAGATTCTCAAATTGAGTTGACAGTCCACTGTCAGAATAGATTCCCATAATATTCTGCGTATGGATGACGGTAAAACTGAATTGTTCCCAGCATTCACAGCCAGATCCAATTAAATTTAACCCTGCTTCTTGAAAAGCACGCAGGGCAACTCGGGTGCAACTTTTATTTTTGGGAAATTACTCGTATTTTCCACAACCAAATAAAAAAACTGGAGACAAAAGAGACCATCGTTAGTAACGAACCCGTAAGAGATGAAAGAAAAGATAATATACTTACCCCCTTTTTAAAAAAGGGTTTTCAAACAACAACGAGAAAACCTTCCTCGCAATTCTTAGGTGAAGATCACCACACACTCTCACGTGTCGAATTAGTCTGTCCTGCCTGCGTGTTGCATTCCCCCAGAATCTGGAAGCGTATATCAATTGTCAAAGGAACTTTAGTAAATACCGGGTGTCTCACACGGAAGAAAGATGATATACCGTACAATTAATCATGTGGCGGGCTAATAACCACAAAAAGACCGTTACAAGATATAGCCCAGTAAATAGTTGGCGGCCTTTTGGCATCGGTGAGGGAGTAATCTCAAAATATCGAGTAGACTTCTATTTCTGTTTTCTCTTTCTTTTAAATCTAAGAACTTTTTGTTTTTATGTTGCTTTCTCTTTTTGACCAGCATTTTTGTTTGTTACCTTGAAGAGAGTGAACAGCTTTTGATTATAGTTTAGCCTCAGATTTATTACTACTAAGAAAATTGAATGTTTGAAAGAATAAACATTTGAATGGTCCACACTGATGTTAAGGGTTATTATCAGCTGACTTTTCAGTGATTCATGGCTGCAGATTTTTAAACGGAATAGCACTGAAGTTAGCTAACCTTTTAGGCAGATCTTATATAGACTATTAATACTAATCCTTATGACAAATCTTAAAAAAAGTTACCTTGGCAAATTATAGAAAAGTAAGATTCAAGAGATATGTTTTAACATTCATACAACAGCAGGGGTTCTGTTATTAATTCTAATCTTGTGTATCAGAAAAATTTAAAAAGTTCAAACTAACACAATTTCACATAAATCCTAAATTTTATTACAAAATAAATTTGCAACAAATTTATAATACAGAAAAACTTCAGATAAAAGCTTCAGACTTATCATGATTTACCTTTTTTAACATCATTTTAGCATTATCAACATCTCTGCAGTAATAAAAATAATAATGAAGCCAACTAAAATTTAACATTTTCCCAAAAAAGAGCACGCCATCATGGTAATGGTAGTATAAAATATGTACTATAGCTTAACGTTTAATTAAATTAGTTGTTAAACATAACATACATGTAGGGAATTTTACTAGGACAAATAATATCATGAACCTCTTTAATCCTTCGTTTAAAATTCTACAACGCAGGATCATAATGTTTTCCAAATCCAACTGGATTAACTCATTTCGTGTAAAGATGGATTTTCGTTTTTGTCGGGATTAAAATTTCAAGACTCGTATTTTTTGTATTAAAAATAATTTCCAGTGTGTTTATGTATATGTACGTACTTAACCTCAAAATTTTTCGACTTGACCTTGAATGCTCCGCCTCTTCCAGAAAGAGAGACACCATGACTAAAATTAACCACGTTCGTTCTACCTCCACTGAGTTTTTATTTTTTTATCGAGATCACTTTGAACACACATACACACACACACACATACGTACACACACAAGCAGCCACATTGGAAATAGTAAAGGAAATTTCTAATTTTAGGATGGCCGTGTGGATAGTCCACGCCGACGGCTTATGGATTTACAACGAAGGTAATAAATAATTCTCGTTGTTTTTAGAGAAAAGAAAGGAAAAAAATGCTTTTTTGCTTTTGTTATTGTTGTCACTGTTTTTTGTTTTTAATGAACGCTTATTCAGCAAAATAATCTCTTATTATTGGCAGTAGTTCGCTGGGCTTTTAACGTGTACATAATAATAAATATGTTAATCGTTGTGCTGTATATGTAAAATAACAATAGTTTTTGTTTTGCATCGAAAATGGTAATTTCACTTTTAAAAGGAAACATTAAATATCGAGATTTGTGTTATGATCACCCAATGAGAGACAACGTGTACGGAATAATCACCGTATTAGAAAACAATGAACCCAAAGTGATCGTGTTCGGAATATTTACGAAGGTTAAACGAACCCGCATAACCTTTTGAAATCAGCATTTGAGACGAAATTTGCAACTTCCTTAACAAATTTATTGTAGTGCAAACACTAAACCAGAATTGTTCAAAGTTCCTGAAGGTATTTTTCCGGTAGGCGTATCTTTGTTCAGCTTTTTTCGTGAAAAATAATTTTTATTTAACAAGAACTAACTCATTAATAATTCTCACATGATTCCACGTGCAGGTTCCATTAAAATTGAAAAGTATCTGGAAGCTTCCAAAAAGATATGAAAACTTATTTTCGTTTTCTTAAATTTTCTTCTGCAACAACCGTTATGTACGTTGATGTATATTTAGCCACTTCCACAACTGTTAGATGCCATAACCTTTCTTTTTACTTTTCAACTTGTCAACTTTTTATTTAGAATTTTCACTTGTAAATTTATTTATTTCTAAATTTTGTCTTTCCAACATTAATTGAATTTAATTCCAACTTCAATTTATGGAAATTCCGTTTAAAAAAACAAGCGGCGTTCAATATTCCAGCTTAATGAGATTGTAAAAATGCAAGTTCATCCAGCTTTGATAATTTGTTGCTTGCACAGCTGTTTAAGGAGGGTTGTTTTTTCATTTGTTTCTAGATGTTCTAGCTCAGAATTCCAAGTAATACTTTTCAGTAATACTTTCTTAAATCCATTATTACAAATTGACTACATTTAAGTCCATACATCAGTAGAGAGATGTCCACATAATACCAAAAAACAAAACTTGCTGTTAGTGCAAATATTCCGGACCCGCGCGAGTTTGCACTTGCAGTCGTGCCTAAATTAGATTCAAAAACAAACGTGTTTGAATGATATCTTGATGCAGAAGACCGTTTTTTATCCTATAACTAATGCTTTTTCTTGCACTAATTCTAAATTTTGTTTAGTTGTCTCCCTTTTGAGCCCTCCCATATACAGTGTGTCCAAGATAAGGATGCACAGCAGGGGGATCTTGGAAATGGTAAGAGATACAGGATCGGTTAAATGGGATGAAAGTTGGCTATTTATAGGACCTTTTTGATGGCGTTTGCAAAATCTAGATATCTTGGATAGTTTCAGAGATATTTTAAAAAAAGTAGATTTCTCCATTTTCGTTATTTTTTTTTTCCTTTATTTGATTGAAGAGATATCGGAAAACTAAAACCACTTTTCCATTGCCACTTTTTGTTCTCTATTAAAATACGCTAACAAAATTCCTGTACAACTTTTCGGTTTCGAGTAACTATCATCAACCTTATTTTTTTAAATAGGCGGAAAAACAATTGAAAATTGTTTTGAATAGCTCTTGTTGTCACGATTGTAATGATGTCAACATGATAGGGTTATTTTGATTTCTTATGCTATAAATTAATGCATTCTGCAGTACCCTGGCCTGCACGATCACCTGATCTAACGCCGTTAGATTTCTTTCCTTTGGAGTTATGTCAAGAATCAAGTGCTCAATCAAAATTTTGAAGATGAACAGCAATTATTACAGTTGGTCACAGCAGTGTTCAACACGAAAAGATCAAAACCAAAATAACCCTATCATGTTTACATCATTAGAATCGTGACAACAAGAGCTATTCAAAACAATTTTCAATTGTTTTTCCGCGTATTTAAAAAAATGAGGTTGCTGATGGTTACTCGAAACCGAAACGTTGTACAGGAATTTTGTTAGCGTATTTTAATAGAGAACAAAAAGTGACAATGGAAAAGTGGTTTTAGTTTTCCGATATCTCTTCAAATAAAGACAAGAAAAAATAACGAAAATCGAGAAATCTACTTTTTTTAAATATCTCTGAAACTATCTAAGATATCTAGATTTTGCAAACGCCAACAAAAAGGTCCTATAAATAGCCAACTTTTATATCATTTAACCGATCCTGTATCTCTTACCATTTCCAAGATCCCCATGCTGTGCATCCTTATCTTGGACGCACTGTATTATTTCGATATTAGACAATTTGTAGGCGTCACTACGTTTATAAACAAACCTTTAGTCTTCACTTTCTGTATAAGCCCAATTTTAAGTGCTTCAGTGGCGTGCCAAATGATTTCTAATTAGCAAACTAAACATTTTTTACGCATCAACATATCGATCTGCATGGTTTTTCCCCATTGTTAAGACTGTATAGCAAAATTGTCCCATTTCAATAAGACTTTTTATTTTAGGAATACAGAACAGAATGCTAAGAGTCATTTGCACCATCATCTTGTGCAGCTTTCCGATTTGGGGAATTTCTCACATCATCTTCTAGACGCATATGAATTTTTTTGTTCAGATTGTCGACCCTGTTGGTTGAAAGGTTTCCATATAATACTCTAAACCCAAACACACCCCGACTCATACTTTTTAAGCATCTTTTCTTACAATGATGTAAAATTGTATTCACATGTAAATAAATCCTTACTGCACAGCTTGGCAAGATTTTACTGTAGTCTTTGCCCTAATGAAAATAAAGAAACGATAATACAATTGGAATTCGTTCTTCCTGCTACATTGAAAACGCAAATTTTTCGAAATCTTTACTTTTGGATTAGTAAGAGTATTAAACCCCGACCATTTTTCGGTTCAAAAAAATAAGTAATTTGTGCTACCTTTTAAAAATAAAAATGAAACCGAACCTTGCAGCGTTGACTTCTGCTGGCAATCGTAATCGGTTTTTGGTTTTATCAACTATTCGATTTAAGACTAGCAAACGGTTTTAAACCAGCTTTAAAACCACAAGAAGATATTCTGCTTCCAGGGCTAAATTGGGCAAGTTCGACTCGGTGAGTTACTAACAGTTGAATCATTCAAAGACAATCAACTCGTTAGAACATGAACAGAACATGAGGTGGCTTCATCGCATGCCTTTTCCACGTGGCTCTTTGCTTTGTACACCACAATAGTTTTATCTTCGCCTTCCGTTCTTTTTTTCTTTTAAAGAAAAGGAAGTTGATTTATAGCAAAATCGTCTATTTTGTACAAAATTGATGTTGAACCCGCACCCTTCTTGCTTGTTAAAATTTTGAAATACCAAGAGCACTGTAGGCTTCTTGCTAATACCAGTAAAGTCCGATTTTGATCTGTTTTGCTGATTAAACAATCATGTAAAATTTGTATACGGCTTTGTTCTGTGTGTTTCATTTTTGGAGTTTTCTCCGACCATTTTTCCTGCTTTGATTTTCTAATAAGGAATAACAAGTTTCGCCATCTTGATGCTGTCTTAATTTTTTTTATTCTTCATCATGCTTATGTTTTTAGATTTCTCTCGCAAAGCATATGACATGAATACCCAGACTTAAAACTTAATATTAATACGACTCCTATGCAACTAAAATTATGTGAAATTCATATTGGTGAAAAGCCTTTGTAAAGGTAACTTCATAGTAGAGAATAACCTTGTTAAGTATTACCGATTAATTCTCAAACCTTTCATTACTCATTAGGATCAATTATAAAATATTTTAAGACATTTTTGTGAGTTCTAAAATTGTTAACTATATCCCCTCCCCCAATACCAAAAGAATTTTCCTTCATTCGAGCTTTCCCAAACGATATTAAATCCAGATTCTTAAATGCAAGATATGTTATCTAGAAGAACGGTTTGTAATACAATGCAGTACATGTAGGCACGATTATCTGGACTGAGTGGAAAATTTCATACTAGATTAGAAAAACGAAACCTGAATAGATAGCACAGCGATAAATCATCTTGAGGATAATGGCGTAGAAGAAGGAAGAAATTCTTTTTTTTATTTTCCACTCTAATTAAATTGGTCAAGTTCTTTTTCTTGCATCTCCTTCAACTTTAAATATCATCTACGAATAATAGCTGTGATTTAGCTGATCTTTATCAAAAATCTGATGGTACCTACCTTGCATGTTCTAAAAGTCGAATATAACCTGCTATTAGACCAATTTGTATTACATAGAAATAACATCATCTCAATGTATATTGCATGTAAATAGGAACTGTGTTGTTTATTAATTGTGATTGACGTTCCGACTATTTTAACACACTTTGATGTATAAATTAGCAGGTACTATGTAACACGCACATTTAAAGGTATAAAACGTGTAGACATGAATTCATTCAATCATACGATCTAACCTCACTGCTTCTAGCATAAAATCGAAGACAATACTGATTTATAAGCACAGAAAACATGTAGTGTAATGCAATATTATAAAATCAAGGTATTCGTTATGTTCTTTATTAAATAGCCTCTCATAAATGCAGAGTTTTAAAATTTACTACTACACAATTCTAGCAAGTCGATCTGCATTTTTCCTCTTTAGAATTGTTTACTGCATATTTCGTGTTATGCATATAGCGTTTTTTTTCTCATATGTTCCCGGAACAATAGTTTTGTTTCTTCAAGTTCAAGCTTTTGTTGCGCATTCCACAGTCTTCGCCTGTTTTCTCTCATATATGTATGTTGTGTCTTTATGCAAAGGTTTTATATGCATACAAGGCACACACACACACAAACTCAAGCTTTATACTGTTTCATATGGTGCACGTGCTCACCTGTGTTCTTTATGTATTCATCTACATCTTCCATGTATACATACTTACGAAGGAGTTTTAGTACATAATATACGAGAAAACACAACTCCTGCACTTGATTGAAATTTCTATTGTTAAAGTATGTTTACTTAATGTGGGTAGGTATTCTCCTATTGAACCGTAGAAGGTTGTTGGGCACCTTTTACTGCTGTTATTATGATTACCACGTGCACTTACCATTAATGATTATTAGTTCAAACAAATAATATCAAAGTTCATCATTATGCCTGCTTATACACCTACTTAATACTTCTGAGTGGGCGTCAACTATTTTATAAATTATTAACATAAAATATAAGAGAAAAATCTTTTACTTCCATCTCTTCAAATTTATAAGAAAAAGGTTTCCATAATTAAATTTCTCTAATACACGTTATTCTACCCTACAGCCCTTTTTCATATCCAAATATTCCGAACTCGAATTTCTATCATCTACATTATCCGTCTGTCAGAGGTGCTTTTCAATTCAAAATGAGATTTCAAAACCTTAAGAGGTAAAATTTGCATTTTCATCATTTCTAAATGCGGTAAATTTTCTATAATCAAAATGTAATACATACACTATATTATCTAACCCTGAAAAACCTGAAATTTGCATATACTGTTCAGTTAATCATTTAAAATTTTCCGATCATTATTTCCCCTTTTAACATCAAAGAGTGTTATTAACTTGAACGAACTCTCTTGTGCTATTAATACCTTAAAGCAAAAACGAAATGCCTGGGTAATACACTTATCTAATAATTGAGAATGTTTTAATATACCTAAATCATTCCAACAAGCAAGAAATTATTCTTTGTTTGTCTTTTTTGTTGGATGTGGAAGGGAAAGAATTTCTTGTCTCATATTAGAATTTTTTTTCTTTCATTTTAATTCTTATCGCATCATTTTTATATGCGGCAATCTGAATATGGCATATGCTCTGTCATCCTAGAAAACAATGCGACTCAGCAATATTTTAGTAAACCATTTGACCCATTGCAGCCTTGGACCTGTCTGTAGAGACTCTCAGCACCCATTTTGAATAATTCATTATTCTGCATTAGGGTAGTTCTTAAAGAGTTACAAATAATTTTAATAGTAACTGTGAGATGGATCTTTCACGACTGAGACTCTCAGTTTAATATAATCATCTTCGTTTTCAGTTCTATGTTCTCACTACATTTTCTCTACACTTGACGAATTAAGAGTTTAACGGAGGTTTGAAAAAGCCGTTTACTTTATATTTTATGGTAGCGTCCACAAGATTTTTTTTACTTTTGTAACTCTCAGATGAATATCATTGAGAACGTACTACATGTTGTAATGGATTTGGTTAATTTTTGTGTTTACTGAGACGATTCTTTATTATGGGGTAATCTTTCACAGCAAACAGTGCTTCACTAGAAATTTCTTCGTACGTGTTGTTTAGTACTAATTTAAGATTACACCAATTGTAATTTAATCAAATCTATTACATAATAATTTGGCGCCCAACGTGGGGCGGGAATCCAAAACCCTGATATTAAGACACTGTGGAAAAAGATAGAGGAATATGAAGTTTTAGGTATTACTGCAAAAATATCTAAAGCACAAAACCTAGAGATACTATAAACAATATAATTTTTTGTTGGTGGATCACATTCTTCCCCAAGTCAGACTTAAAAAGTAGGAAGAACTTCTTGCATATTCTCTGAGCTAAATTTCTGTTAGTATGTAGTTATTTGATGAAATCATAATACTTTGACCTTTTCATTCTTATGTTTACTCAACTTTCTGGTTTTGTTTGGTTTGACTGATTTCCTTCTTTTTTTTTGGTCGTTATGTCTAGAGATGTTCTACCACATTTTTTTTGACTTTTTGCACAGGTATAGCATAATAGTTATTCGCTTCCGTCTTCTTGATTATCTCACTTTAATGTGTCCAAACTTGATCGCCACATATGAAGTCATAATCATACTGTTAACAAAACCTTCTCGTAGATTTGGGTTGTATTAATATTCAGTGACTCCCTCGTTGCAATCCTTTCTTTTGATAATCAGTTCTAGATTACTGTAAATGAAGATCTTAGGAATAAACAAGAATTTGCAATTTTTGAATTGCTTTATTTGAAGTTGATTGATCAAAATTATAAAAATATTATTTTGTTGTCTAGGCCAGTGAAGTAGCAACGAATTGAACACTTTAGTAGTCAATTTAAGCAATCCTTAGATGACTCTTCTTGCACGCGTACTCATTTGAACAGAAAAGTGGAGACGCCTATGACCATTCAGTATTAACACTTGTAGAGTTGAAAACTTATATTTTAGGTCAGCGTTTTTCTGTCTTCCTTGTATTAAGGTAGCTTTTGTCTAAAGTTCTATAAGAACGACTTAAAAAAGGTTCATTTTCCATCTTTGGTAGAACTCGGAAAGCCCAACTGGATTTTAGTCCATTTTAATGCACGATTGTTCTAAAATGCCCAAGAACCTGGGCGATCTGAAAGACTCAACCGACCTCAACAATTTGGTACTTAAAATTCGGCTCGGTCTAGAATTTTGAACACAACCACACGACTTAAAACTTTTTCAGTTTCTAGCAATTTCCCATCAGAGAATTTTATTTTAATAAACTTTTTGGTTTTACGCATCTGATATTTACAAAGACCTGTAAAACAACAATACTTGTAAGGCACCAAGACTTGACGAAACACAGTTTTAGAAACATTCGCCACATATACTTCTATTAACAGGTAAAGAAAGGATCGCAATTATAAGCAGAACGGCAAACTGGGGGAGAAAAAAAACAAGATTTGGATTAGCATCAGATATACCAGGTGCAGTTATTGTATAACGGGACTGTACTTTTGCATAGCAAACCGCATAGCCTAGATTTTAAGTATCTCTATAATCGATTTTTCAAGTTTCACATCACTCTTTTTATTGGTTCTCTGATAAAGCGATTTTGAGTCTCGTTTGCGAAATATTCAGTTCAAAGTTTGTTCAACTAAAGTGTTAATAAAGGTATACAAGCAAGATTGGATATCAAGCGCACATAAGTTTGATGGAAACGGCTCGGCAGGACAATATTGATCCGTTAGCAAGTTATGATGGCTCTGAGAACGGAATATTATAAGAAAGAGGCATTCAGTGCTCTAAGGACCTGTAACGTGTTGGATGTTGTTTCTTTGGCTTTTCTGAGATTTGATTACTGGCACACTAACAATTTCTCTCTGTCACTTACTACTTACGATTAGATTTTTCATTAAAATCTGCTCATAGTACACTTAAATGTGTCACATCATAAAAAATATTTTATCGATATCATATCATATTGATGTAAGTATGGAAAGCATAGCTTCCATGCTGCTTCATGATCAAAAGGTTATAAAAGAGATAGTATGTTGGACGTTGTCGCGTATAGTTTTTTGGTCATTGATCTTTACAAAAGACTGTCTTTCCTAGAATTTGTCTACTGAGTCGAGTACTTTTCTGTAAACTAACTACGCATTGCGAAACTCTTTTCAGCCGCCTGCTGAAGTGATGCTTCGTTGGTAATCATTTCGGTAGACAACGAGGCCTTGAATCGGTCAGTCAGTTGTTTATATTTCCACCAACTCATGTAGTAACAGCACCGTCTTTAAGTACTTTCAAAATAAGTTCCTGTAAAGCGTCGGTGCACAGTACGTCAGCCCGTGGACAAAAATGTAAGCATAAACTATTTTGTTGAGAATAGTGAGTCACATAAAGGTCCTTAGGAATAGTCAAACTATTAGGGTTACGAATTAATAACATGATAGGACCTGTTTTAAGGCGCTGAGACATGTAGTTATTGTAGTATATAAGTTACTTGCAATAATAAGACAAATTAGTTAGTATTGTGTGGTTCCGATAGTATAAGGGTGAATTTGTTTAGTTAAGTTTCAAAGTAGAAAGTGATATTTATTATGGAGGGTGTTGGTGGAGGTAAGTACTTTCTATTTAAATAATATTTTGATTAATCTTGTTGTCTGAATAAGTTTTTGTAAGTATTTCAATTAAGCTGTCTGAAATAGTATAAAATAAATAATTTTCCATCTTTTCTCAAAAATGGTAAAACCATTGTTGAGATTTGCTTTTTAGGTTATTCCTTGAACGTTTCTCTAAGTGGAAATGTAAATTCTAGATGCGAATACCCGCGACTCGAGCTCATATAAATATTTTTTTTCACAGCGATCGATTATCAAAAATAGAGATATTTATGAAAAGTGGATTTTTACGCCTGCAAATAAAAGAATGCAGAATATTTTTGATTATATTAAGAGTTCTTTTGAATTATCAGACTGTTCAAAAGCTGTATCCAATAGTCTGGAAAAGTTTGTTAACCTTTTTTGTTTAGATTTGAATAAGAAACTGCAAAAAGACTGTCAAAGAAACCGTCAATATTTTTTGAAAAGATACGAAAGGTGGCTTGATCAGTCAAGTCAGCTACCAGAGTTTGTCACGACATTAATTGTACAACAACAACCAAGTGCTCGCGGAAAATCACAAAAAACGTTCGAAGAAAGTTCGTTAAAAACGAAGAAACGCAGGATCTACATCTACGTCTGCAATATTTTATCTAATACAAATGCAAGTTCAAAATGTTATATTTATGGTGCAATACCCAAACAGAAGAACTCTCTTAAAGTTGGTGCAAGATCTCCTCAGAAAGACAATTTCCGTTCTGGTTTGTCGACTCTCCATTCATTGATACGAACTTCTGAATGCCTGATACACATTTCATACAGGTTGCCGTTTGAAACAGAGGGAATGCCAATAAAGAATTTTTTGAAATCACAAAAAAAGAATTCAGGCTGAATTCAAATCTAAAATGGGTTTAATACTGGACAAACCAAAACCGGGATATGGTAGTACAAATGATGGCAATACGGCACGAAGATTTTTCGCTAATCCTAAACTTAGTACTGAAATCACTGGCATTGATGAACAACTGATAATTAACTTTTCCATGATTTTGAGAGTTTTGGGAAGTGGTATGCAATTAGATATAAGTAAATTTAGTGTTCTTTTAAACAAGACTAAAAATTGTATTTAAGTTTATACAGTTGGTATTACATGCCTAGCAGTGTACATAAATTGCTGGTTCACGGTCCGGACGTAATTGCTTCGTTTGATCTACCCATTGGGCAACTTTCAGAGGAAGCTTTAGAAGCTACACATAAAATAATCCGTCGATATCGCTTAAGCCATACAAGGAAATAATCGAGGAGAAAATTCAAATAAAGATTTAATAACTGGATTACTACTTACTTCTGATCCTGTCATATCTACTAAGAAAAAAACAACTTCCAGGAAACATAAACACATGGATAATGAGGTTCAGAAATATTTACTGAGTGCAGAAACATTAAATACTGTAGACAACTTAAATGTTCTTGAAGACTTATTGCTCTTAAATGATTCCGACAAGGAGAATGTCTCAACTGAATCAGAATCTGAATAGACGCTACCCAAAAAATTTATGAAATACATAATTGTAATGATTGTTTAATTAGTTATGTATATAGTGTTGTAATTTAATTTGTTTAGGTAAAGTGCAAATTTTTCTTAAGTCAAGAATTTTCTTATTTCTAACAATATTATAAAATAAGTATAATTTCTGCTTAGTACAAGATGCATATAAACAATTTGTAGGTTAATAGGTAAGCACAAGACCCAATATGTTAACACATACAAAATGTAATAAAAATCTTAGATAAATTTGTAGTTATGATTTTGTTGTTAACTAAAATCATATTCTTTTGAGAGTTTTGGCTTGATTTACTTGTGAATTGGCCTCGTTTTTCATTTTTGTAGAATTTCTTTAAATAGGGTTGGATGGTTTTTAAATCTTTAAAAGAAGAAGTCACTGATGCTATACTGATGTCTTCTAATAACTAATAAATGGATTTGTGAATGATAACTTTTAGCCAAAGATAAATCTTCCTAAGAGGATTAAAAGAAAGGGGAACTCTGCAGCGCGGTGTGCGTCACTTCTTGTGCGGTTACCAGGAGTTGCAAAATTATAAATGAGTGTACTGAAAAGTCCAGGAGCATGTGAAACGGTTTTTGTAGCATACTCTTTTCAATTTTAAGAGCTTTTGAGCTTGAGAAAGTAAAAAGCGGCTACTATATCAATCAAACTCGTATTATTATTTGTTATTTCCTTTTTAACTTTATTATGACCGTCATTACGATTTGTTCCGCATAAAATACTCTCATTAAATTCAAATTCCTGCGGTTTTATATTTGATATTATTCATTTTATTAATGATCCGTTATCTTAAAATATAATTCCGTATAGTTTACCAGTTTATTAAATGTTCATCTCTTTCTCTCTCATGCTGGCGAACTAATTTATATTATAAGGTTCTTCTGTAACAATTCTTTATTATAATGGCTTCTGTGAGAAACCCGTAACAATGGTTTCGAAGCACAAACAAAACAAAAATTTATAAAACATGAAGCTGACTGTAATGTAACGAAGGAAAGAGGAATCTATCGTTTTTTCTGTTTTTGTGATTGACGTGCAATAAAGATATTTTATACATTTTTCTCCTGACAAGGCTTTTATTGATTTACCTTAAAAAATATAATAACGCGTAGTAATCTTTATATTATTCATTACTTTGATTCTGCAATAAATTTTTGTGTTGTGTTTGACATGTTTTACAAAGTAATAAATTCATTTTTTATTGCATTAATTGCGTAATTTTATGTTTCATTATTAATAAACTTTTTTTTTGTTTCAGGTACGTGTAGACGAAAAATAATTATGATTAATATTTCATAACGTAAGTAACACAAAAACCTCAAACCATTGTTAATTCGATATGAACGAAATAGCTTTTTTGTCATTATTAAATAGAGAAGAGAAATATTTTATAAGTTAATACAACGGTTTGAAGGAATTAAACCTGTTGAATGGATGTTCATGCCAAGCTCGCTTTTTTACTTATTGAATAAACGAACATAAAAAAACAAAACTCGAAAATTCCCTTAAATCGAAAAGAAATTGTTATATAATTCAATCTTCAATATATGAAAGAAACATATGGATTCGATGGAATCCAGGCAACGAGCCAAAATTGGTAAAATAAAAACCTGAATAATATTTACTTGCAAAATATTCCTTGAGAAACGTTTTCACAACATATTTTTGTTTTTATTAAAACTGATAACAAAAACTCTTTTAACCAGATGTCACATACACATAAAATGCGCTTAAACATGGGAAAAAAATTTTTAAGTCCTTGTAAATATTGAATATTGAAAGAAGTTTCATTTTCCTAGAGAGAATTCTACAATTTTTTGTTTAGTTTCCTACTTTTTTTGGTTAGTGTAAGCTTTATTCATTTTTAAACATAATACGGAAAATGTCGACATTAATCTTTAAAACTTCCACCGTATTCCGTAGTAATTCTCGAGTCTGTACTAAACCGCCAAATATATTAAATATACACGGGTTGTACACCTCTATTAAAATTTATTAATGCGCCCTCTGTTGACGTTAGTAGCACCAGAAATTCCTGAAATTCTAACATGAAAATTATTTAATCCGCCTTCTGAGTAGAAACTTAACGCCGTGTAAAAACCACATTTTAAACATTAACACAGAAGAATTTACTTGTTTTCGTTTAACCGGAATTCGTTAATAATTCCCATTTTGCGATTTATATTTCTGTTGCTTGTTATAAAAAAAGGTTTAAGCATTAAGATTTCCCCCGTGTGTCTCCCGACATTAAAACTGAACAGAGTTTTAACATTTAGGTTGGGTCAGGGAGTCTGAAAATTACTTAACATCCGCAATTAACGTGTAAAGCATAAAATTGCTTCGTTCTTCTACCTTCATGACTAGATTTTACTATTATCGTGTAGTAATTGACATAAATCTTCAAACGGAATTACTCAACTACACGAGATGGTTTACAAAATTCTACCTTTCCACGATTTTTAAATGTTTTCTTGTCTTCATGCTGAAATCAAAGATAAAAAGTATTATAAATTAAAGATTGGTTATTTAATTTTATTTTTAACACCGATTAATTAGTGTGTACGCTCCCTAAGAATTAAACATTAATCATTTTTAAGGAAAACTATTATTTGAATTTTGTATTGTTTACCGACATAATAACAATAAGATATTGATTTAGCTTATCAAAATATAAACGTACCGTGGTAAAATTTCTCCTGGTTATTTCACAGTTTATTGACTATAAAGAAAACTTAGAAGTATTGAATGTATTCTTCAGCTATGTATAGAACACATTATTTGAGATTCAATACAGTTAATATCGCATAAAAATATTTCACACTAAAAGCTATCACCGTATTGGTGGTTTAGAACCATGTTATTGTGTGTAGTATCTTGGGTTTATGCATTTCTAATGTATCATATGCTAGTATCAATATGATATTAGAAGATACACGTCGTCATATTTGATTGAATTTTTAATGTATGGCCATTAGAAGAGAAAACTTGTGAGAAAACTAGGTAGAATTTAGCAGACATAATGAGAACAACTCAAGAAGAAGAAAATAAAGGAATTTAGCTATTTAACTGTTAGTTTCGAATAACGCTTAAACGATTGGAACCGGATAATTTAAAAGCAAATATATTAAGAGGAATCTACTTACTTGATTGAATCATATCAGTTTAAAAAAAGCAAACATATCCACAGAAACTTTGAATTTTGAGATGTTTTCCCGCTGTGTGGGCTATTCTCAAAATTTCTCCAGTCTTGGTTCTCTGAATCTCTCCCAATTAAAGAAGGCTCAAGATTTCCATAGAAAGCAAAAATCTTTTTCTTGATGTCCCCATTGCATGTCCATATTTTCCATGTCCATGTTCTCATTTTCTGTACAGTATGAATGTAGTTCTTTGGGTAAAATAGAATTTCTTGGACTTTTTAATTCCGATTGCAAGTAACCATATGGGGGCCACGTATTGACCACTTTTCCACCTCTGTACTTTAATAGAATCGATTTTTCCCAAAACCATGGCCACTTGCAAGTTTTGATCGCTACATTGAGCGACTACAAATCTTTAAGATTTTGGGCAGTTTCACATTGATTTTCATGCTGATTTCTACACAGTATGTTCAGTGTCTCATTCAACTCCAATTGATTGCATCCCGAAATTTGCAGTTCTATTTGAAGCAGCCTACATCTTGGCATCAGGCCAATTTTTAAAACTTCTATGCGGTCTAACGTTTTTTGTTTGCGGTTGAAATTTCCTTCTGTTTGAAAATTTCCAAAGTGATATTTGTTTAGATTGTAATTATGAGACTGAAGATGTTGCCACTGATCTGACTAGATCAATTCCGTCCAGAATATGTCGAATCTCAACAACGAAGAAGAAGCAGTTTAGAGGTTAGCCGCACCAATACCATTTCACATCGCCCCGCGAAACTTTTCCACATTTCTCGATCCAGCGTCAGTCTCTGAGACTCGGGCCAGTTTATTCTCTTTTTTTTTACTAGAATAGAACTAACTATATTATTCCATGACGTGCATTTAATACCCTTGTTTCGCAAATTATTTTTGGCATTCTGTGTTGCAGACACGGGAAATGCCCCAACCATCTTAGTTGGCGGCTTTTCGCCATCTCCTAAACCACCCATTATCTTATCATTATGGATTTTGAGCCTTCTGGTTTTATTAACAATTGATTGGAGAAAGTGTTCACATGCCTGCACCCTTGAAATTTGCCTAGAAGTGAGAGTCCACGGTTCACACCCCACGAAGTAGCTGTAAGATTTGCTTTAAAGATTCTTAGCTTACTCTGTTTGGTTTTATTTACCGATTAAAATCTGTTTCAATTTAAAATTTTCAAAATTCCGTTTTTGAAGGTTTTAAGCCTGCAACTTGACCATGTGTCTTTGAAACATGACTTTGTTCTTTAAGATTAGTCTGAATCAGAACGTGTCGGAATTCCTGAACATGGAAATTTTAGACTTTAAACAAGTATCCATATCTTGACATTTTCGAATGTGGACTTTAGTTTGATCTATTTCGGTTAGAAAACTTCTAAATATCAGCAAATGAAAATTTTTGGAAGTCTTAATCTTAATATCGAAACCCATATCATGGACATATCTTGATGGATGTTCCAAAATCTGTTTGAAACATAACTGTCGTTATTTGATTAAAAGCTATTTCAGTAAAAGTCTGAATTTCTTTTTTAATGCATTGGCTTTGTTTTGGAATTTTTTTATTCATTTTGAATACCTAACTAATGGGAATCTTTGAAACTTTTTTGCTTCGACTGAAAAGGCCATTAATTTAGCTATGTACTGTATAATTTTCAAGAGTTTTTCTAACTCTTGTTCTTTTAATGAAATAATCTCAAAATTATAGAAAATGAAAATGTACCCTTCATCGTGAGTAGTCCACATCTCGGCAATTTTTTAAATTCTTTTATTCTTGAACCATCATCTTCCTTCTTTCAGTAGAAACGCTCAACAATATCTTGAGTCGGTCAATTTGCAAAATGGAACTTTTACCTAATCAAGAAATCTTAAAATTTGAAAATTGAAAATTAACCAAAAACTTTGAATTTATCTAGCTGATTTCCAGATTTTTTTGTCTAAATCTTGTTTTATTTAGGAGATCAAAATGTTTTTAAAAACAAAAAACCAGTTGGTATCAGTGGAATTTCCAGTTGAAGAAAATTTAACGGACAAAATGTGTTTATTCTGAAATGCTGTCTTTTTCCCTTATAGGCAATACATTAGGAACAGCAGACAAACAAGTTTTCGTTCACTAGAACCATTCAAAACTTTTGAATGCAGTTTCAAAGCTATAAAGGTATCACACTTGACACGCATTATAGTTTGAGATTTTATTTGACGTTCTATTGGAAGACCAATCATATATTTTGCGTATCTTTTCCAATTGAGAATTCTGGATTGACTAAAAGCTCCTGTAACTATCACTGATCTCAACCTCAAGTATAGAAATTGGTTTTGATCTGTAGCACCCAATTTTATCACCTAGTCGTTAGTTTGAATGGTATCGCGCTTTGTGCTTATATTGTTTTGGAAAGATTTGACACTGAATTAACTCTTGGAAGATATTAGGGTGCTCAGTAATCTTTAACTCTTGATTTATATATATAGAAAATTCGAAACACTTCTTGATTTTTCACAAACTTGGTAATTAATGATACATTGGCATTAGTAAGAATAATTAAAATATGGATTTTAATATCACAGGCTACCAAAGATCATAACTTCTTTTTCTTTGAACTAAAATCAACCGAAAAGACTAGAGAAATTCAATGGCAGGTCTATTCAATATTTTATGTCTCCGTAGGTAATTTAACTTTCGAGTACCTGAAGATGACAGAAATGGCTTGCCTTATTTTTAGATTTGTAGTACCCTATTTGTTTGGAAACAAGAAATCTTAACGATATGGAACTTGTGCTCCTAATACTACCAAGCCTTCCATCTGGAGCTAGCTAAGTCTAGCTGTTAAAACATTGAATGAAAAGAATTATCGTTTGAGAACTTTGGATTGATATAGTATGTGATTCACAGATTTTAAAGTTAATTTTTGATGGAATGAGATTGCATAATGAAGCTGTTGCGATGATCTAAGGGCATGTGAGTTTTCTCATTTTACCTTTTTGTTAAACAAAAACTATGTAGATGCATTTGATAGAAGAAAAAAATCATCTCTTATAGTAAGTATGATAAAACCTGTTCGATTAAAGAATAACTGGAGATTAACCAACCAACGCCTCAATTTCAATACCATTAAATTATCCGACTCTAACCATGTCGAATTGGTTTTCATACAAATTTTGATGGAATTTCTGTATTTTATTGCTTTTATATAGATATCGCAGTTTTTAATCCATTCCGTTTTGGAAAATTAGAAAATAGACTGCATCGGACCTTGCAGATATAATTGAAGGTCGCATATTTTACAACCAAAAAATGTTAAACAAATGCAAATCGCGCATACAGCCTTGAGAGATAAGACAATACAAATATTCAAATCGATTTGTTTGTTTAAAATATTTTAGAAATTAAATGCAAATCTTGTGCGCTCTTACAAAGCCTTTCAAGTTGATTAGATAAGTGAACTCAAAAAATTGATTCGAAAATTCCAATATCATCCGGATTGAACTTGATTAAACAAAAGAATATTTCTCGCTTGCTATGCAAAACCTTATTTCCGATTCTATTCACATTGAGATATTTAATTAATAAAAACAGGCTTGACATGCAAAATACATAATATTTCTTCCATGATGCATTCAAGTGTTAACAAGAATAATTAAAAGTTGCCTACGTGATCATTTGTTCTTCTAACAACTTAACGTTCTCATAAATATTCGTATCTTAACTGCACATGTATCCATCTGCAGAAGTGAAATGTACGTCATTCTGATGCGCAAACGATATTTGCTATTCATAAAGCAATATGTAGATGCGGATATAAATTCATCTCATTTCCATTCCGTATTTTAAATTCATATTTTTATTTGCATTATGTTGGTAGTAGAAGATGGTCGGAAAGATTTCGTAAGAGAGGGGTGAGGATCTGTAATTTTTCTCCTTCCTGTCTTAAGAAATCTCTTTATTTCATTTTTCGGTCTAAAAAATTATTGTTGTTAGAAATCAAGAGCGTATAACGTTCGTAATGGTTACAAAACTTCTATAATTTGCGATGCGTTTAAAGTCATGTTACGTTATTAGTGGTGTATACGTAAAATATGAAAATTACATTGTTTCACTTTTCATATTAACTATACATCAAAAAGCGTGAAATGTTTGCAACACTTGAGCAGTATGCTATAAAACTTGACGTGTCGAGCTGGGATTACAACAGCAGCACAAAGGAAACAGCATCTCAAGAAAATAAAATCTTAGGAACGAGAAATTTACATAATCATCGTTTGCGCAATGCCGTTCGTGCCTTAACTTCATCATGATGAACAATAACAATCAAAATGATAATATCGTCGATTAATTAATATTTTCTGTCTTGCCTTTTTTTGTTAAATTATTATTCAACCGCAGAAATTAATTTAAAATTATTTGCTATTGGTTAATCCAATCAAACGTTGTTCAACTATGTATCACCACCTGTATTTCCTTTTTATTCCATGTCTTTTTCGTCATTTTAGTTCTGAAATCATTTCCTTATCTTGTTTTCTCTTTCCGTGCAACATACATTTTGCTACAAGTTACCTCTTTTTTGTAGAATTTTCTGAATGAATTTGCATATCTTTCGAATGGTAATTTGAATTAAATATCGAAATTTTCCTCGGAATTAAAGCTGTGTTACCTTTTGGCGAGACTCAAATTTCTTTTATTGCCCGTATTTTTTGTATCTTATCATTTATGAAATTCGATTGGAGGTGGAATCAAATTCCCGAATGATTAATTCAATGGGATTCTCCAAGAAGCCGTACGCTTTCTTAATAAGTAGCTAATTTACTTCTTTTTTTCTGCTCTTTTCGTTTTCTTTCTTAAGCTCATTTTTTAGTTGCTTATTTATGGTTTCTTAAGAGGCTTGAATTATGAAGAAAGAGTACCTGATAATTATTTTGCTTTTAGCAGCATTCGAACAAATTTTCGCTTCAAAAGTTCATAATATTTCTTTATTTGTTTAGTCATAATGCATGTTTCCGATCAACTGAGTCAAAAGTTAGCTTAACTAATTGACAGAGAGAAACAATTTCATTTTGCCATACAATAACTAATCAACTCGTAGCTTTTTGTTTATATTAATGTGTTGGTTTTTGGTTTGAATTTAGCTACGGCTTAGAGCTGTTTGTATATTTCCTAAATTGGTTTTTATGCCCAAATTTCTTTATGTGCTTCATTTTCTTATCTGTTGTCTTTTGTTTTAAATCCCTTGTATTTTTTTATCTCCCTTTTATTTTCTCTCGGCTGTTGCAGACTTTCTTGTTATCTTGTATTTTGAAGCTGAAGTTGGTCTTTCTTTCTTTTATAGATTTTAGCGTAGTGACTTATTCAAGTAGAACAGTCATTGATAGCTCTGCTATAAAAATGAGTTTGGTAGTAGATTATTGTTCGAATTTGATTTTTTATCATTTTCGGGCTTTTCAAAGAAAGTTTTTGAAGTTGGTGTTTTTGCTTTGGAGAGCTCAATTGTCGGTCTTCCTTAGGTCTTTTCCACTTATTGCGATTCAAATTAAACTATGACACTTTAAGCCCAAGTACAGTAGTGTTCACAAAGTCACGATCAATTTTTGTTTTTGTGGTCGGATCTCAAGCAGTCTATTTTGATTCTTTATTATTTCTTTAAACCTTTCGTAGCAATTGTGAATATTATTCTGCACTTTGAAGAAATCAGTTGCTAACTAAATTTTGTTCTTGACTTGTTAGATCTCTTTTACCATATGGTTTAAATTAAACCCTGTTAAAAGGTTCTAGGTCCAAAGATCATAAAGTCACATCACCCACTTGAGCATTTGAGGTAGATTCCAATGAATAGTTCTGGTTTTTGATTTTTTGGGGGGCTTTTAAAAGAAACTAAATATTGTGCGACCAACAACTATCACGCTTCTTAGTTTTCTTCAGACCTTTACCAATAATATGACGAAATTTTCTAAGCCGAAATAAAACTCTCAAAGACCAGAACAATATTCTCCTTACGATATTGTCGAAATACAAATTTTATATTTATACTTTCGAGACGGCCAAGTGTTATTGTTGAATCTTTTAGGGTGAACTTTACTACTATCTTCTAACCAAGTTGTAAGTTTCAAGATCGTTTCTTCTTATTAATTAACTTATAATCGATTTGGTCGAGTCTTCTACGAAGAGTTGTACCTTCAGGCTTGCGTTCAATATTGGAGACTACGAAGTGCTGTCAAAAATCTAAAATTACAAATTAAGTAACAAGTGCATTAATTGTTACCTTACGTTAGTTTATTTTATGTGCCATACATGGTGGGCGCCAGCCATGTACCTATCTGTGTGTGGTATGCATTAGCACACGACTAATATTACTCGTTGCTTGTATATTCTGTGATCTTGTACTACTTACGGAATCTTATATCATGAAGCTATGTAGTCTGTTTGCAGTCGTTGTAATCTGATGGTACTACTGTAAAACAATTTTCCAATCGTAATTTGCTTTCAGTTCAGTCTCTGCAGATTGAATTCATTTTAGGGAGACCAAGCATGGTTTACGATCCAATGCCTAAGGTATGGAACGAATGTAAATGGACAAACTAACAATCAAGTTTTCATGAACAAAACTTTTATTCATTTATAATTTTTTTATAACATATTTTTACATTAATTATACAAAAACAACGTAGTTAATATAGAGCATCGAAACCTTTATCCTCAATAATTCTTAATTTTTGTTTTACACTTCGCAACATCTTCTGGACCGTCAAAATGTTAACTTTTTTGGAACAGTATTTAGTCCTATTCACGAGCTTATCCTTAGTTTTAGCTGTCCACCCGTCCTTGTATACTTCTTTAGCCAAAATTTCCCAGAAATGTTCAATGGGGCGAGCTGCTGGGATACTAGGTGAGTTTGCCTTTTTTGGTGCGAAATCGATATTTTGCTTCTCCAACCCCTAAAGCGTTTACCGTACGATATGGCAGGATGCAAGATCAGGCCAGAACAAGATTTGGTCTCTTGAGTGTTGTTTCTTGATATACGTAGCCGTTTTAAGGGCAAGTCCCTTTGGTGATTCAATGAAGAGGTTTGATATTCCCTTCTCGGATATGGCAGCCCAACTTTCGGTTAGAACTTTGTTTTTCGGGTGTATTTAATGTCTTCTGGCGTGTCTTTAACATTATTTGTATAAAAATCGCAGTTTTCATTTAACGTAGAACAAGAAAAAGTAAAGTACTTTTCATCGTCCATCACTAACATTTTGACGAAGTAATCAGCACTTTCAAGGTATATCAGCAAGTTGTTTGGCTGAATACTTTGGCACTTCTACTCGTTTGCGATATTTTAAGTTTATTTTCTTCAAATTCGGAACAATAGTGGTGTGTGAAACATTCAACTGTCTTGATAATCTTCGGGTACTTGCTTGGTGCAAATACCTTTGCTCTTTTACAAGAGATTGTAACTTTTTCACCTCTTGCGGTCCCAATTTTGGTGGACGTCCTGTTTTCTTTCTACTATTATTCTCAAACTATTTAACTAGACTGTAAATTGTCGACCCTCATCAGTGGAGGATGAGAGTCAATGCTTGCCCGCTTCATACTGGTTATATATTATTCAAATATAACATTAACAGCATGAAAATATTAAAGCGCCATCTAATAGTAACGCTTTAAATAGAACAGCTGACCCGACGGGTAATCACGAATTGCTGTGTCCTACCTGCTTATAATCCCTAACCTGAACTGCTAACTGCTTGTATGACGATTGACCTCATGTCGATAATTCAAACACGAATTGCTAACTTTAGTGCAGGTGCTTCCTTTTTTTCAACTACCTGCGTAAGGCATACTGAAAATCTATTTCTTAACTGTAATAAAATAAACTCCTTTATTTTGGTGCACAACTAGACAGCTCTGAACGGATGAAAGAAAGCAAATATAAAAAGACTCATTCATTTTAGCCTTCAGATAATATCATTCAGATAGGATTCACTAAGTAATAAGAATTAAAAACAATGCATATATGTAAGTATACACTAAAGAAAGGAGTAAAAAGATGAACACTTTTGATTTTCAGTGTATATTTTGAAAAAGTATTATGTATGTATAAGGCAACTGTAAAAGTTAAAAGAATTACCTACATGCATATAAGAATAAATGAGAATAGTTTCAAATTATATACAGTGCGAAAATTACTTATAGAATAAAATCAGAAATTTCAAAACCAATGATATGTTTGAAAAACGCTAAAACGCGTCAATTTTTATTTTATACTTCGATGTTTTTAAGGTGCTGTGCTTGTTTGTGACGTCATTCCCTTTCGAGCTATGACGTCATATGGAGTTTTTTAAAGTAGAATGCTATATTTTTTTTTATTTTTGGGTAGTGAACAGGGCAGGGACCTTGATTACACAGAAACCAAAAACTGGTTGAAAAACCCTTTTTCAAAAATATCATTCGCGTTTTGAAATCATTGATTTCATTTCATTAGTAGTTTTCGCACTGCATATAAATGAAATTGAGAATTAAACTTTTTATTACAATATTTAACTTGGTACAGAACATATTGAAACATTTATTATTATACACTAAGTAAGTCTTGTCGTTTCTTGCTTACTTCGACTACGAATTAATATTTTAATTAAATTAATAAGCACAATAAAGGGATTTGAAAAATCATGACTGCAATGCTAGGATACAAATGTGTGAAACACTCGTTAAGGGTTGCAGTCCTCAGCAGGGGTAACAGAATTTTAAAAGTTAGCAATTCGAGCTAGGATTATCTACCCATCATAAAACTTAGACGACCCTTTTGGGCGAGTTAGCAGTTCGGGTGCCCCGGACCCGACATGTCGATTCGTTCGATCAAAATATTTCCAAAAGGAAACAAAGTTGTTCCAACTTATAGTGGGGTTTATACTATCAAAATAAAGGATAAACACATCCCAGCGATGCATATAATGTCTTCCCATTATAAGTTGGAACAACTTTGTTTCCTTTTGGAAATATTTTGATTGAAAGATGTCACGGTTAGCCATTTGTAATGCAGACAAACGGAAAGCATATCACGGCAACTCGAATTAGGGATGTTTTTGGCATAAAAGTGCACAGTACAATGATTAGCCACCGCAAGCGACTTGGCTGCTATAATGTACCATCAGATTAATCTGTGCTTCAGAGGTTTATTGACTGAAGTGCATAGAATTATAAACCTGCACCGATATTTTTCCTTGCGCATTTCCGAAAAGGAACAAATGTTTGATATGTCAGTCAATCCACCTTTATGTATTTTTAGGACTGGATGTTGCCAAACTCTTTCACAATAACTCAACGACTTTAGTCTACAAGCTAAACAACCTTGCACAAAATTAGAAGTTTGCTTGGTTAAGATGCATATAAATCATTTTGGAGCGAATCTATTTTTTTATCTCTGTATTGAGTATCTGCTCGTGAGTTAACTGAATCCAACATGACCGAAAGGACTCCATGATGAAATAAAATTGAGAACACCTAGCTTGGAGAGTGATAAAATATCTTATGGCCAACTTAGTTATCCGTGGATTGGTATGCATTCCAACTAAAAATCTATAGTTACCTTAAGAAAGTTAGAAAAAGAGATTAAAATGCACGGAGCTGTGTGACATAGCAATTAATGCCCAAATTGAATAGAAAAAAGGATATTAGATGACCATTAATGTATGCGCATTCAGTTAATGCCAGTATACTCTACAAATCTGGCAAGCTCATTAGACAAATGTGACGTTACTTTCAATCCTTAACCAGAATTCTGCTCGCTATCGATGTTTGATGTCTCCAAATTGTGGAAATCGCTTATAGCATCTAAGACTGGTTGGTCAATGCTCTTAATAATAGCCTTCGTTTGCAACACATCTCATTCTGTCAATCCAGAATTCATAATTAGTGTTTTTAAATTTGTTTTAACAGCGCAATTTTCACTTAATTAAAAGTGTAAAACCTCGTTAAACTTATGATTGATAACACACAACAATACGAAATATTTGGAACGCGCATGTATTTTACGATCAAATTAATATTTCACAACTTATTGTTTTAAAAAAATAAAAAATTGAAAACACGTGTCGCAACAGACGGAAATTACAAATATTAATTTAAATATTAAAACTTGATTTGAAATTAAAAGTGGCATTACTGATTGCACAAAACGTGAAAGCAAAACTTGAGACTTTTTTTGGTTTCGCTGAAAAAAAGAACACCAAAAATTGATACGTCTATTGGAAGGAAGCCCAGGAGATACGGATTGAATTCCAGATCGTCTTCCCTTATTAAGAATTCGAAAATCATTCGGGAGAAACCCACTTGAACGGTCGTCGCCAGTTGAGAAAGCGAAACATAATGCCGTTTTGCAGTTGTGTATGCGTTTGTCTGGGGGCGACGGTGTTTTTGGCGACACATGCCTCTATTTAGCCACTTGTATATTAAATCTCGAGTAACGCAAGCTGGGAAACAAGGGCTCCTCTGGTCGTTATTATTGTAAAGACGCCGCCGGTCTCTTCAAGTGTAGCAACGAGACGAGAGGACCATTTCCGTCTTCACCCTCTTCTTCTTCTTCGTCTTCATCTGCACCCACATCACTGTTCTAATGAAGGAACATTCCCACCGGAACGACTATGGCATGTCGTAACCCACAACCGTTGGGGTTTGTCTTTAAGTTTATGTTTCCATATTGTACCCTTCTGTCATCTTAAAACAACCCTGTTCGTTGAAAGTTTGTAAGTTAATCATTTATTATTGTTATCGTTTTAAGCTTACCTCTTATGTGCAGATAATACTGAATATTTAAATATTTAAAACCATCCGGTGTCGGAAAATCGTTTTATCATCGTAATGAAGAATGCACATAACCATGTAAAAAAAAAGTAAAATCCAAACAAGATTCCTTCAATAATCTTCCAAATGAGAATTTATGAGTTTTTTCATATAAACCGTACACATGTTTTTGGATTTATGTCACGTTTCCAGGTGAGACTCTAATTAAAACAAATTGCAGAGTGCTCATTCGGACTTCAATCTTTTTGATTTTCCCTAAATATCACAGCGTGAGCTGGAATTATAATATAATTACATTACCGTGATTAGAATTTTATTACGCTTACGTGTTTACGTTACGTTTTTATTGCGTTATTAGAAAAATCGAAATAAATTCTTCGATTATTGTGGAATTCGATTAAACAAAAATGTTTGTAGAAACCCACAAACAAGATTTTTATATAAATCTCCTTTTGTTCAGAATTAGATTTTATTTTCCAGAAATTCTCGAGTTTTCCAGAGATAAAGTTCAACATGTCTGAGTAATATTACTCTATTGGTTCGAATAGAAGTGCACTTGGATATGTTGAAGATCTTATAGTATATTTCAAGTGGATACGATTTCACATTATTGTCAGAGTCGCAGACAACCAACCCAGCTCACTTTCCTCCGCACGCTTGTATGTATATAGCAGGAAGAGATATTTAATGTTCCCGAATTCAAATCCTGAAAACGTTTTTTATCGTGGAATACTTTTAAAAACATACATGGACACAATTTTGTCGCAACAACCGAATTTGCATTTTTTTTTCACTCTCCAGTATTTAAATAGAAGTAAACATGCTATAGAGCAACGAACTTTTAATATTGCGGACATGTATGTAAGTATATGTGTGTATGTATGTATATAGAGTTGAAGATAAAATTAGCTTTAATTTTTTTGCCCTAAAAAAGATTTTATTGCGGTTTTTTATCTCGAATTAGAACTTGCTGGTTTTTTCTAGTTGGAAAAGGAAAAAAAATTAATCCATTAGTCTGATGAAATTCAACCCAAATAAGTGTCTGAACAGTGTTGTATTACTTTACTATTTTACATGGTGTCTGAACTTTAGAGATGATGTGCCTAGAGGAAAGTTTGTATGAATAATATTTTTGTTTCTTTTTTTTTAAATTAATTAATTGTCTAAATTAGGCTAGTTAATCTTTGTAAGAGATAATCAACTAGTACTTCTGTGTATTTTTATTGTGGGGGATGGTTTTAATCAAATGATGAGGGAATGTAGTACGCAACAAGTTTATTTTGCAAGATAATTAAGAAACAGCAATATCTATAATTTTGTATCAAGTGTTTATTTTTATTTTTCATCTTCTGAACTAGCTATAGTGTAATTTAGAATCTTTACTTAACCCTATATCGAAACATTTTGGTGGAGGAGCCGGGAGTTTCTGCCTGCTTTAGAACAGTCTTTTAGAAAATGAAAAGTAGTAGGAACCTGTACTAGAATGTCGCATGATTTTCGACATGGAAGTAACAACGTGAAGCGGCCTACGGTCGATTTTCACCCTTCCGTACTACATTAGCATTTGGAAAGACCAAGGTTTTCCCTAGTTTCCCTTAGAGCGTTTGCACAAAAAAAATTAAATCTACTATCACATTTGATTTTACAATTAGCTAATCTGATTGGTTAAACTTGAGAAATACGATCATCTGATTGGTTAATTTCGAAATTAAAAATATGATAACAGATTTGATTTCTTTTGCGCAACTGCAATACGTGGAACAATAATCTCCTTGACTTTGCCTTTTCCAAAGTCCGCGTTATTGACTGAAGAAATGTTTCCTAGCTTCTAAAGTAGCCCATCCCATAAGTATGCAGTTTTCTTCGTGAGGGTCCTACTTACTGGAGATCTGATTTCAGAAATGACAAATTTATTTATTTTTACACTAACGTAGCATGTCTTTTGCAAATAAATGAGCCTGCTGCACCCTATAACTTTGCCTCTGATAAGAATATCGATTGCACAGATCTGTAAAATGAAAGACATCATTTCAAAAATTGCCTAGTCTTTCTTGGTGTAGTTTCTAATAGTTAAGCGGACAATCATCTGAGGAAAAAAAGAACACCCTGTTGGTTAGTAACTCAAGCAAGCGTCGCAATTTTCTCGGAAAGTTCATTCAATAAAAATGAAGTTTTTGCTATGTGTAAGCAAAAGTCTTAGGCATGCACATAATTTTTTTTTATTAACGTGGCGTAGTCAAAGCAAAGCACGAAAAATTTCAGTAACTCTCATCTTCCTATACGACACTGATCAAAGCTGCATGTAGTATTAAGTTTCA
Organism: Ignelater luminosus; assembly: GCA_011009095.1. Lineage (NCBI taxonomy): Eukaryota > Metazoa > Arthropoda > Insecta > Coleoptera > Elateridae > Ignelater > Ignelater luminosus. The sequence goes on from VTPC01000816.1 coordinate 96,097, forward strand.
CTGTGGCAAACACATCCATACAATACTTTAGAACACTTTTTGTCAAATTTGGACACGTTTATGTCACCTGCTATAAATCCTGGTTATTTAGCAAGCAAAGATTTCGATTTGGTTTGACACCAAATTGAAATTGTTCCAAATCTTGCACTTTCAACGTCACTTTTGTAGCTTGCATCCATATCGGGAAAACCGAAAGAGCTTAGTTTTTGTGTGTAATGGTTTCTCAATAAAGTGAGTAAGTTTAACAAGTCTAAAGATTTGAAATGTTCATGATTTGGCCGTTTGTTCAATTAACGATGACCGTGTTGACTTTCCTTAATTTTTGAACAGTTGCAACGATTGTTTGTATTCAATAACAATAATAGGCCAATCAAATAAGATATTTGAGGATGAACTAAATTTGAAATGGATGAAACCACCAAAAATCGATTGACGATTTTGCAGGGTAGTACAAAGAAGTTTTGATAAATATTCTCGTTAAAGTCGTCCGTTTCGATTCTGTAAGTTGTCAAAATTTGTTTTCTTAACTATCAAATTGCGTGATTTTCTTTGATTTGACGAACTATTACCAAAAGAAGTATTGACAGTTATGTGTACACCTTGAGGAACAGAGTGTAGTGGTTTATTTCACAGCCATCTGAAGAACGACAATCAAGATTTCGCCTCTTTTTGAGTTTTTCTCGATTTTAGGTCTGATGCAGCATTTCAAATGTAACAATCATATATAGATCTTGTAGAGGGGAGAGGACATCTTACAAGAAAGATCTGTTTACTTTACCTCCTCGAATCAACGATTTTTCTTTTATTCAATTTCAAAGTTAGAGTGTTTTTTTAAGCTGATTACTGTTTTAAATACAACGATTTCTTTCATCGGAGGTTTAGTGAATTCAAAGAACAGAATCTGCTTCTATCTTTAAACTTAAGTTACATAAAGGTATGCTGTTCGGTACCTAAATATAGCGAGTGCTATTTGTCTGCCCGGATCGGTCTCTTGCAGTATTGCCTCTAAACGAATATCATCGCCAATGAGCCTTAAACAAACAGCAAATTATTCTTCAAAGAGGTTCTTATTCCAACAACGGAGCAGGGCTGTTTTAGTCTAGCCATTTCTCAGTATCAAGCACGGAGACAAACGTTGGCCAACTGGAGAAACTACGTTGTTAAGCAAGCTGTTTTCACGCACTGTACTGCATCATTTAACTGCTATTGGATTCCCTGCTTGTACCCTTCTTTTCTAAAACATTGTGTCTTCAAAGACATTTTCTTTCTCATGAATAACAGAAATGTAAAAATTTTTGACTCATTTTATTTAAATCTGCAGCAAAAGTAAAATTTTAAGTAGAAATGAACTCAAGAGTTTCCCGTGATCCAACCCTCTATTAAATCAGACATCTGTGATGTGAATGTTGCAATAAAGTGACCCTTCTGGAATAAATCTCCAGTACTAAGTCCAAATGTCTGGTAACTACTAGTATTCTACTATTAGTAGTTAGTAGACTTCAAACAATGCCTCTTGGTTAAAGACTGTGGTTACACATGTAAACATCGATGTCAAATGTATTATTTAGCCCAAAGTGTCTTTCATTCTGCTATTCAACAACAGGTACAGAGTTACTCTTGAATTACGTTTTATGATCTAGTTTCCCGAAATCCGCTATCTGGATAGCTTACAGTTTGGTCGGAATATTGAATTCTTATCCGGTTTCAGGTCCGGCACTGCAGGTAGTCTGAAAATAAATCTTACTTTTAAACTCCTAATCTTTGACAGAGTAACTTTACCGTAACCAAGAAGCAAAAATCTTTGGACTGTTAGAGGAAATTCAATAATTTTACTAGATTGCTTCTCAAGGACATTAGCTTCATGGCTGCCATCTGCAACAGTCTTTATTAACATTATAATTTCCTCAATCCCCTATTCATAATTTGTTGTGCCAAGTTATCAGTTTGGAGTTGTGCTAGACCAATCTGTGTCATTTCTTGTTTAAAAGTTAGATGTTACTTTTTCTGTTCCTTATAGATCTTTTCGCTCTTCTTTGATCTGGGACCTTCGTTCTACAAACCAGTTTCCCGGCAATCTGGAAGACCTGGAAATACTTCAGTAGTTGGGGGATACCTATATACTACACAAAAGAAAAATGCAGAGGTTAGGTCCTTTGTCTCATTATTCTCTCTTTGTTTCTGTAATGGAACATTAATTATCCAAATATTCACTCCATGGTGACGAGCCTTCGGAGAAGAATCCTAGACGTCATCATACAATTGTCAATTTGCCCGTTAATGACTTCCATCGATGACAGCTTAAAAAATCTTAACGCATTCAACGACAGATTTATAAGTTTTGTAACTTGAGCATCGCAGAAAGTGCTCTAAGAACTAGCTCTAGCTGTACGGTGTCCCAAATCTCAGAACAGTTGAATGTATATAAGGAGTTTCTCTTTTTTTTAAACCAGTGTTGAAACACTGGCGGATACAGGATCTTAATATACCCTTGCAGTGAGTCTTGTCCGGAAAATATTTAAATGAACTAGTAATAACTTTCCAGGAGAATATTTTGTAGAAATAAAAATTTAAAGTTTAAGAATTAAACAAGAATGTCCTACCTGCATAAAACAGCGCCATCCGTCACTGATTCTAATCCATTACTAAACCATTACTGAAACCAGTTTTTAAGATAATTGATAAAAATTACAACTAATTTTAAATTCCATTTCTTACTTCATTCCAACTCTTCCTCATGACTGACATTTCTGCATTAATAACAACTTTCATTTTTATTTTTGTTCTGTGAGAAAAACGTTTTTGTCGTTTATAGGAATGATATAATCGCTTATTTATAGAATTTCCCGAAAAACCGTAATCATCTTACACTTAACCCTTTTTCTTCCCTGAGTTCGGTTTAAATTCGCATTTCAATTATTACCCTAGTAAAAATCCTCTTCTGGCCAAGAAAAGTCGCAAACATTCTACTTTTCGACTCATAATAAACGCCAGAACCACTTTAGATCCTCTTCTGAAAGCTATTTCCGGGGGACTCGGGAGTAAACTTTCGAGATTAGCTCTATTCGTTGCGTAAGATATTAACGAAAAAAATGTTTAGTAGAGCGGAAAATAATAGACTGCTCTTCGTATTACGGGAAAAAGTTAACCTTTTATGTTGTTACATTATTATATTACTATAGCGGTTTCACTTTTATGGTAATTCTTGTTGAGTCTGTATTTAATTACCTATTTCATTTCGTCGTTATATCAGCGCTGGCTTCGAAATAAAAATGGCAAGGCAAACACTCTTGAAACTTTTATCATTCTCCTGTTATTATTAAATTGTACAGGATGTTGGAACAAAAATAGATATTTAAATTATCATTTATCTAATATTGTGTGCCAAAAACTGAAAACATTCAATGATTTCCACGACTTTATGAACCACATAACGTAAAGTGCTTTCAATCATTTGAATTTAGATCAGAGAGAGTTTATTAACCCCAAGCAAACCCAAGTTTAATGTTTTTACCATGTTAATTGAATTGACGCCGTCAATGTGGCATGAGATCATCTTTTCGGTGTGTGTGTATAAATAATATAAAACTCATTACGGATGCTTCTGTTAAATGTCTCCTCTTTAGTTTTCTTTATATAGAAACATATTTCATTTTTATGTCCGTCCCTCCTCTTGCAAACAGCTGGACCCACATTATAATTTGTTTATGTAAAGTTAGTAGCTGGGTTTTTTCTTCTATCATTGAAATAATAAACCGTCGTGGAGATCCAAATAAAACAATTTATTATTATCCATATTTTTAAACAACACGCGGAACAATGTTTTTTCCCAAAAATAAAGAAACAAACACAAAACGCACCATGTGTGGTCTTTTCCTTCTTCTCTCTTCCTGCGTTGCGTTTTCCCTTGTTAAATTGGGTTTTGTCTGCATTTGACATGTCCGCCTTTTAATTTACCGCTGTCAAATCCTGTCTGCCACTGGTTAAAATTTCATTTTTGCTTTCCCTACTCTCGATCACGGTGCGCCAATATACGTCGTAACATGCAAAATCTTACGTTTTACCTTAAAATTACAAAGAATTCATTATCAGTTTTTTAATTGGCACAACTCAAACAACTAGTTAACCTAGTTTGAAAGTTTCAAATCCAAAAGGCAATATGGTTTCATTGAAACTAAATCCGACAAAATTAGTTTTCAAACATCGATACGATTCAGTTTCGAATCGTTTCTAATCCTATTGAGGATTAGTTTATTAAGCTAATTTGAAAGGTTTGAATTTACATTTGTCATGTTTTAATGAAGAGAGAGTTGTCAAATAGATTAATATGAATTTGAGCAATTTTTTTGTTCTACTTCGATGTAGTAATTTACTGTGAAACGCCAAAACGTTTTTAGTTTACTTTATTTTTAGACTTCCCTAAAAAACTAGTCAATTTATCGAATTTATATTTTTCTTATTAAAGAAAACTTTGTTTGCTTTATTTCTTAAATCTCCCGCCTAAATGAAAACATCTATTTTATAAATCGATATATCTTTTTAAGAAGATTAAAGAGCCCAAATGTAGATGGCGTTATAGTTATCATTTACGTTTTCGCAATAATGTTTGCCGGAGGCACCTGGAATTGATTTCTGTGATTCTCGCATACTTACGTATTTTTTTAGAATTCAATTTTGTTAAACTCAATTTATTGAGTAACAACAACTGATATGTAAGCGTTTATTCGCATGGTAGCATCCTTTGCTTTTTCAGTATAGGGTTTTTTACTCTAATCTCACTATTTACTTGCAGCAAACGTGAATTAAACAGGTTCAGAACGTAGCTGCAACCGATACAGTCTGTAAAGTTATTTTATTAAATTTATCAATTAAAATATTTTAAGTTGATTAAGGGATGTAATACAAAGAAAACAAAATATAATACGCGGCTAGAAATGTTTTTTGGGACTTTTTCTTTGAAGATAAATTGCTACATGTGGTGGCCCAAAGTCGTCTAACCTTCTCAAGAAAGTTATGCACAAAGACGTGTCGGGCTAATGCAGCGGTTCATAGACTTAATAAAGAGTGTAACTTCCAACATAGACACATTCCAAAAAAAAACAGGGTTTATATCAAACGATCTAGTCATGTAGACATATTTGATATCAAGGTACTTTAAAACAGCTACTATTCGGCAAGTTTATCGTTTGTTACAAATTTGATCGTTTCCCTGCGTACCAACAACGAAAATCTTTTTTCTATAACTATTTTTTTTGGAAGACTTATACTTAGGCCTACTATAGGAATACGACACGTGACTTCCCAAATATGTAACATTATCGTGAGCAATTTCTAATCGATCTCCAATGGTTCCGAATTGAAATAAGCTTGTCTGAAACTCATCATATTCTTTTCTTAAGATAGTAATAAATCTTATATTTTTGCTAGTAAGTTACAATTGGCGATTATCTGTGGTTATTACAAAACGAATAGGGCCAAGCCCGACTAGGTCCAAAAATTGGCATACCAATTTTCCAGCAATTTGAAAATTGAAAACAACAGCTTGCTCCGGTCTTGAAAATCACAAATGTTCTATGTTCAAATGATCAAAGCAACTCTTCTTTAGCCAGAAAGGGAAAGGAAGACATAGTGGTGTCGTTACTCGAAGAACTGACCTGGACAAGTTGAAAAACAATTTGCGAATCTTGAAAAGTGGAGTAAGTACGAGTAAGTCGATGCGGCGCATGGATGTTGTCGCGAAGAAGGTAGAAGTGAACAGTGGTTAAGTTATTGGAATGCTTCGGTCCGTATAAAGTATTCTTCCGGTATTCGCCTTTGCCTCTCTTGTTCCACTAAAAGAAATCACGAGAAATTCTTATTGAGGACAGTTGATAACTAATCCTGAATACGACCGTAACGGGAAAACCACATAATTACGTCATATTGCTTGATAATTTGGAAGTAGAATCGAGCAGGGATCAGAGATTATTGCAAGATTACATATTTATATGCAGCCGGTGTAACTCTGAGAATTTCCTCCAAGAAGTGTAGTTGCTTTTTCTTTGGAGATTGGAGGTCAGATTTGAAGAATCTTTTTACATATTGACTACTTACAAATTCCAAGCCAGCAAGCATTCTCTAACAATCTCTTGAAAGGATGACTTGTCTTCTACTGGAGTCGATTAATCATAGATGGGCGTGTGATAGCATAAATATTAAATCGATAACCACTACATACTAAGCCTTGTAGGTGTGTAACAACCTGATATGTCGCCAATGACTCTGAAAGCAAATTGTTGTGCTACTGAACCAGGTTCAAGCAGAACTCCAGCTTATCATTTTAGTTCAGTGTGGATGTGAAAGTGATACGAAGCTAGATAACTGAAAAAGAAATTTTTAGCCATGACTTCCAAAGTTCCTGTCTGATCCACGGATCGAATATTTTGAAAATTTGATTTGATTTTCCAGGTCTCTAGTCGTCTTAGGCCCCTTCGAAAGAGTTACGAGAATATACCCTGTGGGGTTTTGCGGATGCAAAGTGTCGAAGCAGTAGAAGATAAATATCGTATAAGGGATAAGAGGATAGAGCTTTGTAAGACGCTAGCCCGCAACGTACATGGGAATTTCGGATGATAGACGCTTTTGAGAAACCTCTCGAATTAGCCTTTGTCAAAGGCACGATAATTAGCTAGTAACGTGATCGTTAGGATTTCACGACTACCGTATGAAGACAAAGAAAAGGGGTTGTTGGTGGTCGGCGAATACCGAACTGATGGTCGGGTATGAGATTGATGATTATCGAGAAATTGAATCGGTTTCTCATCATACTAAGGAAAGGAGATTGGCCTGAAGCATGCTGAGCCAACGGAGCTCTTTTTTAGGTTTTGGAAATCATCACGATTGCTGCCCTCATTCCATGCGCTGGAAAACTAACCACAGCGGAATTGTAATTGAATATTTGAGTTAGAAGGGTATCGACGGATGTAGGAAGGTGACAAAAGGGTTGCTGTGCTGCTGAACTTTTTAGCGTAAGGTTGAAAACTTGGAATCTGAGCTCTAAAGTTTTAGACGGACGTCTGTTGGGTTAATTCATCGATTCTTGCCAGATGGAAGTGACGTATATTGTGAAACTGCGAAAATTAAATATAAGACAGATTTTTGGGTTTGAGTTTTCTCATCTTAACGTTGTGTCGTTGATCAATTTTGAATTCACCTTAATTTGGCCCTTTTGCTAAATGACATTATAATGGAATGTTCAGTTTGAATTCCCAATCACTTACAAGTTATGAGTGCAAGCTACGGTATTCTGGGGCGTCGTTGATTTTTATTCTTTTAAGGTAAAAAGCAAAAAGGAACTTCAACTTCCGTAATTTTGCCTTCCTTGTGTACAGGAAGTAAGGCAGAACCACTAATTCGGGTGTATTAGAAAGACTAGGATATCGAGCAAAATGGATGTTATGAAACCTCATGAAGAACAAATTCGCTCTGAGACTTTCTTGAACAATTTCAGAACTGATTTGAAGAGTATCAAAAGTGTTCTTCTTGGGACTTTCACTTTTGATATCAAATCTTTCTTTTCTAAGCTTTCTTTGGCGTCGATATTAGATTAGGGTATCGTTAGGGTTATGCAGCTTGCTGTAGCGAGATATCATAACGTCGGAATTTTATATTTTGAAAACTATTGCAAATAATTAATGACAGGCTATGTACCAAACTTCTTTTAACTTTGGGACAAAAATCCAAATCGAAACGAATCGTTTCGTAAGAAGTCTTTATTCTAAATCGCCATCTAGTTTCTGAGATCTTTTGCCTAAGTGTGCAACTGAGTTTAGGATATGTCTAGTCGTTGACGTCACATCAATATCAAACTTGACTCGGCGATAAATCAAGTATTTGTGACAGGATAGGAAAGAATTACTGATGGGATGCTCAAAAACTCTGAAAGTAACGTTAGTTTTGGTTCACCAAAGTATCCAATGATACAGTCGTCTCGAGAGTGTTCGAAAGCTGAAAGTGACTTAGGAAACTTACCTTGGCCACTTTACAGTTAATAACTGATAGTAAATCAGACTAGAATAGAAAGTAAGCCGACGGGTTGTCGGTTCACTGCAACGCAAGAGACGCCAGACTATTACATCCTGCTATTGATTAACTGATTCGTCTTGAGCAAGAAGTACTAATAAAGGAGAGCAGACAAAATTGTTAGGGATTTCTGACCGTAATGACATGCCATAATATTATTAAATACGGGGAACGTTGAGGTAAACGACCTTCCATCCCGTTCAATTTCGCAAACTTAAATACACCTAGCAGTGGCGGTTAAGTATATACAGTTTCATAAAAGCGTTTATTCAGAAATTCCAGAGAAAATTAAGTTGGGCATATTATAATTGGAAATTAGTAAAATTAATCTCGTGTGCACAAGTAATAAACCTATTGATTAGATGTCAAAATTTAATTTTATCTGTTCTTTTTCTAAGATCATAAGTGAGTTTCTCTATTTCCATTGCTAATTGTAATTGTTTTTTGTTGGTTAATCCTCATATTTGTAATGAGTCATTAATGAACATTTGTAATTAAGTATACTTTTAATAATTTGACTTTTAAATTTCGTTTTGGAAATGAAAGAATTTTCCCGTTTTCAGTTAATACATCAACCAGAAAAAAGTTTTAATTTTGCGGTCAGGATATTTCACACAACGCAATTTTTTTTATTATTATTTCCATGAACCTGACAGCCAGCTGTTGGTTTCTCACAAACTTCACAGCCAACTAAGGGAGATTGAAACTTGCTCTACAATTACCGCAACTTCTACGTATAATAATATGATCCCATACACTTGCAAATTGCATGTTCACCATGAGCATAATTACAGGGAAACCTCTTTAGAAATTCTATAAATAAATACTGCAGAAATCGAGGAATCCATATTTTAAACAAAACTCGAGTTTGGATCATTAAATGAAACACTTGCAATCCGCAAACAATGATAGTACTAAAGGAATTATTGAAATTAGATTTTTGCCATCATAAGTAAAATGTTAGCTATCAATTTAGTTCAAGATGGGTTGTCAATAAATAATGTCAGTTTGTGTGTTGGAGAGGATTTGAACATTATTGTACGAATAAAAGCGATAAAATGGAAATGAATTTGTAAATAGAAAGAAGTACATCAAAAATAAATGAATAACAAATGCACAAACATTTTGATTTGTTATTTTCCCCTTTTCCTTTCAATCAAACAAAACGTCCTAGCACCACGTACCACAACAGCATTCGATAAAATATCTCGATAAATATAAATAATGGTTATTGCCTAAGAAAAAAAAAAGGAAAATATATTAAAGCATTTTTACAAAGAAACTATTGTAATGCAAACATAGAGAGGACGTTAAAAGGGAGATATTTTAAGGGAAAAGTAAGAGAAACATAATAAAAAGGAAAAGCAACAAAGAATAACTACCAGGGCGCGGAAAATATCATCTTTTGCAAAGAGATGGCATTTTTAAGATCCGGAGTTTCTCTTTAACCGTTTGCGTGCTTTGGAAAACAAAAGCGCATTCGATATTCTAAGTATCTAAAAAGGTCTCCATCTCTTTTTGTTGATGACTTAAATTATTTATGAACTTAAAGCCTCTTTTTACGTGGAAAAACAATCCACTGTTTTGAGGCGTTTTGCAATGTAATTTATACGTATTCACGTTTTCATTACTCCTAACTGATTAACAAGATCATCCTTTTAACCAATGCAGGTCGTAGACCTTTCTCAATAAAATTCGAATCTTTTTCTCTTCACGAATAGGATATTCTTAAATACTATAAATATTTATGTCTGACCATGCATGTGATTTAAATATACTCGGGAGATATCTATGTAAAAAAGCTTTTATATATTGAGAGTTTATGTTTAGGGTCACGGAACCGAAGGCATATACGACCAATCCCTCTTAATTACTTCCGGCCAAACTGCATAGGTAATACCGAGATTGGTGCTAGTAGCTGGAAATTGAATCTCCCTCTATAAATATATTAACATGTTTTTACATCACGTTAAAATTTTCCCCGGACATTGATTTTCCATATATGTATGTAGTATAGGTAGGTATACGTGAGCAGGGTTATTTCATTGCGAAGGTGTTATTCAAAAAGGAATATTGTGAAACAGTCTTAATGAATTTCTCGTATTTTACGTTTCATCCCAACACCCTTGTAACTTTGCATAATAACGAAGTTAAATTACTGTGTGTTAGTAGGTGGTGCATAAACTTTTATAATATAATGTAACAAATTTTCCTAATTTCCGCGTAAGCTTAACAAGTTTTCACATATATATTCCAATTTATAAACACAAGTTTGAAACATTAAATTAATATTATATAACATTATGTATCGGAACATGAAACCACCGACCGCGTCCTGCCCTCTCCTGTATATACCATAGCATTATGTCGTGTTTAATATAAATTATGCAACGGTACGTCCCTGTTTAATTAATTATTTAATCATTATTGTACCCTGTTGAGTAGTTTAAAAGCTTAATTTAATATGCAAGCATTTTATGTTGGCGATGTTAATAATATTTAAACAATTTTGTTTTGTTTCAGGTATGTGTGTCCAGATCTAACAAATACGTAGCGTAAAAAATTTGGTAAGGGCTTTTTTTAGTACTTTTATTAATAGTACTGGTGACCTGCTTATAAATCCTAAAGGAGTTCTTATAACGCATTCGGAATTGAAATTAATGGCCTAAAGGGTATAATTCTTTTATTGTGTTTACACTCCGCGTAGCTTCTCTATGTCGGTTGTTTTAAACAATATTGCTCTGGTGTCTTTAGAAATAAGATCGAAATTGATCCAAAGCCAGCACAGGCTATCTACTATTCTAGTAATTGATTTGCTAATTTATTACACCAGTATGGAAATTGAAGCTGATTCGTCGGTGTATAAAATCAATTCGTATCAACCATTTGCAATATTAATCAAAAAAGATCCAGAAATTGTAACCGTCACGAAATTTTTTCCGTATTCTATTGTATTCGTGTCTGAACTTCCTGTTAATCGGTCATTAGTCTATTATACAGTTATACTAAATAAACTAGTTTTCCCATCAGATTTTTTGATACACTATTACTGCTTTGAATTTTTTTTAGAATCACTAGTTAGAAGTGATCTTGGTATAAATACTTTAGACGAAGCTTGCAAAGACCATGACATAATAAGTATTGCGGCTTTTACGAATAAAGCAAACGAAGTCATGCCTCCAATCTTTTTATAAATTAGGTGCCTGATGTTTAAATAAATAAAACTTGTTGTCATTTGTTAACATACCAGTTATATGATAATAAATGTTTGCGATGTGATAGAACAAACCTTTTGCTACCATAACGATGAGTATCCAAGCGTCCTTTTTCGAACAAAGCAAATGACTTCATTCTGTTTTTTTTTTGTTTAAATCATTTCCAGGTCAAGGTTTTTTTTTCAGAACCAATTTTGCGTATCCTTTTTTTTTTCTTTTAAATCTCTGAAATCTATTTGTTTCTCCTACGCAAGTTTCGTAACCCCATTTACAACCTGGATAGCTCCTAATGCGATTATGGTCGTTTTCTGGAAGATTATAGACAGTAGAGGATATCTACAACTACTGGTAAGAGCCCATTGCAACTTCCGAGAGTTGTTAGTGCAATTCGTCACAATACTAAAAGTAAGTTGAAGTAACTTTTTCCACCCGCGTCGCCAGAGCAGTTAATTTTCCAGTCTGACTCAGAAGTTGTCGAATTATGGCCACGGAATCGGGAACAGCAACTTGAGTGAAGAGAGAGGCCACATCAGAAGTGGACAATAGATCTCCCAATTCATGATCGAGTTCGGATATGAGCTGAAAAAAAATGTAAGTTCTGGATGTTTGGAAAGGTGTTTTTCTATAACTCTTTGGGATATCAGCAAGCTGTTTTGCCTAGTTGGAAATTCTATTGTGTCACACTTTATACAGTGTGTTCACATTTCGATGTTCACTATTGGGATCTCGGAAATTGTAAGAGATACGAAGTCGTTTTAATTAGAAGAGATTTAGCTATTTTGGAGATCAATTTACTTATGCTTTTGTTTTTTCAAAAAAGTTCACGGTTTACTAGATATTTGCTAAAAGCGAAATTCTCTTATTTCTTTTTAAAGTGAAATATCATTTTTCATTATAGTGTGCCATGATATCTAACACACAAAGTCGTGGATTTTTATCAAAGAAATTCATTTGTTATCCAAAAATTGCGAAAACAAAATAAATATGCTTTTATGGGGCATTAGTTGCTTGTTTGATGCTATCTGTGAATGCTCAGTAAAGTATCTTAAAAACGGCTTTTTTGTTTTAGCAATTGTTACATAACAAATGTAATTTATCTGACAAAAATCAATAATTTTCATATGTTTAAAGCCATGGCACACTACGTCGGAAACGCTTTTCACTGCATAACTCGGTAAAACAAAAGAATAGCTATGTCAAACCATGTATCACTGAAAAGCATTTAAGGCGAGCTGTTCAGTAACACCTTTTTTGCTGTTCTTGTCTATCTTTGCTCGTTCTTGAGATATTTCACTTTAAAGAAAATAAGATAATTTCGTTTTTAGCAAATATCTAGTAAGCCGTAAACGTTTTTGAAAAAACAAAAGCATAAGTAAATTAATCTTCAAAATAGCTAAATTTCTTCTAATTTAACCGACTTTGTATCTCTTACAATTTTCGAGATCCCAATAGTCAGCATCGAAATGTGGACACACGGTAGAACTTACCTCAATTAATTTCATCAATGAAAGTTCCATTTCACAATCGAGCAATAGCTAAAACGAGCTAGAATGTCTGAGGCAGTCTTATTGACAATCACTACAGCAAAAAACCTTGACCCCTCTCCAAGAAAGATTTTTCAGACCACAACTGCACCTATCTCCACTGCTGTTTTACCGCATATTCATAAGATAACTAATCTCATAGTGAAAACTCTAGAGGTATAATATTAGAGTTGCCTTTGTCCTATGAGCAAAGTCACATAATCTCACACAAGACAAGGAATGAAAACCAAACACCATGGTCATGTGATTCAGTATTACTGAACATAAGCACTGTATAAAATCTACTTCTGCATGGCCAAGCCTCAACATGAGACAGGACATTATATATTGTACACATTGTTTGGAGATTTGGCTATTATTACTTAAAAGGAATCATCTTTTTATTACACTTGGAATATTAGGGACGCAAGAGAAGTCCACAAGCATGTAAATAACATCATCCACAATGTAGGGTATTCATTTCCCGCCATTTGGAAGTTATTCCGCTTGACGACATCCACCACCATTACAGTCCATAAATCGTCTTCTGAACAAGTTCTTTAAGAAGAGCAAAAGGTTGAGTCTAATCTTGAAAGACAATCATGACATTCTTAAAACGTTTGTAAATCATTCTGTAATTGTCCGAATCACATTAGAACAGCTATCTGCTCAGATAAATTTCAAGACTTCTCAGATCTATTGCTAGACTTCATAAAGCAGTCTCTTAAAAATTTTTAAAAACAATTCAGCTTTAATTTTTGCTGCAAAAATCTGGGATGTCCCCGATTAGTCAGTTGGCAACCTCAGGCATGCTTAGAATGTGGCCAGTGATGAATACTATTTATATTCTGTTTTTATAATATCTTCATTTAAAATGCAATTTTCACAGTTGATGTTTGATTTGAAATGATGAAGCTTTAATTCCGTAATGTAGTTATGATACAATTTGTTAATTTCTCATTGTTTTTAATTCAAGAAATCTTTTTTGCGACAACTAAAAGTAACGCCCTCTACTTTAATCCGTGCTTAATAAAATAATCAAACTTTCTTTTACAATCGTTTCACCGTTTATGATAATTCCACTATTGTACAATATAATAATAATAGTTATCTGTCTAGCTAATCCTAATAACTGTCATACCCATCACATTCCATTAGCCATAGAATTCGGCTTATCTAGCAATCAAGTACCATTAATTAATTATTTCACAGCTACTACATATAAAATGCATTAACAAAGGACCTACAAAGTCTTGTTGAACGAATTAATACATAATTAATTAACAATGTTAACGCAACAAAAAGTTACGCTCTAGATTACCCTAGCAGAAGCACTTTTGAAAAATTCAACGTAAATGTGTACGCAGACCTGATCAAAGCAATTTAGTTTGTCGAAACTAACAAAACGTTAAAAGCGCGCTAAAAAATTCAATTTGTTCTTGCGCTCTCTCGATTTTTGTGGTTTTAAATCTGCTTCAAAGTCTTAAAGTATAATCGAATCAGCGCTTCCAAGAAAATCGTTGTAACGCCTGGCATTTAATGGTCTTTCCCTGTTGTGTTTCCACTTTACTAACCATACGTTATTTTTTTTCTGCTCTTCTTTCGAGCAAGAAATGTTAGTACTATAAAGTAACAACACACAACACAACAAAGGGAAAACTCACAAGCTAAAAGGAGGGTGGAATTCGCTAGCGTAGCATGCAATTTTAAAAGGGAATTCAAATACACTACCCTCTACCTTCGAAATTGTTAGGGTCGCTTCCAAGAAGGGCTTAAGCTTCAAATTATAGGAAAAGTTTGCGAACCGTGATTTGAATTCAGAAGTTTTTATTATAGAGCTACGGATTAAATTCAACATAAAGCTTGAGAGCTTCGAAAGAAATCCTGCATGTTTTATTTTTTTTGCTTCTTTTTCACGTGCATGAATATGTAAGTACAATTTATTACAAACTTGAAATATTTCCCTGCGTAGTATGTAATGAAGGACAACAAATCAATTGAAAATTTTCTTTTGAAAGAAGCAAATACGGAAAAACGTAGCTTTAAACTTGGTAACGCGAGAAACTTAATAAAAAGCCGAAATTGAGAGACGGTTTTTGCTGCTGAAAGAAAAAAAGAGAACCGGATAACTTATTTGACGTGTTTGATCAGCAATGTTAGTAAACAAGATTAGGTTAACTATTTTAAATGAGCTTTGCTGTTGGGATTTTAAGCAGTTATTGTTGTCAATGGGAATAAATTAGACGTCCATTAGCATTTTATTAAATTTGGAGGAGGATTTTAAAGAGAATTTTTAAAAAAGGGTATTTCCAATAATGTAATCGCAGGAAACAGGAGGTAATTGCGTGTTCCATAAATTTATAATCTATAAATAACCGTTTATTACTGTGCGCGCTTTTAAATTCTGATTTAACTGAAATTCAAATCAGCAAAATTAATATTTACAAGGTATACTCTCAATAGCCCATCTTTCTCTTTCCTCCAGATACAATTTTAAATTGTGAAAGGATAGAAATAAATATGAAAACCTAGTTCGCATCAACAAGACGAATAAATTAGCGTTTCAATGTAATCTAATTTGTAGCGCTAAGCACGCAGGTGAAAGATCAAAACTACATTTCGATGTCTGTTTCTTTTTTCTTCTTTCGAATTGGCAAGAAAAAGTGAAACGTAGTACAAAGAATAATTTATTTTTGATGTCTGGATGGTTTGAATGAGATTTTTTGTAACACCTACACATGCACACATATTCTCTCGATTCAATCATAAACGTGGGCTTATCTTCGCTTCTCTCTTATCATGGTTAAATTTAACCTCGCATTTTCATATCATGACCTAAATTCAACTAAGATTGTTTATATTGGACGTATAATCACAATGTAAAACTAAATTTGCTTTGCACGGTTTGGTTTAAACAAATCTACCATTATATTAATTTATACGTAGTCGTAATCACAACATTTGCTTCATTTATCTCTGTTCAAACATCAGTTTTTTTTTTACAAAAAAGTCTAACATATGTACCTACTCACATACTTTCATCTTTTAATCTGTATTATGTACACGTATTAGGAAAGATTTATATCTTCAAGCGGATGCAGTGAACATAAGAAGAGAAAATAAAAGTGTCTTGGTTTTCTATTTTATCTAGCGAATGAGACTGTAATTTATGTTTTTTATGACTAATTATGTTGCCTCTTCGCAACTGAAGATCACCAACCGTTACTGTTATTGTGACGATAAACTGCTGTGCAGAACAAAAATCTTTTCGAACGATCTATTCGATCATAAAGCGAACGATAGTGTACCCAGTGTTTCAATTACTTCTTGGTTCATACCTGCACAAGTAAATGATAATGGCGAAAATTACCATTTGAACATTTCGGCCAAACCGTTGTATCCATAACGGACTACCATGTAATTAGGCTTTAGCTATCTGTTTCATTGAAATTCTATCCTGAAACAGTAAGGCAATTAAAACTTTGAATTAATGTCTCTTTATCAGCCATTAGTTTCTGCAAGATAGAACTACTTTCATGAGCCACTATATGTTTCAGCAGTTATGAGACAATCAAAGTTACCAGTGACCGAGGAGTATTACTTCATCCTGTTAACAATTAAAAACAGGTGATCTATTTATAAAATTTATCTAACTTATTTAAAAATGTTTAGAAACGTCAAACGGCAAATGGGACAAGTAGCAATAAAGCAACACGATTGTCTCTTAGGAAGTACGTTGGCTCTAATTCTAAACATCTTATTTTTAACTGTGAAATACACTAGCATTATAAAAGAAACACATTGGACACTACTATTTGCTAGGTTTGCTGTGCAGAAAATTGATAGTTGATAAGGTTTTCATTTAAAAATTTTAATTTGAAAAATGTTTCTTTAAAATGAAATTATGAAATTTTGCTTTGCTTGATAGGTTCAAATTGAAACCTTTTAAATGAAATTTTCAACGCTATCCAACACCACAGTTATATCACGTGTTGGACTGTGTTCTCTTTTTTTTTTAACTTTATTAAGTCCATACGGATTTCAAATGGGCTCGTCCTCCTAACATTTCCACCTTTGCCGTTACCTCTCATCAAGTCGTGCATGGCGCTTCTCTTATTAATTTTTGAAAAGCTGACAATCGCACTTGCGCTCTTAAGATGGTAGGTAGGTCGGATTTCCCCCTTTTCAAATAAGTTGATAGAAAAAGAAAAAAGGAACTTCTACTTGCACTTTCTATTAGTTTAGACTTTTCATTCTTTGGAGAGCATATGACTTTCTAAATGATATTTTATAGTCCAGTTGCTTAGTCTGTGATTATGCCCAAAGTGAGTGCATATTTTAGGTGCTGCTAGTAAGAAGTGAGTTATTCATTTCCATTCTAGTTGTATAAGTTTCTGAAGTTCTGATATTGATTCTATCAGGATCAGCTACTATTTTCAGACACTCCCGCTTGATCACTATTGTTCTTTTAACAATTAACTGAAAATGTCACGTTTGGAGGTAAAACACTGCCTTGACATTGTGTCAAACAAACTGTAATCTGATCGTGCTAAATTCACAGCTGCCAAAATTTTATTTACCGAATCATTGATTACCGAGGTAGCACCCAGCGAGGTAACTTCTTGAATATGATAGCACAACAGAGTTTCAAATTCAATTCAAATGCTGCAGAACATTTGCAATTTAATTTAAAATTAGAATTTTAGAGAGATACCTATTTGCTGGTAAAACTGTTGTTTAACCATCAACAAGTAAAACAAATTATAGTTGAAAATAAAAATGTAGGTAGATTGAAAACGCAAATATTAGATGGAAACGTAAGCGTAAGTCTTATACAGGGTGTCTCATCACTAATGTTCCGTCTAATTTTTATCAGCTACAGTGCGCACTTTTTTCGTCTGTGCAATTTTTGTAAATTCGAAGTATTTGAGCGCCATTTCGCCGATTCGATTCATACGATATCAGATGATAGTTCCAAGAAGTCGACAACATTCAACTCTGTTGCATAGACGGCCGTCGCCGACCGACGGCCTGGGAATGGGGGTAAACACGTACGCCATACGCAGTCTGATCGTTAGCGCGTCAGCAAAGAAAAAGAAATCTTTTTGAGTTTGAATAATACTGTGCGCGAATGTACTATCTTTGTGCGCTAATTAGTGCACGTCTTAGAGGGAACATTGCCTGTGACATAAATTCGATATTTCAGTAATGCATAATATAGGCCATTACAAGTCGAAAATAAACAGTGACCATCATGGCTATTCTCAATATTGAACTAGTTATGAATATTTGCAGTTACTTATCAAAATTACAAACATTATTATGGTCCTAGCCGAATCTTGTGCCAACAAGTCTACGTCGACAATGTTTTGTTGATTTAAATTGAACATGGGGTGTGTACTATACCAAACCACATGCGCGGTTATCATACACGCTGTTTAAATCGATTTTGGCACGAGACTGGGCTACCACCTGCAATTATTATAGTGGGTTAGTACAATTAAAAATGTTGATGAGTAGAATTGCGTATTTCTTTTCAGTTTACAGCTAATTCAATATTGGGAATAACCAAAATGCCCACTCTTTATTTTCGACTTGTAGTGGTGACCTAAACTATACATTGGTAAAATATCGAATGTATGTAGCAGAACAGCCTGTAGTATAATTAACACGTAGATATTTTCTTAGCGACGTCACATTTCCAACCCTATCTCAAACCGATAAATTCATTTTACGACTTGTTTTGTATTTTGCGTTCCCCATTCCCCGATTAAACCGAAAATGTTTTAGTCGAGAGTTGGCGTTGATAAATGTTATTAAATTTTCGTAGAGATATTCGCTGATATTCGGAATGATAGTATAATAATGTTAAATAAATGTAGGCACAAGCAATATAATATACCATCAATTTCTAACATGAGAGGAGCTCAAACGAAATCTATTCAATGCGAACAAGAAGCAAATCAGGAAACATTATCGCTGGAACAAGTGAAACTTGGAAATCGTGTTGCAAAGCAGCAAAACACATCGCATATTGATGACATAGCAGGGTGATTATTGCCGCCGCTGCTACTGCTTCTAGAGAGCTCGCTGAATTGTGAGCAGATAGATAGTGGAAACGCAGACCTCTCCTCCACACATCTACAATTCCATTGTGTGCGTAGGGATGCGTGGATTTTGTGTGCGTTTTATTTAAGGGAGATAGAGATAGGGCAATAATATAGAAGATTCGGGCAAATTTAACCTTTTCTCTTTCCTTCCTTCACGAATTCAGATATTCTAGCTACTCTCGCGGTGGTATATATAACTCATTTTGTTTTACGAATATGTAACTTCAGGGAGGTATAATAAATGAGGTTTTTGTTATAAGCTAAATGTCAATGACTTTGTGTTTTGCGTTTACTTAACGAGTCTCGGTATGTGTGTATTTTCCGAATAATCCTGGAGCAATTCAAACGAGTTTTGCTTATGATAATAGCTAATAGCACTGTTTAAGTGCTAATGATAATATTTTGAATTCGAGGAAGTAATAATACTCGTAGGTTTGAATGTTTAAACGTTGAGAATGAATGAACATAAAGTAACGAAAGTGAAATTGTGTTTAATTACTTCTTTAAGTGGCACTACATAATTTATTAATTTGATCATATTAACTCGAGAAAACTTTAAATATTCAATCTTAACCGACTTGAATTTTAAGAATGAAATCTACTTTCTCGTTTTTAAAGTCTGCATTATTGCATTGAGACTGTTTTACGATTAATTTAAAATTCTGAAGGTAGGTTAACGTACAAACAACTATTTCTAGCTTTAATTACGTAGGCGGCGTAGACGTTTTTATTATTATTATTAGTTTATTAGCGAACAAGAAATGCTTATGTACTTGAGAACAGAAATGAGTTGCAACTTTTTGAAAATTTAAAGTAAAACTAACCTTAACATGACTAATCAATAAATCAAATATGATAATTGATAATTTAAGACGTTTAGTTACAGTTTCATCCTTGTTATAATCTCAGTAAAAATCAATAGAAGAAACGATTTGTTAATCTTTAATGATAATTCTTAAAATAGTTAGAATAGAATTATTATGTGATCAAAATTGTAACTGAAAACGTCAAAATATATTTTTAAGAAGTAAACGGGATCAGCAGCAATAATGCAGCACGATTATCTCTTATCGAGTTTTGATTTGTGAAATACGCCAACGCATTTTTTTCTATACGAACTCATGTGTTGCGCTTCGTGCTTTCCGAATAGGTTGTCCGGGGTAGTAATACTCGTAGTTAACTTTAGACTTTTTATGCTTTGAAAGTGATTTGGGTTTCCAGGTGATACCTTCCAGTACATATTATAATGCAGTTGTGCATATCTTACTCATAATAGATTTTACCCTTCCATTCCAGCTGTATGAATTGTAGAAAACCTTGTTTCTCTTTCATTTAAAATTGCCATTTCAAAGAGATTTATCGGTAAGGTTATAAGGAATAAATAAGATGGATACAACGAATAAGTTAAAAACACATTAAGTTAGTCGCACTCAATTCGAATCTAACTATAACACAAACCAGAAGTTTAGTTAATTTATGCCGACGAAGAGCGAGTTTAGTTTATTAGTTAGTAAAGTAGGTTAGCTCGTAATATAAGCAAGTGAGTTTAACATAATCAAACACGAAACGATATTATGATCTACATACTTATTTTCTAGTAAGATGTCCATCTATGACTGTATAGTAGGTATGGAAATTTTTGCAAAGAAATATAAAAGAGAAATCAATAAGAGGCTTGATATTATTACGTAAAAAGCCAGGTGTCATTTTATTAAAAGTGAAATTGAAGGTTAAATCATCAAAATACTAAAAAAAAATCTAATTAGACACATTAATTATATTATTACATGATTTTTATATTCCATTATTTTTCTTTTTACTATTTCATTTATAACATGCGTGTCGCAAGATAGATCCAGAAAGAAAATAATTTTCATTGATGTAAAAAAATTACATTTACACGAGTACCAAAAATAGTTAAAAGCTGCACGAAAAGAACCGCCAACACGTTCTGTGAATTTGCCACTTAATTACTAAAATAAAGACTATATTTATCAGAGCCAATTTATTCTGAAATAATCAGATAAATCTATTATAAATATATAACACGACCTTAATCATTTTTAAAAAGCTCTTTTTCATGTAGTATTTTTCTAAATTGATTTTGACAAAGATAAATGTTTGGAAAACGAATGCGATTCAATTAAAATATCAAACGTGAGGTGAGTACATTTTATATGAATGATTGAATAAAAAATATACGATTCTCCTGTTGTATCGATATTATTTTTAATTGAACCTCGAATTAAATAATGAAATTATTTTTGCTGTCAGAGTTAAATTAAAAAAAAAAACTAACAGTGTTTTGCAGTCAATATTACAGAGTTTGTAGAATATGCAATTAGTAATGTTAGTATTTTTTATAAATATAGCCGTAGGTAGAAATTCTCATTTCATTGGATATACATACATATACATAACCTAAAAAATTAAAAACAGTTAACTGGCGTTCGTTTGAAGCTTTGAGCTATACATACATTATTAGTTTATTAAACAGACATGAAAAACCCTACAACGCAACGGCTGAGGATCATAAATAAAATTTTACGTTTTCTATTTACTTTTTTATATGAATTCTGAAAACACTCATTACCTATAAAAAGTAAACATTTGTATTAATTTATATGTGGAATAAATTGGGAAGTGGGAATCGCAGTAGATTATAGGCAATTTAATGTCTAATTTAAGTAAACCATAAAAATAAAAATGAGGCTTTTTTAGAGTCGTTTTTATGAAAATGAAATGCGTATTAGAAAAATCTTTCTAAGTTTAGTTGAAAGGAAGAGTTGGATGCAGATACTAGATAGTTGCGATAATTCCACTGATCGCAATTCTTCACTGGCAAGGAAATCAGAAAACATTTGTTTCAATTATTCAGAAGATTGCAAGATGAAGATTGGTATCTACTAGCCTTTACCGACTAATAATAGAATCGAGATTGCGCTGATTCCATAAACTGTTAGTTTCTGACTTAAATAGTGCATAAGTACAGATCTTTAAAACTACTGCCAGCAGGATTGAACTTGCTCATATTTGTGTCATTTACATTTATGTATAGGCGTGTATCTTAAAAATCTAAACAAATTTGAATTTAAATTTTTTTAAAGGTGATTAGCATTACGCATATTTCACATGTCACGTGACGTTGCTACGTTACTGCAGTCAACAATTTTGTAAACATTGAATTCTGTCATTACTTTTCAAGAAATTGGATAAATTAAATGTGGAAGCTCACAGAAAGCTTATTGGCGAGTTTTATGAAAGCAAGGGGGAACAAGGTAAAGTATTTACTGTTAAACATTTTACATTGATGGGAATAGTCAGAAATACAACCAGTTGTGTATTAGTAAGCAAGCAAGTCTGAAAAGAAAAGGAAAATCGACTAAACACTGAGGAAATCGGGTGGAAAATTTAGAATATCTCATGGACACGTCCGTTGAATTCTAAAAGAAAGAAAAGTGGTCATATGAAAATGAAAATCTGTCCCTAAATATACATAGAGGCAATTGATGGCCCAAAAGAAGCTGCTGCGAAAACTACGTGAAAGTGTTCTAAAACCCACCAATAATTTAGATGTTGTTCTCGATGATGAGTCATATTTCTCATTTGAGAATAGTGATTGTACTGGAAATACGTTATACTTAAGGTACTTAAGAGAGCGATCCAGAAGTCAAATTCAAGCGCCATAGTGTCCCAAGTGTATTTTGCCCCTTCCCGACTCGGTATCAATATCAACCAAGAGGTACCTTAAAGAGTGTATACAGAATCAGCTGATACTCTTTTTAAAGAAACACTATTCAGATGTTCAGTGTATTTTTTGGACTGACATGGCAAGTTCTCATTACGGCAAGGACACAATAGCTGTATTTGAGATGTATGGACTATGATATATTGCGAAGAGTGAAAACGTGCCAAATGACCTAGTACCAGCTAAAACAAAAAGTTTACGAAAATGGATGGGAAACAAAAACAAGTGCAGAACTTGAACCCGAATTAAGTCAAAACTCCGTCACTTCACGCCAGAGCACTTCCAGACTTTGATGGAACGCATTATAAGACGAAAGCTAGGACAGCAGCAGACAAGGGAGCAGATTATGTCATTTCAAGTTAAAACAATATATTTGTGTTTAAAAATTGCGATAAACTACTTATTTCTCAATATATTTAAAAGTTGTCCAGATTTTTAGGATACACGCCCGAATTCATAAAATCAGTCGACTTTTAAACCGTGATATAAAAAGAGACTGGAAAGCAGAGTTGGGCTGCTTTCAATCAGAGTAGTTTAAATCGTCACTCCAGCCCTGTGGTTCTCAAGACTGCTGACAGTATGCGATCTTAGATTGCATCCTTCAAGCGAGTGAACCTAAACTGAAGAATCGAAAAATATTTCCCAAACTTCAAACGAATTGGCGTCTCATGCCAAAGGGATGAATGACACTTAGAGTTGGTATGTCACCAATGGAATCTCCGAGCTACAAGGCGGCCTCTCTGGGTACTTAACTTAACATTGGTAAATGAAACTCTGTCGGTGTGGATTTTTATTTATCCTATACTCATGAGATTTGACATGAGTAGTAATAAATTATTTAAATAAACCTCCACCATAAGTTAGGCAGTAACTTCGGTGCTCGGTGCTCGGTGCTCTGCAACGTTGTGACATACGCAAACTGTTCAACAGGGCAAGAACAGTAGAAATGTGAAGCAGAAAGACGAAAAGGTATACCTGGGAAAAGCAATGTGAGGTGATTGATAATACTCCCACTTGTACCAATGGGCACTCTTGAAAGAAAATCGAAAAGCCATTACAACGTTGGCAGTTCTAACAGGTCACTACAAAAGAAAACGGGGAGAGGGAAACAATGATGCGATTACTAAGAGTTCACATTTTAATTTATTGATTAAAAATTAATTTCATTATGAACATAAAGATAAAGGGTATTTTATAAGCATTCATTCCAGGGAAGGTTCAAGATTTCCCAGAGTTAATCGAGCCATTCCTATCTGTCTTCCATTGACAGAAGATGCACCTGCAGCAAATGGTAGAAATGGATTGCCAAGTGTAAATATACAGAAAGTAAAAGTTTTCATAATTTACTGAATGAGTTAGCGACAAACTGTTTGGAATTGACTAGACTGACTTCAAAGTCTGAAGGAAGTCTTTTTAAGAATCTGGAAATTATAAGTACGAGGCTTGCTTAGTGTCTTTGAAATTTCTCGTGTTAGACATAAATGTAAATAGAACAGATACGTCAACTGTTACTCAATTTGATCCCAGAATAAATTACCTGCAAACGACTACTCAACTTTATCTTCTAAAGCTGAGACGTTAAGGAGCGGTTTGGAAGCTTTAAAATGACCTGATGCATTTTACAGCGCAAGAGTTTCTTTGATCTCTTCCAAAGTGCTTTGAAAGCGTTGTTCCAAAAGAGTAAAGTGTTTTTTTTTGATGGTTTGAAGATCTTAGATTTAAAAACTAAATTAAGTCCCAATAGGCTTGACTATTCTATTGTAACGCCAATGATGTTTGAATTTTTATTCTGACAGACTTTAAGACGAAAGAAATGAGAGGATCGACAGGATACCTGAATAATAAAGAAGTTTCGAACTTTGAATTCATGAAGACTGGAGTGCCTCAGGGATCTCTTCTGGGGCTTCTACTCTTCAATGTTTTATTTACATTCAGAAAACTGTACTTGCTATGCGGATGACGCCTTTTTTATGTAGTGGCAATAATCCATAACATTACAGTAGTACCTTAAGAAATTTTTTTTTCAGCTGACATTCCAATTACTTCTCAAAGAGATGTTAATGGAGCATTAATAATTTGATTTCATCTTACTTCCGTTGATATTATGAATTTTCGGAATTGGGGAGATTTTTAAATATTAGTTATTAGATAAGGCCAGGAACTTGTTTTAATTCCTCAGGGCAATTTACAACTGAATATTTTAAGCTAAACTTGGGAGAGAATTTGAAACGCATGCAAACAACCCCGAACATAATTTAACACGACTTCTAGAAAATGTATGGAATTTTAGGTTGCCCAAAAATGTTCAAGTTTTTCTCATGAATTATTATGAAATATTTTTGCCGTCTCTTGAAATTCTGGATATTTTTTCTGGGGGATACGAACTGTGAAATGATGGCCGTAATACATATGTGTACAATTAGAGTCCTTAATCTACCTCAAGCAAATTTAATGTAAAATATTTATTAAACAAAAGGTGGAAACTAAATACTAGTTATTTTGGTAACACCTCGAAATACAGTAACAAAAGCGTGACGTAAATTTGACTGGGGTATGTGCTATTGTTTGAACACCTTATTTATGGAAAATTATACAACGCAGTAAGCGTTTGTTTGTATGTATTACTCTATAGGTATTAAATGTTAAGAAACGTTATAGGTATTCTGCGTTTTGTTATTAAAAAGAGGAGAATAAATCGGTTATTATTATTATTATTATTATCACGTCCTTGGTATTTTAGGGGGAAAAAGCAAAAGAAAGGAGAGACGGATACGTAATAAAATTGGCCAATTAAAAGGAAATAAAATCCTTGCCTACTACATAACATTTAACTTTATACGGGTTCCTTTTCTCCTTCAGATGAATTATATTAACTTGTTTTTGACTGTTCGGTAAATTAATAAAACGTGCCAATCAACGAAATGGAGAAATGAAACGATCACACGAAATCACTAATTGAATCTTGTAGACGCCTAAACTTTACGTTTTATACTCGTATATATCACTACGGATACGAGAACAACGTTCCTTTCTCTTCTTCTATTAGTAAATTGAATTACAATCCGGAATGTTGACCACATCTTTCCTATTTTTATTTTTTTTTGTTTCCTCTGCTTCTAAAATTAATAATAGAATTTAAACGGTTCTCTTGATAATGAACTCAGAATTACTACGTGTTTCTACTTTTCTCTTGCATGTTACAAAAAACTGTTTCATCTCATCAGCGAGAGGCAGTCCTAGTTACAAATAAGAATCTGCAGATTTTTTAGAGTTCGCTGATTTTTCCAAGCTAGTTTATATTTAAAAAGTAAATTTGAACTGCATATGACATTTTAATTAAAATGCAACTCGTGTAAATTAAGTGCCTGTGTTAAAGACTACGTCAAACGACCTTTTTGAAATATTATTAAAAAGAAACTGTTATGTGTTGTTAGTTTTTCTACTTTTCTCGACGACCCATCTATATGCATCACTTAATTATGTTAAATAATAGACAAATGAACTGAGAACTGCTGGAATTTATCAACGAAATACTTTCTTAAACAGCCCCGAATTTCCCATTATTGGCATTTATTCTCTGTTAATAGGAAATAAACGTTATTCCAATACAGTCTATATTAAATCTATTTCTATTTCAAAATTTAAAACTCTGGAACAATACTTTGAATGAGTTGCATCAGAAGTATAATGGAAAAAAACAGCTATCGAGTCATACAGCATGTAAAATCGACAAATAATATTTATAAAATTTCGTTTCGTTAGTTACTCAACTAATCAAACACACAAGAAAACAATAATTCTTTTAGATTAACGAATCGTAATATTACTTCTACTATGAACCGTAAAATTTTGCAACACCGCACCGACGCGCTGATGTCCATTTTTTAATAAAGTTTTATCAATCAAAAGTAGTAGGTGTAGCAGTTGCATTATTTACTTTGGACAGGTCATTTACAAATAAACAAAAGTGTCGTGTTGTGTAGGTTCACCCTTAGTTTTAACATGAATGAAGGTAGGAGGGTCTTTCAAGTAAAATTTAATCGTTTAATTTTAACTTTTCTAAACAACAACAAAAGCTTAAAATAGAATAAGCTTGAAAATGAAACGGTCAAAAGAGATTTTCGTGATTCATTAACGAAAAGCTTCACAAAAGCTAGAATATTGAAACTGTGCTGTTTTATTATAGATTATTGGAATTATTATTTATGAATCTAAAATCGACTGAAAGTTAAACAAAACCTCGCCACGTAGAACTTTCAACACGTTATCTGGAGGCTTAGAAACGTAGTATATCTGGGAATTCTAAAATAAGTATGTCTGTTATTAAGAATTAAATATACTGACCGAGAGTGCACCGAACTAGTTAGTTGGATAACTTTGACCAATCAGCCTGTCAAATATCCATCATATTTCTAACTTACAAAATAAGCGTCTTAAATTGCGCAATCTGAATGCACTTTTAGATTATACCTTTTCTAAGGTCTCTTTCAATTACTGTTACCAAATCAGGTCTGCACCTATTGATTTTTTAAATCGTGGTGTTTGTAAATTACAAAACGGCATGTCCTCCAGTACAAGAAAGAAAAACGATCTAAAAGCCGTAAAAGTTTACCACCAGCATAGCCTCAACTTCCATCAAAAATGACTTTTTAACTCACAAATGGATAAATCCAAAGCTAGTTTGCGGAGTTTCCAGCTACCATCTGTACCACTCAGTGTATGAAAAAATATATATAAACTGTACAAGCTTATTCGTTAGCTTCTCCTAACCATAAAGAATGCATGTCTCACGCGTCTGTTGCTACTGCATAGCCTGGAATTCGCTCCTCAATTGTAAAAACCTACCCATACGAAGGATTGACCTCATTGTCCTGAATGACATCCACTTACAAAACCAAATTGAGTTACAGACAAGATTCGATAAACCCAAGATGAAAAAATTTTTTAATTACTGTTTGACATCGCTAATTGGGGAGTCCAATGCAAGAACAGGCTAAGTCCATTTTTGGGGAAAAAATCAGATTATTATTTTTTTATCAGTATGTAATGTCTAATCGGTTCTGTGTAAGAACCAGACTTTTACGTTAGCTTTTAAGCTCACAGAGATTGTCTGCTATACTACCCTGCAAAGCAAAAAGACCCTAACTCGAAAAAAGCTGTAAAACCAACTTTTAAAATGCCCTATCCTATATAACGTGACTAAAGCCAAACACTTTTACTCAATATCTCAAAATTATAATTTTCAGAATTAGAATCTTTTTAATTTGCAGGGCAGTATAGTATACTCTTATGGAGAGCTTAAAATGTTTTTCATTTCTCTTGAACAGTTTACTCCAGTAGACCTGACTGGTTCTTGAAGCTCCGTTGCTTTCAATGCATGGTTATGGTCATTAATAGGAAAATTAAAATGAAAAAAAACGAAATTAGGCAAATTATAAAATTAAAGGCAGTTGAAGGTTTTGCAATGTAGAAAATGAATTTCTAACCTGATATCGTCTAGCCGCTCTAAAAGTAGAATAAAGGGAACGGCCAAGTGTTTCTGGAAATATTCTCCTCTTCAGTTTGTGTACAAAAGATGTGGACTGGTGGAATTAGAAGGAGAGACGCTCAGCAGGACCCGGAGGTGAATAGCAAGATGATTGTGGTGATGAAAGACACACTCGAAGCAGAAGATATGAAAATAACTGTCGGTTTTGGTTCTGACTTGTTCGATGTGCTCGTTCGATCAGGGTGTTTTTGAAACTGGAGGCCCAGAGTTCAAGTCTGAGGAAGTGTAGTGTTCTTAGAATATCACGGTTACCTGGTAGGTTTAATTTGATTTATAAATAGCTTATTTACCAAGCTGCAACGTACCTGGTCGATGTATGAGACAATCATCTTCGCCGAGTGTAGACGACTCTTCCTCTAAGGCATCGTCATCCAACTAAGTCATTGTGGTGAATCTTTGAACTTTCCTAGGCTTCTCAATCCATCAGGTGCCGGCCGAAATGGATGGCAAGACCTTTCAGAGGATGGTGATTGAGTTATGGATCAGTGATGGATAAATCAAAGTGGATCGCTAGTCAAAGTTCTCGTCAGCCCGTAATTTGCAATAGTCGCATGGTGGACGTCCTCTGGAGATGGTGTAGAATAGCATGAAGCATGAAGTAGAAAAGTCATCGTTGGACGATCAAGGAACCGTAAGTAACCTTTGGAATGTGCCTGCGAGGAACCCATTACTGACCACGTCTGGGGTTTCAAACGTCTGTGACTGATGAGCGTAGTGCCGAAGGACAAAGTGGTGGAGCTTTGCTTGCGAAATATTCAGTTAAGATGACCTGAACTATGTTGATGGCCTGGGCAAGACTGGAAAGGCGATATTTCTCTTTTGAGAACCACTACCCTAACCCCCACTCCCAATCGGTGGAGGAGGCGGTGTCGGGCAGCCGAATAAAGAGTACTGGCAGGTGCTGTAAACCCCTCGACAATCCACCGCATGATCAACCTGGAGAGCATGGGTAGTTTCACAACGACTGTAGACGACTCTTTCCATAAGCGGTGTCGTCTGTCGGTCACTATGGAGATGCTCAGATGTCTTGTGTTCTCCAACCCAGGGAGCTTCCGGTAACCAAGGGCCTCCAATGCGCATAACACCGAAGTCTGACCACTGTCCAGGACTTGAGAATTATTTATAGAGAAAAGATTTAAGAAAATAGTAGTTGCACCTGGGTTTACTATGTACGTAGATTAGATTGTAGTAGAGGAACAAAATACGATGGTTTTTAATATTGAAGGAAAAGCAGATGATAATTCCAGTGATGTAAAACTCGGTTTTAGCGGAACATGTTACTAAACATAACCATAGATTTGTTCTATTAAAAAATATTAAAAAGATAATAAACCATAAAGGAAATCCTTAATTATATCATGCAACCTTGTAGATGGCCAAATGTTATTTAAAAATCATTAATAGCTGTGAATGCTATTTTTCCTAAATAATAAGGAAAATGACGAGTTCTATTGTGAACTGAACCATACATTTGTTATTTAATTTGCTCCAAATACAACTACAGTGAATTGCAAATCCACTTCCTTGTGTTACATACATACATTCCAAAAAATCTTTTTTTGATCATTTTAAGTTACTAACGATCCCTGATGCTTAGTCATAATATTCAATAACCTTTTAAAATAAAAACTGAAAAAGTAAAATATTTAAATAACGTTAATCATCCGGAAATAAAGTCATGTCAGTTATTAGACTTAAATACAACGAACGGTTAAACAAGAAATTCCAGTTCTAAAAAAAAAGGTTTAACGATTAGTCACTCTTATAATGAACCTTTTCAAATCGGATGTGTAATAAATAATTAATAATAGTTAATTATTAGAAGAAGCAGTGCTCATCGACATCGATGTTATGTATTTTATGCATTCCCAATGAAAGCAACAGTTGCAGACTAAAAAAAGAAAGAACTGTTACTTTCATGTGATACAGAAAACGAAAGTGGATTTACTTCTTTTAAAATCTCCGCGTGATTGCCTTGATATCTGCTGGTAGCAGTTTTACTGCAGATAGTCTGTCTTGGTGTATAATATAAAACGAGAAAATCACTACTGTGGTGGTTACCAACATAGCCATGTCATGATCATTTTGTACCGATTTTAAGCCAGATATAAACTTAACGTAATAACTGGTAATTTCAAAGTTGCCGTAATACTACGAGCACGAGTTTTAGATTTCTAGTACATTTTTCGATTTAAATGCAGTTTCTCATTGCAGTAATACATTAAATATGGCAAATCATGTTGCCCTCATTTTTAATAATTGATGCTGTAATAACTCATTGCTTTAAGGGAAATTATTATACAACAACCCTAGAATATAAGAACAAAGGAATATTGTTCTTATTTAAATTGTAGAGAAAATGAAATTTAGTTACTACTATTAGAAATTTATGTATTTCAATTAATTTCATCTTTCATCTTTGATCTTGCGTTCATTAAATATTTAATAGGTTAATTCTCTAAATTTATTGATGTTCCGTAAATCCTCGCGCCCTCATTTCAATTCTCAATAAACCATTCTCCGGTTAAAAGGATAGACAAGACGGAAGAAAAATTACTTCGCGTGTCCTCTTTTTATTCAATTTTATAATATGGCAATTCTTATTCTGAACATTTTTTCTACGAAGGTTAGGCTTTAATAGGTTTTTGAAATTAAAGAACTTAATTAATGTTTCCCTGATAAATAGAAGAAGAGAAAGAAAGAAATAGGAAGGAAAGACGCGTTAGAGGTGCTTTTTAAAATAAAATTGTAAAAGCGAATTGCCCTAATTTTTTAGTTCTTCATTAAATGGACACGACGGAGTAGAGTTAATTAATACTGAAACCAATTCAGGTCGAATAACGCAGTTTGAAAATACACTGTCGAGGTCCGTCCCGCGGCTTCATTTACATTTTATTAAATAGGTCAAAAACATTAATTTTATTTTTGGATAATCCTGTTTTTGGTCTATCTTAAAACTGTTGTATTAAACATTATTATTGAATTAAACCTGAAAAGATAATCTAATATAAAAACTCATTTCGATTTCAGTTTGTTCAACAATGTTCTAAATAATTAATGTAATATAACCAATAATTTTACCATTAACTGTAAATATTATTGATACGCACAATAAACATTTAGATTAGAAAAATGTTTATAAAAAACGTTAAGAGTATAACTTACATTAAAATCGAGTTGGCAAGCGTAAAATATTGAGGTTTTGTCCGGGCAGTAAACTAACCTCAAAAACTTTTCTGTCGCTTTTGACAGTCAAGATAGACAATTTTCTAGGCGTACCAATACAATTTTACAAAATCACAATTCAATTAGTAATCATAAAGATTAGTTCTAGTCAATTTTTAATTTTATTAATTCAGAGAATTTTTTCTTATTATAAAGAAGATACCTAACCAATTTTATTTATTTAAGATCAAGTAAATAAAAAGGAATGGTTTCCATTGTTGCCAAATCATATTTATAAATTCATTTACGAAGAATTTTTCTAGGCAGTAACTGCACACAAATATTCTGTCAAAAATAACACTCGAGTCGGAAGAATTCACTTTTTAGAATGAATAAGGCCTAAAATACTTTAGTTGATTTTTCTAGTTGTTCCGCATATAAGTTTGAGAAAATTTTAAATGGATTTACTTCGAAAATATAAAATCAAGTTAGAATTATCTACATAGTAAATAGCTTTGTGGTAATGAAAGTACTTGGAGGAATAACAGAAGAACAGCTTTCAAATTACCTGTTAATTAATTACAACTACTAGTCGTTAAACATGAATTCAACAAATTTTGCTATTATGGTTTTGGTATGGTAGAAAAACTAAAATCAAAATTTAATATAAATAATGGAACTAGTCGGACTTTCGAAATTCTTGAATACAATAATCCAATTTTTTAAGAATGTCCGATATCTATAACGCTTGCAAGATTAGTCATTTTTATGTTGTGTCAGTTAGGAAGTTTGAGTTTTCGAAGATTCGAAGAGCATTCTTTGAAGTTCGTAGTTTTTCGTCTTCTAACCCCACGTTGGGTTTTTATATACATCGATACAATTCATTTAGTTAGTAGAGAATTGATAACAACATTGGGGAACAATCGGGCCAAAGTGAAAATACGAACTTTTTTCGATCTTGGTAAGTACTAGATTAATTTCCATGATTTTGAAATTGCGATCACTACTTGCCTATTAGTTTGCAAAAAAATGTTTGAAAGCCTAAAATGCGAAGAGTTCATGGATAGGGAAGCTGTTTTAGAAACACGCATTCCTTTACCCTTGACAAAATTGAGTTCCATAAACATACGGTTGGGTAGATGAGATGGAGACTTTTGAAAGATACCGAAACCCTGCGCCATTCAGTGACCAACAATATAAATCTTTTTCAATTGTAGTTTTGCCGCTAGAGAAAGGCAAATTTCAAAATCATATTCCAATGTAAACGAAAACAGATAGGATAGGCGATAATCTTTGAATGGAAATCGGATTCAGATATATTCCCAACTGGTGCTTTTATTTATTCGCTTATAATTCAGACATGCATGGCAAGCGATAATACGCCGCATCTATAACAGAGCTGGGTATACGGAATCAAATCAACAATTAAGATGGCAGATAATCTATGCCCGCTTCCTCTACTCCACCTCACATTTACTATAAGATCAGACCTAAAAATGGCATCCAATCTAACACAAAATTGTCATTTCTATTCAATAATTTGTTTTTTAAAATCATACATCGACAAGATCCAAAAAGTGCTGAAAGTCTAGACCGCATAATACCAGCGATCCCATTTATTTTTTTGTTCCGTAAAAGCTTAGATCGAGATTTAAAGCTGGGTACTAATTTGAATTCTTCTTATGAAAACATAAGGATAAAGGAAACCGTGATGTTAATTATCAAATTGTTTTTTATTTTATTTATTTTAGCATTAACATCGATTAATGTCCTTAATTTATAGGAACTGGTGTTACATACATATATTGATTTGTTGAACTCTTGATAAACCTAACCTAAAAATTCTTCTAAGATTGAATCTCACTATCGCTTATTGAAAATGATCAAAAACGTTTTAAAGATTTATTTTACCTAACAAGAATCCTTGATAAAAGATGATTCGTTAGATGGCAATCCGCGATTAACCAAACAAAAGACTACTATCACAATGTTAAATTGACACTATCGCTTTGAATTAACCATCGTTACAGGAAGTGCCTAGAATTCATAATAAACCAAAAGGTTAACACAATACAGTCATGTAGCTCCTTATTATGTTGTCTTTGTTATGTCGGTAATTATAAGAGACAATCCTCGAATTTTTCTTCGGGCACGTTACAGTGTTGAGCGCTCTCTTGTTCATTGTTCCCATTGTTCTATTGTATTTAATTATAGCACCCGCATTGACGTAGCACCAAAATGCATCCTAACGTACGTTAGTAGGTATGTCTATGTAACTAGTAGATGCATCGAGTAAGAACAGCAGCGATATAGTGGGAAGCTGTAAAGCTGTTGTAATTGCCAAAGGTCTAATTGTTCTGATGTTACCCCGCTCTCAACATGTTGATAAACGTTGTTGACGGAAGTCGTTAAAACATCGAGAGAGTATATCAATGTTATTTCTGCCCTAATATAATTCTCCTCACACTACTCCTACATTCGGAAAATTATTATGATGATGGTGGTAATTTTTAATTACTGATCCTCGGAGTTCGAAATGAACCTTTTTAACTGGCTTTGCAACAAGTAATTAAAACGAATTTTATGCCCCGTTGTTATTGTTTTATGCAATTTCCAAGTAGGCGTTTTATTTGCAAAATTGATACGTACACACTAAGACCTTTTTTGATGAAGCAATCGAGCTATAAAATCGTTAATGATATTGTAGGCATATCAGTATTTTCTTTATTCCTTCAGATATAAAACAGGATTTTACATATTAACCGTTGCTTTTGTTACCAGCTTTTGTTCGTTTTCTCTTTTTTACTCTCGATTTGAATTCACTATTAATTTCTATTATAACAACATAATCATCCGATGTTCGAGTTGTGCAAGGTGTACCGAAAACAAAAAAAAAACAACATAATAAAAAGATTTATAGACTGGTTTTATAAATTATAATTACACGGTGCAATCTCTGCATAAAATTACTTCCTTGTTTTTGTTGTTATTATTAGTTCTAAGGTGTGGTTATACACTCTATAGTATAGTTACTACACTAGCAGTTGTAAAATATGAAACATAATCGCTAGAGCGTGAAAAATGATTCAAGTGCAACAATAGAAGTAGCAAAGTGATACACTGACCAAATAACAGAACACACAAATCATCACACAATAATAGAGAAACTTCAATGGACTCTTTCATTGTCAACCGTACTATTATAAAAAAGAGGGACGAAATCTAAAATGTTAAATTGGTATAAAAAGAGATCATTTTATTGTTTCAGAAAATTGTTTGAATAAAACATAACCTTACTTTTTCGAACAGTTGAAAAGCGTGATCGTTAATGATGTTTTGTTTGGTTTTGTTCAGTGTTTGACAGTTCAATTAATCGGTACCAACCTAACCTTAGTTCAGTATTTAGCAAGAATTTAAAATCAGTGAGTATTAGTCGTGTCATTATTGCATTTATTAAAATTAAAATTGAAAGTTTATCTAGGTGATAATTAAAAATAAAACTACGGAGAGATTTAAAAAATTATTTGTGATTGCTGTTGCACCGGTTAATATAACCCCCACCCACTTACTTTTTTGTACTCTTGTCATATAATCGTCGTTTCTCTTACGAGGTTATGTCAATACACCAAATTCTAATTTAACAGATTTTATGTAAGATTTATAAATGTTTTTAGCTTATTGATTTTTAATGTTTTTTAGTTTTAACTACAAGTGGTATATTTTAAATTTAAATTTTATTTTCAAAAATGTTCAATAAAAATAAAAATGTGCCACGGGCAGGCGGTACCAACATTGCAAATAAATGACTTGCTAAATATAATTGAAACAAATGTTGTTAAATATTTTCCATATCAAATTGAAACAGACTTTAGTTGCTTTGGGATTTTATGAAAAATTTGTAGAATTTATAAACAATCCAGTCTAGCGCCGCTGCTGGTACACTTGACATTTTTGTTTCTCTTTTATCTAGTTGACCATGAACTTATCAGATGACTGACTGTCACATAACGGCCATTATGATTTCTTCCATTTTCACATCTGAAATTTGATTTCAATAATTTTTGTCTATTATGGAAATCCAATCAGATTTGTATTTTAGTGAGTTCTTAGAATTTATAATTTCTGTCATCGTCTCATATTCTCTATTCTAACCTCTAATCCAATAGTAGTAGTTAGTTTGGCTAGTGGTGGTGGTGGCGTGTTTATGTTCAAAATAATAAATACGTTAGTTTTTGAGGTAACATTGTTCAAATAAAATGTAATTTAACTCATAATATCCCTTTTTTAAACGAGTACAAAGTAGAAATAACGAATATCTCCGTATAATTGTACTATTTTAATTAACCTTCATGAGATTGTTCAGTATTTGAATTTAAGGAGTGATTGAAAGCGCACAATGACATTTAAATCTGCGATGAAACCAAATCTGGAAGTAACTCCTCTTATTAAAATAGAACGAAATCGTGTAAACTAACCTTTAACTACATTAACTAGATGTAACGGTATTCTAACCTAACTTTTTGATTTATCGTTACTAGCGTTACAACATTTCTTTATATTGACTATTAAAAAGTAAAAGTAAATTAAACTTTGATGTTGAAAATACTCTTGATAACTAATCTTGTGTTCTGTTCTGTTTCAGGTAAGGCGGTTTGAATATCTTCACAGATTAGTAGTTGTGGTGAGTCATGCCAAAACTATCGTTAATTAATGATTATTCCAATAGTAACTTTTTAATAAAAATATGGGTGTATTAATTAAAATGTTTTTACTTTTAATTTTAATGTCAATTAATTTTGTTGCAAATCAACCTTGTCAAGGTCTGAGTTTTCGATTTCTTTTCGGCAACATAATTGTAATTTAAAAGAATATAGTTAATCTTGTTTCAGCTACATTTATATTTAAAAAGTTGCTGTGGAGGAGGTGTAAGGTCACAGAATATCACATGATCTGCAACTTTTTGGGGTCCTTGCACCTTCTAGTTTAGCGAACTCTCACATATTCATATAACCATTTTTAAATATAACCATAATTTAATTCTGTTATTTTTTTGCAATTTGTATGCTCTTTTGGGGTTTCCAAATTTAATTAAGTTTATGCACAGCTAGTACCAACTTTTAATTAATCCATTTTACTGAAATCTACAACTCTCAAAATATAACAGGCGATTTTGTAGGTTGCAGATAGAAACAAAAGAGAATTTCAACTGTTATTTTATTAAATTGGGTACAATCAGGTAAGTCGCACCCATTATTATGAGTATGTCAGACATTTCCATATTACTATAATTTGGCATTTAGATTATTAGATTCCATTACTTATCATGTTTAGAATCGTGAATATTATTTATCTATAGCTCATTATCTCTACAATTTTAAGGATAATGTGATGGCAGTTGTTATTTAACTAAATGTTACTAGAACTTTTCCTCTACTCTTTTGAACTTTCAGAAATGCGTTTTATTATATTTGAATATTATGAGTTTATGTGAAAGTGAACTTTAACTTCTAAAAAACGAAAACGTCAAATAGAACCACCCTACAAAATCAATAAATCAGAAAATAATCGCCCATGGAAACAAACATTGCAATTTGCTATCTTAGAATTTGTCTTCACTGTTTCTTCTTCTTCTGGCAATTAAACAACGAGGTTATTGTAAATCACTCAACGCTGGTAACACCTTGTGATGAATGCCAAAGAGGCCTTAAATTTATCAAGTTGCGTTTTTGCGACAAAGAGCTTTTTTCCAAGATTTGGACGTACGAGTTCAACGCAGTCTTCAGAACCAACCAGTTTACTGATAACATCTATTTTTGGGCACCACTGCTGCCCTTTGTTGTCGCTAGAAATGATTGTGTTTGTCTTATTTAATCTCAAGGTCCTGTTAAATCTCTCTGCATTGATAAAATACGTTTGTTGTGTTGTGCTTTACTGCGGCCGTTTTGCGCCTTCAGTATTATTATTTGGTCGATCATCTACTCACCTACAAGGATCAGACAATAGATAAAATAAAGTTAAAGAATTTTTAAAAATTTGAATTCTGTGATAATCCGCAATATGAGATGATCGTTAGGTGCCTATGGCGCGTGAATGTAAATACATAAATCAAAGGCGGTAATACTTTTTCCGTAATATTTTGACAGTGTGATTTACTTAATAAAATTTTTGAAAAATTAAATGATTTCATTTTTAATATTTCGGCCACACAACCTATTGATGAATGTTTGAATCTTTTGCATTTTATGCGACCATATAAAAATAAAATAAAATAAAAATGAAGAGTGTGGCGAAAAATTGAGTTTTGTGAAGGAACAGATTGTAGAAGAAAAAAAAAGGAAAATTTACTGCTGTTACGCCTAATAAACTAAATAGCCAAAAATAAATTAATAGTCCAAATCACTTAATGGCCTTCTGAACCTTATATTCATATTAATTTATGAATATTTTATGGCTTTTAGTGCAACCCGAGCCGCGGCTACTGAAAAGAACGTGTATATACCAACGGTAACATTATTAATAACCTCATTCATTTTATTATGACAATTTTTTATCTTTTGACAGACGTCCTACATATAATAATCGTATTAGCGCTGCTCATTTCATTTGCATTGATTAATGCGGGGGTGAAGTATCATACATAAAATAAAGAAGGATGAAACAAAGAAAAGAGAAACAAAACAAAACTTTTTAATCTGGCCGATCGGTTAAATGGTGTGCAAACAAAATTCTTAACGTTTTTATCTGTTTTATCTGTAAAGCCGTAAATTTTATGAATTTTCATTTTTGTTGGGTGCAGCAAGGACTTGAAATAGGAGTGAACGACACGACTTTTAAAATTGTTTCATAAATAAAAAAGATCATTATTGTTATTATAGTATTGCAATATTTATACGTCTATCTGCTTTAGTAATAGAAAGTTGAGTAATACCACAAATACAGCATATCACGGAAAAAGGGAATGGCAAGGAAATCTGCATTTTATAAAACAAGCCATTTGTATGAGATGATTTCAAATAACGAGGTCAAAACTAAAGGTAACGAAAGTATCGGAAGCGAAATTATTTTACCGTTACGTTTTAATAGTGTCTGTGTGTATGTGTTTGAGATTTTATTTTTGTATATATTTGCGTTGTATAATATTATTATTTATGCGCATAATTTTTATTTTCGCTTTCTCATAATTGCTAATTTTTGTTTGGTCTGGAATTTTAAGCATCGCTTTTTCTTTTTATAATCATAACTGTTCAGTTTTTAATAGACAGAAGAACAGTATAGTTCTTACAATTTTTTATAGTGTACATATACAGGGTTGTCAAAAAAAACATTATTTTGTTTTTTTGACTTTTTCCCACTTTTTAAAAATAGCTGACTATAAGTTACTCTTGTAAACATTTTATCACTATTTCAACTATTTTAGTAAGAGATGCCAGTTTTTAAAAATCTGTATCAATAAATTAGTATGATATTCATAATTAAATGTTGCTTTTAAAATATGCAATTTGTTTTACGGAAATCGTTCGGGCCTTTTGAATTTCTCGGCCCTTCGGGTCTACCAGGCCGTTTTGATCTGTCGGGCTTTTTGGATCTTCCAGCTCCACGGGCTTCTCTGTTGAGCCGTTTGGGACCTCTTGTGGCGCTTGGGCCTCTTGGACTGTTTGGGCTTCCCGGGCCTGTCTGATCGAGAAGTTACCGGGTTTTTTAAGGGCTGCGTCAAGTTGATTTTCATTCGAACCGGGACTGAAAATCTCGGCCCGTGCAGGAGATACAAAATGAAAATTGAAAACAAGTTGTGAGTACTGCAGTATTGTCATGTATGGAGATTTTACCCCAAATTGGGGATTTTTTTAACTTGGTGGGGAAATTAGTAAGGATCTTAAAAAAGTGGGGATTTATTGGAGATAACAGTTGGTCATTATTTTATGTAAAAATACATATTTTTACAAAAGGTACGTATTTTCTTAGAAAAGTCACTATTAGTACGTATATTTTACTTTTAAATATGGCACTCATTCTAAGCTTGGTAGAAGCATAATTCGAGAAGATCGGCAAATAAAATGCGCATACAGGAATGCAGATTGCTCGAATAGACAACTACATACCGTTGAAGATTTTACTCGGCGTCTAGATTGCAGGCTATAATTCGTCAGCACTCAAAGCCAGTTGGTGTAAGATAAAATACCGAAAAAGCAAAAAAAAGACGATTGCAAATTGAGCTCAATAACGATTTTCTTTTCGTTAGCGGCTCTGATATTTCACGTCAAATTCGACATGTTTAAACGTAAATTTATAAGTTTGAGGTTATTAGAAACTTGGATTCTAAAGAAATAGGATTATGAATGTTTTTTTGTTGCGCTATTAAAGGCATTTTCGGAAACTTAACTTATAGTTTATTTGGATGATTTGAATAAAAGCACTTCCTTAAGTGTTTTATTTTTATTTAATTTTCTCAACCGGTTTTGTTCAAATGAACATCTTCAGGAGAAAAATTGTTGTTAAATATGAATATAAAAATTCATTTTGTTGGATTTGTAGAAGTAATTTTTAGCTGTAGGTAATCTTTTCCTTGTTTGTAGAATATGTAAAAGGTAAGTTTTCTGTATACAATGATTTTCTATTAATTAGTTCTGTATCAGCGATAATAATTACACAACAATCAACCAATCAAGAGTTTTTTGATTGGCATCCCGTCATCGTAATTAATACTCGTGAACATAAGGAATGTTTATGACAACTGCAGTAGCAGCAGTCACTCAGGAGATTGTTCTCTGCTGAGACCTAGCATGTGCTGACAAAGTTTTTGCTGAATTAAGCTACTGGCATCAAATTCCTTTAATTTACTTATTAAATACAATTCAACTGTGCCACCACTTATTGATGTTGTGGGTCGTAATGTCAACCAATTAGAAATGTGATATTAGCAGGTAGTCAGATAGACGACTTAGTACGTAATGCACACCGTTCTTACAATTGTTGCACAACAAATGCTATGCTGACGGTCCGTAGAGTGCATAGGTGTACAGTTGCCTGATAATTTGATGTTGGTTAGAATGCCCACATGTTCTGCCAATTGATATAATTCTGGCATTCTTAGCTACGTCACAACATCAGATTTCAGGATATGAAACAATTGTACACTTTGCGTCGCAAATCAAAAAAAGTAACAAAAGATTCAAAAATAACGACAAATATGAACTCTTCTTTGTGTTTGCTTTGTTTTTTGTT
This sequence comes from Ignelater luminosus, assembly GCA_011009095.1. Classification (NCBI taxonomy): domain Eukaryota; kingdom Metazoa; phylum Arthropoda; class Insecta; order Coleoptera; family Elateridae; genus Ignelater; species Ignelater luminosus. The sequence goes on from VTPC01000816.1 coordinate 136,686, forward strand.
TTTTCAGAATTTAGATATTTTGTAATATCTTGTTTAATATACTCAAGAGCATAACTATAGCACCACATGCAATTTTGCTGTATTTAGCGAAATTACTTGGAGAATAACTCGGTTCTACAAATTTTCTAAATAATCCAGATAATTATGGGAAAAACAAAAACAATAAAGGGGGGGGGCAAAAAGTTTCTCCTATATCTCAATGGCGGTTAGTTAGGTTAGCAAAAATTGCGTGTGGTGCTATAGTTGTGCTCTTAATTGTATAAAGAAATGCGATTTTTTGGTAGGTACATATATTTTTTTCAGCAATTCCCAATCCAAACCATGAGATAAATTAAAAATTTTGAGTGCATATGCAACTTAGTCGTTTTTTAATAGAAAAATAAAACAATAAATATCATAAATCTTTAGATTTGGAAGTTTATGCCAGGTCTGGCAACGTTGTAGCTATAATCACCCTTTCCTCTTCTATTTTGATACATTTTGACGAAGTTTATCGTCATCTATTGGTTGATGATTTTCATCTATAGCATAAAAGATTACTTTGTTCACAAGCAAGTAGCAAGTTATCGCATTGACGACATAAAATTGCCGGACGGTTAGCAGCACTCTTTTGTAGGCAAGTAATTAGTAATTACCAACAGCGCCTAATCACCAACGCTGCTGGTAAGCGCGTCAGCGAGATTACTGCTTGTGGACACAAGCATTATTTCAAGAATTTTTGAAATTGGGGATTTTCGTACCGTTATTGACGACATTTTTGTTTGACGGATAGGGAGAAATATTTTTTACACCTTGCAACCTTGTAGTAGTAGCAACTTTTTCGTTCCATCTAAAACCCTGCCTAGTTGTTTACTTCTATTTCTCACTTTATTTGCTAAATTCACTCACTTTTTTTACTTTTTTATGCATCACAGCTTGTAGAAGCTCTGAGAATCTTATAAATCTGCACATAGAAAAATCTTTAAAAATCGAAAACATTTTCAGAGCTAGTTGGCTGTGATGTAAAAAGGGACACAGGTGATGCTTAGTTTTGTTGATTCGCTTTTGTTTTGTTTGCTGTATAGGAAAACTAAATTGATTTAAGGACGTTCATGCGCTACTTATGAGTCAAATGAAACTAAATTTTTATGAAATTGATGTAGGACTTAAAAAAAAAGCTGCAAAAAATATCAATAATCTTACAATGATTTATAAACTTTTTTTATTCGTCCTAAATATTTTTAAAGTATTTATAGCAAAATATCAATAAATATTTATGAGAAATTGATTTGATTTCATTTTAATAGTTAATTAAATTCGGCAACACCGCCTTTCTAAGCTGTCAATATATATATATAGGTAGACATACACCTACCTCCTATACATTCAATGCAAATATATACACACATTTTTGTTTTGTTTACAAAATTATTTCCTCCGCCAGTCATGGATAATAATAACAATTAAAATTAAAAGGGAAATTTGTTTCACAAAAACGTAAATTATGGAGAGACAATCAGTTAAATAGTGTAAAAAAAATAAAAGTCAGTGAATCACCGCTACATAACCTTTCTAACCAGTGTTGCCAGTTTTCAATATGGTGATAAATCTACCCAAACAGTTTTAATTTTGTTTATTAAAATAATTAATAATTAATTTTAATGGTCGTCATCACTATTCATTTTATGCAATTATATAAACGACATACTTTAAAGAATATTTTTAAACGTTATTTATTATGGCATCTATTTTAATAGTATAGTTATTATTATTTTAAATACAAAAAAATGTTGTTTACTCATAAGACTCTATGTTGAAAATTTGATTTTTAATCGATAATTATTCTTTGAAATGGTCGATAATAGGTTTTAAATTTTTAAGGGAGGCTAGCTGTGTAATTAAACTTGTCAATTCACAAAAAAAAAAATTTTTATCTATTATCACCCCACGTCCTTAAAGCAAAAGATTTATTCCACCGCCGACTAGCTCAAAAATGGTTTTTTTTAGAGTTTGGGAGCTTTTCCCTCTTATGAATTTGTAGAATTACAGAAATTTATTCATTTTCAAGAGCCATTTTTCATCCTTACTTTTTATATGTTTATCTAACAAATAATATCATCTGTGAGGCATTTAACAACTTTTTATTCACCCACTTAAGAGACACATGTGTGCAACAATCGCACACATAAGGTTACAGATTTTTTACATCCCAAGATTTTTATGCAACGATGAAAGAATATTTCTATTTTTATATATCCACCACTCTCTTCATTAATATGAAACGAGTATAGTAATATAAATCCTATCCCTGATCCAGTTTTTATTGGTTTCAATATTTGTGTAACGTCTATTACTTAACGTCACAGCATGTAATTATAGTATTTCGTGTTTGTTCTCAATTTAAACATATCTTTTCATATTTTTTATTCTAATCATATATTCTATACTGAATTTATTGATGCAATTATAAGTCGAAAAAGTAAAAATGTATTTTTCTGACCACTTTAATAACACACATTATAGTATTGACACGATAACGAATTGATAATTAAATATGGGTTGTGTATGTATGCGCCTTTCTTTTTTAAAAAGGAAGTATTAAATAATAGTATCGTGTCCTTTTCGTTCCTTACAACTCGAATATCATTCTTATATTCATGGTTGAATTGGTTCTACATAGGGGGATATCGCTTCCGATAATTATCAGAGGTTGTTCAAATAGTACGTTTCAATTTCAATAATTTTAAGCATTGTCTTACGTTTTAAATCCACTAAAAGTTTATCTTTACCTCCTTTAGATTCGTAGACATTTAGTCTGGGTATATTCACACTTAATTTTGATCTTCTTTAGTGACTCAACTTTTGACCTCGGCTTTGTTTTATAATTTAAGACGAAAATCAGTTCCAACTCTTTTTATGAACATTTGCGTACTTTGTAATCATTTTGTCCTTGGTACGCTTACTCTTGTTTTGGTCTTGTTTAGTAACTTGAGATTTCGGTTTAGTCTCATCTTATCTTTGCGCCTAAAAGACTAGTTTAAACTCTTGTAAAACACTATCTACCCTTTTTATAATGTTTTGAAAAAGTTTGCATATTTCTTTTTGAAAATCTTTGTAAGATGTAAAGTGGACGTTTCTATCCTGAAAAGATTTTTGCAAAATGTTGGGGGAGACATAAATAGGTATAATTTAATGTCAAGATTATAACTCTTAATAAATTGGTCTTAATTTGGCCTGAATGCATTCACTTTTACTTCTGGTCTTGTTTAGTAATTCTAAACTTGGCTTTGGTTTCGCCTTATTCTTGTGTCCCCAAGGCTAGGAAATGTTGATTTTTAGAAAACATCTGTCTGCCTTTCTTTATCAATCTTTCTTGGAAATTGACGCGTTCCATTTCGTAATCCTGTAGAACTAAGCTGCTATTTTGTTCAAAACTCAAAACAACCTTTGCAGGGTACTGATTTCTATTTGTTATTACGCTGAAGTAATTCATGAACCAATTCAAAGTTTTAGAAAGTCGATATAATCTTGGTCTTGTACGTTCACTCATGGTTGTGATCTTGTTTGGAATTCGAGACTTATGTTAATATTATATTATTTCTGTGACCAGACTAATCTCAACACTTAGTTGGTATCATCTTGGTCTCTTAATCTTATATTATTCTTCTGACCAAGAATAGTCTCGCCGTTTGTTGGGACGAGCACGAATTACCAAAAAGTTGAACAACGGAAAAAATGACAAAAAAGTATAGCAGCATGTGTTACAGTAATGTGTTCTTTCGTCCTCCTAATTTGGTCAGTTTTTAATCTAGTCTTTATAATAACAAATTCCAGTGTTCCTTTTCTTTTTTTTCAATTCGACGATGAGTTGGAGATCGCCTATTTGCTGTTAGGTAATAATTAAAGTGTTCATTTCAGTAGAATTAAGACTCTTGAAGTGTTGGAAGGTTTAGTTTTAAAAGTAGAAACATTATAAGGAGACGCAGATGTCAGAAAAACGAGCAATCAAATATACTTTTGAAATGTTACGCATTGAAAAAAAATATGAATGTAGACGTGAGGTAAGTAATCTTTTGCTAAAATAGGATCAACAGTGTCTGTGATATCAGAATTGAAAAAAAAATTCTTGCTGATTTTGTTATTTGCAAATTGATAATTCTTTTTTCTTTTGGTTCTCTTTCATATACTTTTAGTTAAGTTTAGTTGCTGTCTTGGGATATTTTCCAAGTAAAACAGTCTTCGCATTGATATCCACTGATATCTTAATAATAGGCCTTGCTTCTCTCTTTTTTTGTTTCCTGTCTAATACTAATGATAGAGCGAATACATATGCGATTGAACCTTTTTTGCCAGATTAACATAATGAAAGATAGATACTCATAAAACGTCATCGCTCAAGTAAATGAAATCAGTCGTAGGATTCATGGTTAGTATAAAAGTTGCCACAGCCTTGCCACATTTAGAGAGTATCATTGTATAATTTCTAAACTTGAATAAACTAGAATTCTTCTAATTAGTTTTACAATCAAATAACAATAATACCTAAATTAATATTCATAAGTTTAGTAGGATATTACATATTTATAATAACAAGGAATATTAAATTTATCATTAGGAAACTCTAAATAATTCCCATTGTCGCCTGGAGAGTTATTTTAATTGTTAATTAATTTATATTTTAGTGCAAACCATCAACTGTCGGCTATTGTTTGTATTAGTTAATTAATGCATTAAACATAAATGCCTGGTTATGATTTAAGAATAAAATTTCATAATTACATAAATTCCGATCTCTGCTGGTTATATAAGCGAGAATAAAAAAAGTAAAATCCTGAAATTGAAAATGAAGAATGAATGAAAGCAATCATTACGTACATATCCCGCTAATGAATCCACTTAAGAACGATTGCAAACTCTTCCATTAAACCTATTAGTAGTGCAATAACTACACTTTAACAATTGCTTTTTGTGTCAGTAATTCCTAACAGTGTGTATTACTTAACATCTCTTATTGTTATATTATTGCATTTCTAAAGTTTTATTGTAAAGTATTTTTTTAAATGTGTGTGGGAGTTACGTGTGAAATTATAAAATGTTAAAATATAATTATTACGCAAGGAAGCAAGAAGGCAAAAGTTAGTGAGGAAATTGTTTAAGTTATATACCGACATCAACCTCATTATGCCGACAGGAGTTATTCCTAGTAGTATTTCAAAAGGAAATGTAAGTCGAACGCTATTTCCTTAACCGAAATAAAATCCAAACAAACACAGATATCCCCCATCAACCATTCGCAATGAAATACGAGAACGAGAAAGGGAGCAAGAAATGGTTCCTTCCCGTTTTGCACAACTCCAGCAGTAGTTACGCCACTGAATTCTCAATGAAATTTTGTAAAACTTAAAAGAGAATCATAAGAAAATAAAATTTGTCTTTTTAAAGTAATATCGTGCAAAAGCAATATGTCAACGTCATAACTTCGTTTTAAATTGTTCACAAACGTTCAGCTAAATAAATCTTTCCGACGTAGTAATAATTTTTGATTCATCGTTTTCCTTTTTGACATAGTAACTTTTGTGCAAGTAGCTGAGCTTAGTTATCATTTTTGTATAAACTTTTCTTCTTGGGGAGTTGGGCGGGTGCATCATTTTCCAATAAAGTTCTTCTCTTGTTATAGCCATATGGAAAACAAATATCGTGTCAAATCGTTATTTAATGTCTCCCTCTTTCTCTTTCCTCCTACGCTTCTCTTTCAAACACGCGTAGTAAGTAACCCCTGCTGTCGTTCGTCCGCGTCGGCGACAGCAGAGCAACAACCGTCACGGGGACATTTATCTTAATCTGGCCTCGAACCCGCATCGCTTCTCATATTGTACTCGTAAAGTTCATTCCCTCGTAATTCACGTTCCTGTCTTCGGTTTTACTTGTTTAAAATAGTCAATTTTTTCTTCTTTTGTTTCTTCAGAAGTTGACACTTTCAAATATTTTTGTTTTTGCTAAATTCTTCCATCCTATACCATTTGCATGTAGATAGTAAATGTGCATGAATAATTAGAGGTGGGTATGTTGTTTTTCTTCTAATTGTTGCTCTATAGCTAATAAAACGACAAAATTAGACATTGTTATTTTAATTACTTATTGAGTGTCTACAACTTCTATTGTGTAAATTCTCATTCCCTTGATCGAACACCACGATCACATTAAACCGTACACGTATTGTGATATCTCAGACTAACCAACTATTAAACTTTAGTTACATGATTCTCTAATGTTTGGAAGTTATTGTTACAATACGTATGTACATATGTGGGATACTAAGTTGGAAATCTTTTTGTTGATGGAACTGAATCTTTACGTTAATGTGCAACTTTAGGGTTTTGGTTTGTTTCAATTGTTGGATAAAACGTTACACTAAATTAGTCACTAGGTAGCCTTGGGTGTGAATTCCAATCGCACGATTATCAGTTTGGGAACTAGACTTTTTTTGTTTGTTCTACAATAAAGGAGTTTTGGGAAAAATGATATATTTAGAAATTTATTTAACAGGTTTGACCTCGCCTGGAAAACAGGAAAAACCTGGAAAAGTCAGGGAAAGAATTTAATAGAGAAAAGGTCGTGGAAATATAGAAATTAGGGAAGTACAAATAAAAGTCGCGGAATTTAATTATTTTGTCTGGAATTTCAAATAATAGCAAAAATACCGACATCGCCAATAAAAACGGAATAATTCTTGAAAGATTTTTGCTTAATTTTGATTGTTTAAAAATGACTTGGAAAATTTGCGAAGATCATAAACCAATATAGTCTGTTTCAATATTATAGAATTCAGAGTAAGCCATGAAATGATATTTTTGTAACGGTATACTTTGAAGTTTTGCTAGAAGTTAGTAAATATGTTTCGGTTAAAGGTTGTCAATATATGTAGTGATTTTTGTGCTTTTAGATTGTAAACCTGAACTCGCTATCTCTGAATTCTATAATATTGAAACAGACGTCCGTCTGTGCACCAGCAGGCAGTGAAACACCGAATGCTTAGCGTTATATTGTACTGTGATATCCGTGACGTGAAAATAATCCTATTTTCTCTGTCTATAAAAATGTTCAGACGTATATTCGTTCTTTTACTTGACTTGAAGTTAGCTCCTTGTTCGCTATATTTTTCATAACCTGAAATTCTTTTCGTCACAGCGTTAGTTAATCTTTTATGCTACCAACTGAAACGAATATTAAGCGATTTGGTTTCATTGAATGAAACTGAGTGGTAACAATTTGAACGCACCTAGTGTTTTTCCTATTGGCGAGAAACACGATCGTGGTGACCTCTATTAGAAATTTAAAAAACTAGTTTGAGGGTGATCACATCGCCAGAAACAATAATAAATGCTAGAAATCTTCAGATTTGGAGATTTATAGTCAGCTCTGGCAACGCTGGTTGCAGCTCATGAGCACCCGGTTTTCCGTCATTTTGAACGCCATCTTTTGGTTGATGATGCTGTTATTTAAATTCAAGGTTTGATACTTTCTGTCAACCAACGCATAAAAGGCAACAACAGAAACACAGATACCTACACAAGGATCAACTCGAGTGTCACTTGAACACCCGTTCCCCATTTATAAACAGTCCATCAGTCTGCTTTAATTACCCACAGAACCGGTCTAAGACGTTAAGCCACTGAGGCGACTGCCTCAGAGCATACAGAATGAGGTCGTAGAAATCGATAGAGAGAGATGTAAACTGCATATTTGAAAAAAAAAGCCCTAAAATAGTTTAGATATGTTAATTCAGAGGACACCGACACTGTCCCACCCAACATTCTGCGTGTATCATCATTCAAGTCAAAAGCAAAGCTTTCTGTAACAAATATCTTTTGATTTTCTGATTCTTATGGCATTTATCTTCTTAAGAATTACGTGGTGGTACAGTGAATCGTGCTAACCTTCTCGTGTGCGAGGTTACACGTAATCATCTAAATTTGAAAAAAGAAATGTCGAATAGCTACAACATCGCAAGTGTGTTCACTTTACGTGAATTGTTGATATTTAATTTGGCGTGACTTATCCGTAACAATATTATAAAATTCAATGATCTTAACCAGTGGAGTGAGTAATCAAAATCAATAGATTGAGAATGCTTATTGTGGAACGAAAAAGATTAAATGAAATCCAAAGCTATTCAAAGGAAGTAAACTGCTCTATGCAATTGGAACTAGAGCTGTCACAGCTTCGGTCGGGCACGAGACCTACATTGCGTTAAGATCTCCGCTTTTTTTTTTAACTCTTGGAGTAGAAACGGGAGTGGCTTCACTTTTGTTTCAAAACGGGTCAGTTTGCGCTCTTATTGCAATTGTAAGAGCACTAAATACGAATACCCATCGTACCGCACCACTTAACAGGCCACCTCCGGTGGCCCAAGGTTAGTCTTTGCTTTACGTTAACCTTTTTCAGAGTGTCGGAGTGTGCCATTGAACAGGCTACTTCCGGTAGCCCAAGGTCGGGCCCTAGATTAACCTTCTTCAAAAAGCAAAAAGCCAATGCGAGCCGGGCTGTCTTATATGGGGATGGGAGGGCGCAAAAATCTAAGTTTGCCTCAGAACACGGGACGTTCTGAAGTTGGCCCTGATTATCCCCACATACGAATTCTTTTTTAAATAACACGATATCAGATATACAAATTGCCAGCAAAATTTAGAGATATATGACGAATCTTATAGAAGGTAGATGTCACGTTTCACGAGTTCTGTCTTTAGCAGTTTAAAAAATTCTAAATGGAAGACTTGCAAAAATTTGGATAGAAAACATATTGTAACAACTTCTGCATTAAATGTGGAGTTAACGAAGATGAAGATTAAAGATAACGCAAACATTTGTATCTTTGCTTTTTAAGCCAATGTAAAATTGCCTTTTCGCTTTCCCTGTGCTTTTTAAAAGTGTCTGTCTGTCACGACGACGTTTGACATCACTTGTGCAGGTCGGTCGTCACGCTCTTGTGATTTTTTTACTAGGAAGGACTCCTTAATTTTTTATTTATTTTTCTTGCTTTACATTGTGTTTGTTGCATCTCTTCGATCACATTTTCTAAAATCCATTTTTCATTACTATTCACTATGGGAATGCTACTATTATTTACTTTAGCTTTTACGCTCATTGGGAAAGTCATCTTTATGATTTAGAGACTTCCTATCGCCGTTGCTTGGTAGCTTTAAAACGCAGCTTTAACTTGATTGACGTGGAAGGCCAAGTCTGGTCGTGGATGATTATTGTAATACATGATATATAAAAGGAAAACTTGCAACCGTGAACCACAACGATTGACCTAATGAATGTTAAAGCACTGCAGGTGGCGCAAAACCTGAGTGTGGAACACCGATGGTATCTTGGTGAAGTTACCGCAGGTTATTTGATGGAGGGCGAAGCAGGTGCACTAGTAGCAGCAGTAGTAGTAGTATTATGGGGAGGCTTATTGTGCCTAGCAAATATGCGTTTACAGATCCTTCTCTGCCTAATGCAACGAGAAGTGGTAGCCGAAAAGCCTATACAACGGTTAGTTTGACAGTTAACTATTATGAAACTACCTTGATAGAGAAAGTTAACTACTTGAAACACCTTCAATAGATCTTGGATCATTGTTTTTGTAAGGTTAACCAGAGGTGTTGGTGTCGTCAGGGCCGACTGGAAGTTTTGTGGGGCCCAGGACAGCAAACTTTTGTGGGGCCCTTACAATAAAAAAGAAGAAACACATTGCTTTTTCAGACATAGTCTAATTTGTTTATTTTAAATATTTAGGAAAAA
>VTPC01000816.1:146463-234043 GCA_011009095.1 Ignelater luminosus
TTAGAAATTTTATTTGTTCTGAACATATCGATACAAAGAATTAATTATTTTTCTCTCAAGGCGCGGGGCCCTGGGCAGTTTCCCGGCTCTTCAGCCTGCTCTGGGTGTCGTAGCATGCGAGCATACGTTATTTTTAGAAATTCACTATATTCTGCCGGCAGTATGTAAAGCGATGGCGTGATAGAGAGCAAAACCTGACCTTGGAAGATGGATGGTGTTTTGGTGGAGGGCGAAGCTCGAAGATGGCTTACTACAGGTGCAGAGTATAACCCAGTCGTGAGCCATTACAAAACGGGACACAACCCTACAAGCAGGTTATTTTCCTTAAAGAAGAGTGAGAACGAAAGAGGACCGCGGCTAGCGAACTGCGGCACTCTTACGATGAACCAGCGAAATAGAGAACACGAAGTAAATGAAGTTCGCTAGAGTAAAATAATTCTTATTTGTATATCTCATAATAGAAATTTACTGGAGAGGCAATCTAAAGGTTACTTGATCTTGTTATAAATCGCTATAAGTGAATAATTTCGGTAATTTTTCTCGTTTTGAAGAAGAACAGAGCTTGACTATAGGCTACAGCAGATAGATGACTTGGTGGAGGATGATGCCCGATCATGAGCCACCGCAGGTGGCCTGGTAGCGTACGAAGCCCAATCGTTAGACATTTTGAATGGCCTGGTCGAAATCGAAGTGCTCAATCTTACAACCAGGTTAGCTTTTCTTAATAAAGGTAGAAGAATGCAAAATACGAGTTAAAACCTTACTTCCTCTGCATTAAGAATTGAGCTGCAAAACGTAAGAAAGGTTACTGTTAGTTCTAAGACGAGAAGGAATAGGTTAAAAGAAGTCGTTTTGAATATCAAGACTTATTTTCAATGTCCTTGACAGATACATTAATTTAAGCTTAAAAACAAACAATCCAGCACACTTCGATCTATATTACTTCTCAAACAGAAGAATAAATCAGCAATATAAAAGTACTCTATATTTTTGTTCATGAGTGTATATTTTATAGACTGTCAAATTTAATTTTCATATGCATACAGGGTGTGTCGGTGTACTTGAAAAACCGTAGCTATCTAACAAAGTAAAATTGCAGATGTCATCATTACTACTTTAATCAATCATGTAATGTAATGTTGTTTTGTAATAGTAAATCTCATGTAACACTAGAAAAAAGACCAATCAATTTATTTCCTCTACGAATAGAAAAATTACCGATTCAAAATTCAATTTTATTCAATTTTTTTAAAATTTGAGATAGGTTTTTAACACATCGAACATGATTAATGAAGGTTAATGAACACTAAGTGAAATTAAAATTTTTATGATCAAATTTCTCCAAATAGATTTTAAAGAGGTTTCCTCTCTCGTGTCTTGTATAATACAGTATAAATCTGATATAGTATGCAGAAATTGGCTGAGGGTAATTTGCTCATGTCAGCTGCAAATTGTAAAGCAACTTGAGGAACTTGAGGTCAAACAATTAAATGCATTAGTTGAAACAGTTGTGGCAACTATCTAGAACATTTCTGTTGTCTGTCTGCTGCGTACTAAAACAAATCAACATGAATGAAATTAATTTGAACGACACGCCAGGAATGTAAAATCTGTTGTAAACTATGCCCCTTTCCTGCTTTCCACTTAAAAATGAATAAATCACGCTTAAATGGCATTTTAAGAAAAAAGAGGAGCCTGGAAGTAATGATAAAAAAGAATGAAAAGATAAACTCACGGTTCACATTATGTATGATACTGACGTTCAACAAAATGTTTCGAAGCGCTTCCACTAGTGCAGAAATAAATCTATAGCTAGCTATACGTATAATATTAGGAAAAACCGTTTTTGAAGAGAAGAGTTTGTAGAAACGGCGAAGGCATTGAATTCAAAAGTAATTTTAAGTTTGTTACAAACGTGTTTTGGTGCGACATTGAAAAACTTTTACGTATATTGGCTTTTAGCGAAACATTTCACCCCTCACTCTTTTAACTTCCTTTTACCTTTTTTTTTAATATTTGTTCCGTGTTTACTGTTTGAAAAATCCTTCTTGAAAACTTCTTTTCGACTTAATGTATAGACGATGAAACGTTTTAGGCTTTGAATATTCAGGACGAAAATTGAGCTATGAAATTTTAAATAACATAACCCAGAAAGCGAGTACATAAAATTATAAATTTTCATTGTATTATTGCTAAATTAACTTTGTTAAAATAAATATTGTAGAGGAGAATAGTCGGCCGGTGCTTTAACCACACGATATTGTTAACGTAACGTAAGTTTAGACAATTTATGAGTTGTTTAATGAAGGCTGGGCTTTAAATGTTTGAACAGCGGTGTGTGTATATAACAAACGATACATTCGGAAAAATGCGTAGGTGGACGGCTTTTCAGTGTTTAGTAAAGAACGTTAAGTAGAAACGAGCTATATTTTTTATAAAAAATGATGTAGCTATCGTAAATTGTTTATACATTTTAATCTTAATTATGTAAATAAAAAACGTCGTGTTTACAAAACAAAGAGTTAAAATATTGATATAATACAAAGTTCAACACTTTGGTGGGCCGCTTGACCAAATAATCAATAACTTGCAATTAATTAATGTACATTATTAACACATTTGAACAATACTATTTGTTTTATTTACGCTTTATTGTTTATTTGTTTCCAATGAAAGAAGAAAAGGGCAAATAAATAAAATATTTTGTCTACGCATTCAGGAATTTGTTTTATTAATTAATATTCCGTTTTACTCACCCTTGAATCTTATATATGTTCGTGCCCAATTGAATTAACTAATTCTCGTTTTCCATGCTTTTTTCTTTTTTGACAAATACGGTAAATATTTACACTCACTGATGCTTGGATTCTTCCTTTTTGCTGATCATCCAATTTTAAAGATAACTTTTTCGTAAACAATAAGGTGTCGGAACACAAAGGAGAAAAGAAGCTTTTCCTTATTTTAGAACCAATGAAACTTAACAATTTATATGACAACCATTTCCATTCAATCTCTTCAATTATATGACTATGTATGTACTATAATAGACTTGTACTAAATTCAGTGGACGCTTAGCGGAAGAAACCATACCAGATCCGAAACAACAGAATTCTGTCGCTATTTAATACTCGTAAACAATTTTAAATACATTGATTGTGGCTTTGCACTTGTAATAACTATGGTTCATAGAAAATTGTTTCCTTCTTAGTAATCATTAATTTGAAAATCTTGTTATATGGGTCTTCCTCAAATGTAGGGTTTTTGAGGGATCAGAAACTAAATAAATCTAGAGAGTCTTATTTCCAGCTAGGGTGCGTTTACGTAAAATTTGAATTCACACTGGTGAAAAGCTTGAAACAATAGCGAATAACCTTCTCAACGTTGTGCGCAACCTCGTGAAAAATGATTTTAATCAGGTACCATTTTCTTTCTGAAGGCTACTTTCTACTGTCTAATTATTAAGTAAAATGCATATGAAATAAAAAACTTGTGATATTCATTACTGAACTTGAATTTGTGAAATTCATACGAGTAAAATGCTCTTAACAGTGGCGAGTAACCTTATTTAACATTGTACAGAGTACTAGAGTAAGTGCACAGTGATTTACCGCATTATGGATTTGTCATGATTAACTCGAAAATGTATTTTTCCAAATACTTTTTATGTTAGAAACGTTGGAGAAGGATCTTGTAGCTACGTTTTCTTTAGTTTTTTTTATTTAAACCTTATGTAAGAAGATTAACATTTTGATTCAGGGTTTGTCCAATTTATGTCCTGTATGTGCATTGCATAGGTTGACCACTGTTGTCTATTTTAGTACTTCTAAACGGCTGTGTGAATAGAAGTTTGTCATTGTAGAATGTTCTGTGTTTTATTCTTATTTTGGTTTGCCATTAATACAAAGTTAGATGCGAACTTGTCAACATTGAGCTTGGATTGATATTATTAGTTTCTATATGGCAAAATGAAACATTCCTAGAACTCTGCACGGGCCGAAATTTCCATACCCGGCCCCGCCCATTCTGCGAATAAACTTAACGCAGCCCGAAAAGATTCGGTAACTTTTTGATCGGCCCGACAAGCTCAAACTTTAGGAATGACCCGATATACCTGAACGGTCTCCAGGCTCCAACAGCTCGATAGACTCGATAAGCTCGAACGACCCGACAGGAACGAACGGCCCAAAAAGCCTAATAAATTTTTAAACTGAAGTCCGGCCTGACTTAAAACCTGAGCTTTGGACTTGGCCGCGCAAAGACCCGACCATGAAATCCGTCCCGTCTATGGTGCAGTACAGAAATTCTCCGCTTCGGTGCAAGATGAAAATAACGCTTGCCGAGTAGGTACGACAATCCTCTTGTGCTGTACGAAAAATATCTGGGTCCGGTGCAGTACGAGAATCGTCCGTTTCGAATTAGTACAAAAGTAAGGACCCGAAAATCCCGATCAACTCAATAACCTCGACAGGTTCGAGTAGCCCGAGATGCCAGAACGATCCAAGCAGCACGAACAGTTCGACAGGCACAAGCGCCCCGATTGACCGGAAGTAGGGCCGAAAAGCTTGATAAATTCTTAAACTGAGGCCTGTCTCAACTTGAACCCGAGCTCGACTAAAAAACTTGACCAGCACAGGTCTCTATCTAGAACTATTGATCGGGAAGTATTATGATGGATTAGTTAGTACAAGAATTTAGATTTTAAGGTTTTAGCCTCAGTTAGTTCCGAAATAACCTTCTAGCCAAATTAAGGTGAGGTTCTTGCGAAGAGAGGATTAGCACGCCAATAAACGCGATGGCTAATGATCTGTAAAGACGCGGCAACGAGTAGAATTATTCTAATTTAAATCAAAACATTTTCTTTTTTGTTTTCTTATTGTCAAGTTCCTTTTATTCTTTGAAGTTGTCCCTTGCCGCGTCAAATAAATTTTTTTCTTTCACCATATCAAATAAAAAAATGTTTTCTGCTTCTGCTACCAATTAAATCCTCCCCGTTTAGTGGAAACATTTTCGTTTCCCTGAGGCGGAGGTGTACATATTCGATCAAACCTGAAAGTCTCACGTCCGATCTCAGTTTAAGGGAACAATTTTGAAAACTATTCTTGTATGAAAATCTTAGGTCTTATGTCGGTATAATATTTGGCAGTTTGATGCGTTAGAAACCTTTCAATTTTAGTGTTCAATGAGGTCTAAGAAACTTTTGCGACTCCTATTTTGGGTGTAGTCTTAAAGTCTTGTGTGACTGTCTCTTAAATGGGTTCTTGCAGTACTAGGTTCATCTTCTATAAAGATGGCTTCAACTGATAGCACTGAAGAAACAGCAGCGCATAAGTATGCCAAAGGAATGGGAAAATTACAGCAAGAAGGGCGAGAATATGTGTGAAACAACCAAGGCCAACACGCAAAGCAAATGCAAACTATCAATTTGACAAATAATGATTTTAATGATTGAATCAGATAAACCATGACCTGTTTTCATGGTCTTTTGGGAACTGAAAACGTGCTGGATCTTTTAAAATGGATAGTAGGCCGAAAGAAACGATTACTGCCCCCCGCGAGCTTTACTAACCATAATTCTTCGAGGTTTTGTGTACCAGACAGAAAACTCAGAGGGGCCACATTGGCTTACCGGTCCATCCCTGTTTTAGAGCAAGATTTCTCACTCTACAAGTCTAACGTGGAAGATCTTTTTTTTAGGACTAGTCGAGTTTGCGTATAACTTAGCAACGATGAAAGCGTTAAGTTTTTTATTTAGCACGCAATAACATGAAGTAGCTAAAAACCAGAATTTTTAAACTTGCTAGTAAATGAAAAACCAATCAGGTTTGTTAAAATGAAAAGGGTCATACCTAGCTATTTCCCAACCTAAAGAAATTAACGTTGTTAAGTTCATGGCAGTGGTTAGCTATCACTACTAGCAAAAAAGGAATGTGCTGAGTGAAGATTATTGCTTCATCTGCATCACTCCAGCTGTAGTGAGCACGATCGAACTTTGCCCTAAATCAAATTATTTCTTGTACATACTTCATCAGCTAGTCACCGACAACTTGCAAAGCAATAAATGTTTGGTAAACATATAAAAGCTTATCTCACCTTGGAAGTTGAACGTAAAGAATTTAATGTCATGTCAATGTGAATCAGAACATAAAGACGAAACATCACACATGAGCAAGGTCGGCTTCAGAACTTAAAGCACCTTAAGGCAAGCTCAGATTTTTGCGCTCTCGCATTTTATATTAAGCATGAATATGTATACTATGTCCAAACATCAGAAGATATTTGTCGCAGAAAGTTTTGCTTTTGATGCAGTCTTGTTTCTGATTTAGTTGAATGATACATGCGAGATGGTAGGTGGAACGGGCGGGTCGGTGTCATTTGTCTTTCAAATATGCCAATTAGGCTTTTATTTAACAATTTCAATCTGTGTGCCACAAGCCCCGATTTGCACTAAAACCTTTCATTTCATAAAGTGTTTATTCTTTTGCCTGTATTATATCCCGTAATTATGTTGAATGAATAACAGGTCGAGACTTGTCTAGTTTACTAATCAGCAATATATTGACTTTAGTTAGGTTTCTTTTAGCAAAATTTGAATTGCAGCAGCAGCAGAAGATATTTGTCATACGGCAATGCCATCAGTGGCGTGTGTTATTGCAGAGCCTTTGCACAAAGAGTTCTTACTTCTTGCTTGCTTTTGCTTGTAGACATGAAACTGTTATTACTTGATCAATTTTTTACGTTAAAAACATTTCTAGATACTTATAGTTATAACAAACTGAGAAATACTCAGAGACTTAAATCTAACACACCACAATCTTAAGTCATTGCCAGTTGTATAATACTCAAGTTTTTTATATTTGTGTTTTAGCTTTCGTATGTTGGAAAAATCTAAAAATTCATTTCAGCCTATTTATTGTTCATTTCTATTTGTGACATTTTGGTGGAAGTACCAGACATGCCCTGTACCAAGTATTCCAACATTTACGCCTTTATCTAATATGCTTAATTTCTCTTAACGAATGGCTTTGTTGGGAAATATCGCTTTCCTTCAGGAAGCTTTCTAAGCCAGTGAGCTTAAAAATTAAAACTGAAATAGAAATAAAGAAATTCGAAACATTAATATTAAACAGTTAAAATTGCACTTTCGGAATATGTCGGTTCGTAATATTAAAGAAAGCATCACAACCTGAACTTATAAAATTGCATTTTAAAAATAATTTTTATACAAAGGAAAACAATGAAAAAATTCCAAAGTTAATTAATAAACGTGAAAACGATCGATGAATTATGTAACATATAGCATGAATCAAAGTAGGTCGTACAGTATTTCGCATTTTTCGCCTTTATTTTCCAATTAATGGAAAAAATTAATTTTTCACTGGAACAACCGTTCATGCAGTGTTATATATGTGTATATAAAGCACTTTATCAAATATAATGACAAAGCTCGATTGTATGATGTCCTAAGTTTTGTTTGAAGTGCAAACAAATCATCATAACCTCACTTTTTGTTTACTTTTACCTATGGCGCGGCTACGTGTAAAACCGTTCATAAATTATTATAGAAAAAGACATTAAAAGCACCGTCAACGAAATAATATAAAAAAATAATGAAATTTTAATTATATTATTACGGTGCGTGAGTGCTTTCACGTTATTTTTAATTTGTCCTATTGGTTAAAAAGGTTTAATTCCAATATTGGATTAATATTTTACCAATCGCATTTTCAGAAAGTATGAGCATAATATTAATACCCGGTATTTTCGTAGAATTCCCTGGCGTGTCACTACTGTTTTTCATGATGCATATTAATATCGATTTTTAAATTACAGCGTTAATTCTGTTATTCTATACAGTCATTCAACAGCACATTTTGATTATATCAAATGTTAAAAATATCAGTGTATTTTAATACCTTTTATTTTGTTTCAGGTGGGTGTTAATATCATATTCCATTGAAGTTTGAAATATTAGAATGTAATGAAGGTAAAGGTAAGTTGTTAGAAATTCACTTAACAAAACCAAAAAAAAAATAGAATATCGCTTTAAAAAGACATTCTCCACTTCTAAAACATAATGCGACCCTGTTGAAAGCATCAGTTAGCAATTTTGGCTCATCATTGCCTTTCTCATCATCTATTATATTAATTCCGGGTTGCTTTTTATAATTATCCGCATCATCTAAATTAAGTAATCTATCATACTACTACACACTAATAAAAATAAAACAAATGCACCAAGGTTATGCCCTCCAAAACGAGGTGAAAGTATTTATAATGCAAAAAAAGTGTATGGTCAATTCTAATTTGCAATTCTATTATAAAATCGCGTACTTAAATATTATAACAAACTGTTTTAAACAGCAAAAAAAGCCTTTGGAGAATCGCTTGAGGGAATTTAGGCCAAGGATTAAAGAAAGTCCATTAACAATTGGCGCAGTTCAGGCGAGAGATTAGGGTCACATTTTTATATTAAACCGTATGCAACTCTTTCATTCTTTTTTATCTTTCCTGGAATAATATTTTGCGTAAAGGCCTAAAGGGATAAAAGTAAAAAACTTCTTAAATAAATAAATTGAAAAAGAGACCACAATAAATAATAGGAAGCGCCGCTTCCTGTGAGATTAAAAAGGGAAATTTAAATCTTCAAGGTTTATTTTTCTTTTAGCTATGCAGTAAGTAAGAAGAAGCCTGATGGTGATGGGTGAGAGTTACATGTGTTTTTAGAACCCGACAAAAGCTACCATCATATAAATATAAGCGGTATTATGTGTTACGTCAAACTATATCAAGGAACGTTGACTGACATATACCAGGGTTTAAGTCTGTCTTTTCTTGTACATAATACTGTCTTCTAAGCTTAAATGTTAAAAATATCGCATACTAACATTCTCTGTGTACTACAGACATTTGTATAATTTCTCCAGAAATTATAAAACGAAAAACGTGGCATGTATGTTGTCTGGCTAAATTTGAATAGAATGTGGAAGTTGAACAGTTTCGTCTTTTTGCTGTATAGGTGTAGTAGCGAGACATATATTGCCAAGGGCGCTAACGCCAAAATAAACAAAATAAAACATTAATTATAGAAATATTTACCCATTGTGGTAAAGAAAATAAATAGAAAGCTAGACAATAGCTAAGGGCGTTGAAAGATAAACATTGCTTGTTAAATTTTGAAATTAACTTTTTATTAAATACCCAATTAACGTTTTACTGAAAGGCCTTTCAATGATACAGTTTTTTATTCATTTTTAAATTGAAACTGGATCGATCCTCAATCTATCAATAGAATATTCGACATTCTGAAATTCATTTGTTGTTCTTTCTGTTGTCTTGGAGAAGATTTTTAATCGAGTGCGCACGGTGCAAATTATAGCCTTTTTATCATGCAGTAGTTAAATTGTAACAATATCAACCAGCTTGATGCACTTGCAAGTTCGATTTGATCTTAAGAAACGATAAGTCATTACTTTGAAACCTACTTATTTACTTTTCTGCTCTTTAATTATAAAATTTACTCTCAGATCCGTTTAATTATTGCAATTTTGTAATCTGATATTGAAAAATAATTCATTTTTGGAATTTTGTCATTATGGAATGTTCATATCTAAGGCAAGTTAGAATTTTGAAGTACAAAATCAACTCATCCCAATTTATGAACTAGAAATGATTGCACAGCTTTATTTCTACTTGTTTCCATGTTTTAAAAGCGCCATTTGCATAAACATTGCAATAATAAGTAAACTAAATGAAGATAGTATAAAACTAGGTTTACTCATTCGTATGTACAAAAAATAATATCACTGGCTGAACTCCACATAAGTTCTCAGTATATGCTTCGCATGCTCCTCCACCACATTTCCATTAATTCTCTTAAGGAAAGGCAGGTAAAGTAAGGCTTAGTTCTACACTAAGCCACTTGCAGTCGTTCATAATCGAATTTTAATCTCTGCCAGGCCACGGTTGCCCACAGTCTGGGCTTTTCACTGTTCCACTTGCCATGCTTCACAGTAAGATTTTATCCTCTCCTCCGTGCAGCCAACAAACACATGTTCTCGCTGTACCTTCTGTCTGATTATTTCCACAACCGGGATGCGTTTTGTATACTACTGAATAATTCCGTAAGGCTGAATGGTCCCAGCTTTAACTATGGATCTGCTCAAACGAGAGATATTTAACGGTTATGGTTAACTTTAAATAGTCAGTATCAGTATGAACAGGTATTCAAGTATTTTGGCCTTACCTGTGATAGATGAAAATTCTAATTTGCAAAACTAAGTATATATAACGAACACCAAATTCTGTTTGGCATCCAACAGAATGAGACAACTCACCAAAAGTCATACGAGCTGTCTCTTAATTCAGAAAAGTAACGAATTGACATTGCGTCCTTCTCTATGATACCATACAACTCGTGCCCTTTATTTTTCTTTATTTTTATTTTTAGTAGAAATCTGGTTTTCTACGCGAAAAAAAGTAATTAGAGCAAGTGGGCTCCCTCCAAGAAAAATTACAAAATGCTTTTTCGTTTTATAATTTCCAAAATAAAAAGTATTTGGTAAACATACAAAAGCTTATCTCCCGTTCGGATGTTCCATGTAGGGACTTTGATGTCTTCGTGACCGGCACATGTAAAGAAACAACTTAAAAAACAGTCCAGACGGAGAAACTTCCTAGGACAGGTGCATCAGGATTTAATATCATAAGAACAAGTGAAG
Organism: Ignelater luminosus; assembly: GCA_011009095.1. Classification (NCBI taxonomy): domain Eukaryota; kingdom Metazoa; phylum Arthropoda; class Insecta; order Coleoptera; family Elateridae; genus Ignelater; species Ignelater luminosus. The sequence goes on from VTPC01000816.1 coordinate 157,182, forward strand.
CCACCTAGTTGTAGCTAGGACAAAACCAATGTAGTTGCTGTCATGAGCACTAATTGACGCTATGGTTTAGAGTCATCTAATACAACGTCAGTAATAAAACCCAGTGGTTCATCCACTGGCAGTTCAAGGAATTCCCTAGAACCTGAGGCCCGGGTTGGCAACTGAAAACTTCGAACCCAGATTCGTTTATTCTGTTGCTACGCCACTGAAATAGAGATATCTACCTTAAATTATTATTTGTTTCAATTTAAGAATAAGGGCGTTTGGGCACCAATCTGAATGAGCCAAAAAATATTTTGCTCTGAGGACCCTCTAGCATGCCAGACCGACGCTGATATAATACTTGTTATCAATTGATCATAGAGCCTTGTTTGAACAGCATAATTGATTTGATTTTAGAAAATTCGTGACACTATGCTGAATAGAATTCACAAAATTGTAAAATTGCAATTCGAATTTAGGTACTTACAGATATAAAAATTCATAATGCTATTAAATGTAAAAATTCTGGGAAAGCCGTTGGAAATCTACTCTAAACACTCGTAGACACTATACAGTATGTTCAGCGAGGAATGGGACAGCGCGATATCTCGGAAACGAATGCAAATTTTAAAATTCTGAAAACGTTGTTATAAATGTTAGGTAGGGGCACATATTTTGTAATAAAGATTAAATGTATGTATGTAGAAGAATTTGCTTATTATCTCTACAGAATACAATCTATTACATCTTTGTGTTAAATTTATAAAAATTATTATTTTCCCGAAAAGTAAGCCAGATAGGTTGGTAGCACTTATAAGGAAAGTTATCACAAATATGTTGCGAATTCTAAAAATCAAATAAAAAGTAGTTAAGTTAGGTAGCTCCACCTGGCGGTGACGCATTTAATTTAAAAACTTTTTATCACAAAATATGTGCCCCTACCTTACATTTATAACAAAGTTTTCAGAATTTGAAAATCTGCATTCGTTCCCGAGATATCGCGCTGTCCTATTCCTCGCTGAACACACTGTATAACCACCAGATTGTTAGTTTGAAATTACGAATTATTCCATGTCATTCGAAACGCAGAAGAATCTTTAGATAATTCATGGTACTGCGTCGATTGTGCAAAAAGTACGTGTCTAGTATACTCAAGATTGTAAAGCTGCGCAGGTAAGTTTCTGGGAAAAATTGGAAATTTAAACACTTGTAGACACTAAATAGCCAGAGCTGGGCGCATTACTTATAAAAAGTAATGCGCTGCCATTACCAATTACTTTTAATAAAGGTAATGTCATTAGTTATCAGTTTTATTACTCGTAATAACGGGTAATGCCATTATCTATTATCGAGTAATTGGTAATTGATAAACCAATTACTTTTTACATTGCTTGTGTATTTGTATACAGTATTGACCAGATTTTACTTAAACTAACGATTAACGATTACTATTTATTTAAAATTTAGTTGTTAATCGTCACGAACGATTTACGAGTAAATTGACACTCATCTATTCAATAATATTCTTTGTTGTACATTTTGAAAACTATTTGAATGTGGTATTTACTTTTATTATATTCATTGACAACTGGCTTTCTTAAAAGATTGCCCCTCTAACTAAATATTTTGTTTTCATCTAAAACACCTGTTCAATAATGCTGAGAAAATCAAACATCGTGAAATATTGTAAAGACAAATTAGTAATTTAACTTTTATTAGTTAAAGCACCGTGTTAAACTTTTTTGATTTGCAAACCTTCTCAGAAACTTATTTAATTATAATTATTTTGGCACTACCATCTTGTATTAGAATTTAAGTTAGAAGAGAAATTCCGGAATAATACTAATTCTCTCGGTCACCTGGAAAGAAGGAAAAATGATTTAATCATGAATCCTTCAGTTCAACTAAGACCATGATTAACGATTAGTTTAATCATTAGTTAGTTTCGTACGATCAATGATTAGTTTAATTATTAGTCATTTTGTACGATTAACGACTAATTCAATCGTTTTCTGCGATTAATCGTGTTAGTCGATTACTGTTAATCGCAATTATTCTTGTAGATCAAATTTTTAAGTTTTTTTCTCCAATTTTATTTATTTATTCGAAAATTACCTAGATGCGTAATTGTACATTCAGATTTATCAGTGGAACTGTTGGATTATTCGACGAATCATTAATTTTTGAAACGCAAAGAATCAAAATATTTTGACAATCTGCTATATCATTTTGAACGGATAAAATTTTCTGGAACTTGAACATAATAACGCATTTCAGTGTGAACTTCAAAATGAGCTGTCACACTTAAGTTTTTGATTTAAAATGGCGTACTACTGCTATTCTGAAATTTGGAACAAAAATCTATGCTTAAGATTTTTCTAATAAAAATAAAAATCGACCTGTTTCAGTATTTTTCTGAAAAAGTAATGATTGAATTTGTGTCTTACTTTTTTGACACACTGTATACATACCTATTTAGCGATCATTAAAAATTATTGGATATAACAAAAATGGGGCTGCTATGCGTCACGATTTGACGGGGGTGTACAGATTCGCTCCTAGTGCTCGGAATCTTCTTTTGTTCTTTTTACACAAATACAGGGTGTCTCCGGATCGACTTAACAATAAGTGTGAAAGACAAAAAATTTTCGAGTTGAGATTTGAGCTTGTGGGACTCAACCCTGCTTGATTAGAAACTAACTTGCCCCATATTTTTATTTTTGGAAAATCAAGCAGGCTTTAATAGGTATGAAAAACTTATTTTTGGTGTAGGTAAAGTATCTTTTCCGTGAGACATATCGAGAAATTTTATAAGCAAAAGTTGTTCAGAATGCAAATTTATGCCCACATACTAAATTTGAAAATAATCGGAACAATTTGATTTTTTTAATTTCCAGGAAGGTTTACTTTATGTAATTGCCACCTGACTCCACATTTTTTTCAAGACGAACTGTAAATTCGTGATTAGCCTTATGAATCATTTCACAATCGGTGGCAGTTACATAGAGTAAACCTTCCCGTAATTTGTAATTAATAGTACTAATAAAATGTATTTTTTTAAATTCACTTTTGTAAAATTTAGAAAAATCAAATCGTTCCGATTGTTTTCTAATTTGGTATGTGGTCATAAATTTGCATTCTGAACAAATTTTGCTTATAAAATTTTTCGATCTGTCTCACGGAAAAGGTACTTAACTACACCAAAAATAAGTTTTTGATACCTATCAAAGCCTGCTTGATTTTCCAAAAATAAAAATACGGTACAAGTTAGTTTCTAATCAAGCAGGGCTGATCTCCACAAGCTCAAATCTCAACTCGAAAATTTTTTGTCTCACACCCATTGTTAAGTCGATCTGGGGACATCCTGTATAATCCAGATACTCCATCTCTATTAATAATAAACGCACAACGCTCGAAACGAATAAACGAATGAGTCATGTTAAGATTTTTTCACATCTTAGCATATCTGAACGCATCTCGCCCCCATCTCCTACTTAAAGTCATCTGATAAATAAATATCACCCAAATTATCTTTGTGATTATTCTAACAAGTGTTTAAGAGAAAATAATCTGAATCTTTTTTATACAACACACAACCTCCCTTTCCTTCCGCTGCTAACGCCGATTCCGGTGACTCGCTTTGTTGTCTTTGGAATATGGCAATCCTAAACAAAAATCAATTGCCAAAACAAAAAAAAAGAGCACCAGAATGTACACAATTTGTCATTTCTGGCAACCCTCATCTTATTGAATATTTACACATAGTTGTAATTATTTATTTTATATTTATAATTTATTCAACTTTACGGAATTTGTGTTATGAATCTTGAATAACATGTTGCACGCTATGTTGTCGAATGAAATTATTTATTTAGTAAATGTTAAAGAATTTAAAATGCGTTTTTTTTTACGAAATACACACTTAGTGTCAATATGCAGTATTCTAAAAAAAAAACGATGTCTGCAATAATTTAAAAATAAATTTTTAATACGTACTATTTTTGCAAAGAATTATATTTAAAAATATGATTGAGAGTTCTGGTTATTTAGTAAGTAGGACAGTAATTGGTAATGGAAGCAGTTTCCGTTACGTTACGTTACGGAAACTGCTTCCATTACCAATTACTGTCCAAGACTTTACCATTACCCATTACCAATTAGTGCTTTCATTCGTAAAGTAATGCATTACCATTACAGTACTGGCATTGGTAATTACATTACTGAGTAATGCAGTATTGCCCTACTCTGTAAATAGCCAACAGATTATTAGTTCAAATTACGAATTAGGTCGAGTAAAGGAGCGTAGGGTATGTTGCGCCTATGGCAGAATTTCTTAAGGCGTCTTCGTGTGGTAAACAGGGTGGTTACTTTCAGTTGTCTTACTCTTCATTGTGCAACTGCTTCATTTGCACGTTTTTCCGTCGGCCTTGTTTAATCGTTGTGTATGTGCTTTCTGAAATGCCGGAACTTTAATAATTTCATTTCGCATAACCTAAAGTTTCCTTCAAATGTGTCGTTCTGGCAAACAAAACATCAGCGTTACTAGGGCACATCGAAACAAAATGATAAAAGGAGGCTAAAGAATCTACTATTTCCGATATTTATAATCCTGAAGAAAGAAATTAAAAGGTTTTTTTGAAAGCAATTTCGACGTATATTAAAAGCTTGTAAAATGTTGAAATGCACATCATTCGTACATTTAGCGTTTTTCGATTAAAATCTCTATTAACTGAGCTTCTGGATATGTGAATCGATAGCGCTTTCCATTAACTTGAAAGAAGGAAAATGTCCCTAATTTCAATTTAAATCTTTTGATATGTTTGACATTCTTTGATTAAACATTTGCAAAACAATCTTAATTCTGAGTAGTAGTAATTATAATTACGGTAGTCATATTTTGATCCCTGACTGTAAGGTTCGAGCACTCCAGATTGGAATTATTGTTAATGGGAGTTTCGGATTTCGTAGGAAACTGAGCTTCCTGAATTACGCTGATCTGTGAGTAAAGACATATTATACAATTTTCGATCTTTTCCAACACATATTACGCAATGTAGAACAAAGAAGAAAGAAATCCTAGAAATAGAAATAGTAGATTTTATTATATGACCCTCTACAACTTTTCCACAACGAAGAAGCGGGAAGAATGATGCCATAATCACAAAGGGCCTCTGACATCCCTTAACAGAAGAAGTGAAAGTAGTATTTCTAAACGAAAAGCTTAGACAACTTTAAAAACATTAAAAAATTGGCGTTTCGTGATCTATTATCGAAAATCTAATAATTAATGACGTTAGAACCTAGGATCATTCAGTTAGAAGTCTAGCAGAAATGCAATAAGTATTTATTGATTGTGTCAAAATATCATTGATAGTATGAAATAGATTAACTGGTAAAGGTAACTGATTGTAGGTATAACTATTATTTAAGACAATCCCAAGTCTAGTATTATTCATTTTTATTACAGTGCTCAAAACTCCTTAATAGATCCATTCGATTATTGACGTCATAAACCCACATTTAAAGTTTTTGTTTTGATTATCTTTTGTTAGGTAGTACGTCAAATGCAGTAGATAAAAACAATTAATTAAAGTTAATAGAACTTGAAAAATCACATTCAAACAATATTTGCTTTTGACATTTACAGTTTACCCAAAAATTAATTTCATAAAATCCCCACTAAATAAACACAAAAATTATTATCAATCAATACATAACCAAATCAAATCATTCAGTTTTACAACTTCACTCTCGGGTTTAACGAACCCAAAAAAAAGTGTATTAATTTTGTTTTCAACGTGTCACGAATTATGTTAAAGTAAAATGATGGATGTGTTATTTTATTAGAGAAACGATTATCACAGGGAATTTATCTAAAATTCACGCACGGAGTTGTGTTGACAAGGAAAAAACCACCTATCAATTATGCATGGAATGTATTTTTGTGTTTTAAATCACCTTTTTGTTTATCGGCGGAATAAAATCTTTTTTCTATATAAAGTATATAGAAAAACAGCACAAGAAAACTTAATCTTCGGTATATGTAGTATGTGGTTGGTGGATAACAAAAACGTATAAATAGATAGAAAGCTCTGTTGGGATTATCTTGACAGGTTTCGTAATAAATTTTACATTAGGTTTATGTTATTCGTATCTCTTTATGTGGAAATATTGAGGTTTTACAGGAAAAGAAAAAGTAGAAAGAGGCAAGAAAGGGAAAATTATGATTAATCTCGAAAACTGAAAACGAACTTTTTTTCGTCGGATCTTTATTAGTTAACAATTATCAAGTAAGAATGGATGCGTCATCTCTTTCTTCTTCAGAATTCTCTTAATTCAGTTTATTCTTTGACTTTTACAAACTTGCTAGGAAATTAGTAATTGTGGTTAAACAATAATAAAGCAAATCTTTGTTTATAGCACATCACATATGAACAAAAGTAGTGTTCGTAAAAAAATAGCAATTTTAAAACTTGAAAATAGCCATATTAAGGAAATAAAATAAAACCTCACATAAAACATGTTCGCGTTTGTAAAACAAATGAGGAGCTATACAGAATCATAAAAAGACTCGATGACTAATTGGATATTTCCAAGTTGAATTGAGAGATTCTTTATACTGACATCTCTATTTAGTCTTAGGCGAGATGTCCAAGCGGATTATCACAGATTGTCGAGAAGAATCAAGAAATTGCAACTCTGACCTATTTGATCTTTTTAAAAACAAGTTTGAGACGTTTCTCAACTTATCTTTCATATTATACTAGATGAGTTAAGAATTTGAATATGTAGTGTTGTTCAGCGTTTGGGAAATTTCTCATCTTTCAGATTTAACCATAAATAAATAATAAACACTATTTCTATTTCTGATGTGTCCAAACTGAATCTTTCTGAATGGTTTCCTTCTAGAGTTCTAAAATCTTAAAGTGAGCCTAAACTGTGGTGAAGATGCTAACAAAGTAGAAAAATGGACACTCTTGAATCTGTGGTAGAAATATTGAAGTATGGTGGAATGATCTGTTTGGATAATATTTAAAGACCAAAACAGGTGTTAATATGAGTAAAGTGATTTAAAGAGAAGAAGCTAAAACACAGTAACCGTACTCTATAATTCTTTATAAACCTTTCACTTAGTCGATATTGACAACAGCATAAAGAATATCATCTAGCTGAAAAACAAAACGGAATGGAATTAAATATTCGTAAAGAAAACAGTAACACAAACATTGAAGGATCTACTAAGTACTGGCAATATCTAAAGAGAGAAACCGGCCGCATGCTTATGTATGTACAGTGTAGCAGAATGTAAAAAAAGAATCTGTTAAGAAAACTCCAAAGTGCTAAAAATTGTAACGTCTTGGAGAAGTTGCTCACCGAAGAAAGGAAGAAGGTTGGATAAAGTAGATGAAAGGCCAGATGAAAGAATAAATGACTACATCAAGACCAGACGTTCAAAATTTGAAGATTTCAAAACTAGACTGGTTCAAACGTTCTAGTTTGACCAAGATGACCTGTTCGTATCTAAATTCTGCGCAGTTGAACATATTAAAATAAAAGGCATCATCTTTTGCCACAAATCAGACAAGAAGCTCCCTAACCAACATTTAAGTTTACGACGTTTAGAACGTTGCAAGCGCCTTAAAACCATGTTGCTTGGATCGATTATAAAAAAGCCTTGGACTTTTGACTTTAACCATCCCACTATATTAATTATGATATAACTAGTAGCGTGGAATTAATATACCACGGTTACTATAAGTAATAAAAGTTCAAATTATAAACTACTGATCCGTTCCTGTCGTTACACTTACTAAGGCATTGACTTGGAAGCTAATTAGTTCTAGAAGCATTAAATCGAAAAAGGAAGAAGAGAAGAGTTTTCCTCTCCACACTGATTCTACAGATAACAAGAAAGGAAAAACTTATAATGGAGACTTACTAAAGTCAACGGTGTCAGGTAAGTCACATATAGGGTTAACTGGATAAGATCAAACCTTGTCAATACTTGAAAGATATACAGGAAATGAGAAGATTCGAAAACCATAGAATATTAACATATTAGCTGATTCTTCAATTAGACTTCATTTTCTACAAAAGGAATGACAGAGTATACCAAGAAGAGTTTATAAATGTAAAAAAATCGTATTAGATACCAAACCTTCCAAGGAGCTGATATGGCGGCATGACCACCAGAGGCATCTAAAAGAGCCATTAGTATAAAGGGAAGAAGTGGAATTTGAGAACGAGAAGCACTAAACAACTATAAAAAGAAATTGGCGTACTGCGTTAAATTATCAACTGTAATACACCGATACAGGAGGCATATTATCGAAATCCGGCAGATATTTACGATACAACGATTTCCTAAACATTTCTGCGAGTTAAGATTTCTATTTATGATCTTATCTCCGATTATAATTGAAAATTTTACCAAGTAGAAACTTGTTTTGGAATCAATTTATTGATGATACGATGCTGACTATATAGGTCTATTTTATTGGACAATTTTCGAGAACTAAAGAAAAAAGGAAAAACAAATAAAACAAGAATAACTAAGAATTCGCAAAAAGCAATCACAGGGGCCTTTCCACTAGCTAACTGTCGCACACTGGTCTGAAATCCCGAGAACTTGGTCAAAATATAAAAACTTTGTTCTACACCCACGAAGATTTACATATTGGGATTTTCGAGGTCATTGATTACGATTTAGAAGTCAAAATCTAAAAATTCAAAATGGGGGATTCAATATGGCGGACAAGATGTTTTTTGAGTTGCTCAATTGGGCTGAAAATGAGTTTCATCATATTTCTGAGGTCGCTAATTACGATCATAAAGTCAAGATTCAAACATTCAAAATGTCGGATCCAATATGGCAGACAAAATGTTTTTGAGTCGCTTAATTTGGGCTCAGAATGAATCTCATCATACTTCTGTGATCGCTAATTACAATTGTAAAGTCAAAATTGAAAAATCCAAAATGGCGAATCCAATATGGCGTACAAAATCTTTTTGAGTCGCTCGATTGGGCTGAAAATGGATTCCATCATATAAATAAGTATTTCGACAGCTATTGCGCAACACGTACATTATTTTTGTTCAAACACCTATGAGCAGCTGTTCTTTGTCAATTATGTTGGTTCATTAAATTACATATATAGGGTAACCAAGGTCGTCACAGAATTCTGCAGAATTCATAGTTGTTTTTCTACATTTGTAAATTGTGAAGTTTTTTCTTTTGTGTGATTGTTTTGAAAAAATTGCATTGTGGTAATTTTAATTTTTGTTTTCAGCACATCACTTATTTTAATTATAATTCTACGTATCTTTATCTGACTGATCCATTTTAATAATTCAAAAAAGGTTGGTTAATAATTAATGAAACAGCACTACTTTAAATAATACCTTATTTTGGAGATTTGTTTTCAACACGTTCGAACCGATCAAGTGGCTCTTAAACTGCCTCCCTCTTTCACAGTCATCACAAACCAACATATGTTTGTACGGAATTTGACACTTCAAACATCCAAGTATACTACCTAAAAAGTAAAATTTCCGAAATGAAAAATTTGTTTTTTTTTACTTTTGGCCAGCTTTTTGTGCTTTCGGACCAGTGTGTGTCGGTCTTATTGGGAAGACCACCGTTACCGAGGTGGTTGCTAAGTAATGCTGCATTTCTATTGGTTCGTAGAAATCGAGATAAATTGTTGAAAATTAAATTAATCAATTATGCTCAGGCTTTGTTTATTATTGTATCATGAAGCTACGGAAATATAAGTTTTATTCGTCTTTCCCACCACATAAGTGATTGTATAATACTGCAACTTTGACAGATGGGGAGAGACAACAGGCTGAGTTTAAGGTGCACTTAAACAAGCTTACTAGGTACCAATAATATCAAAGTAAAGTAGGGTAGATCAAAACTTGAACGTTGTTGAAAAAATGAAACCATATGAAACAAGCTACGAGGGTCGCATAATGGCTACAGTTTTCATCCGTCTCCTTCAGTCAAAAATAACAAGTACCTTCTGCGTATGGAAGTTAAAGAAAGCGAATTCTTTAAAAAAGGAAACACTAAAATAGCAACAACTGGTGAAATCACAACAGTTTGTGATATCCATTTGTATGCAAAACCTTGAAAACGCTTAATTAAGTCATACTAACAAAGCACAAAGAAACATATTAAAAACTTTTAAAACTACATCTTAAAAGGATACAAAATTCCAGTACGCTTAGGTAAAACGTTTGTTTACATTCTAAAAGATCCTTTGTTATTATACTGTTTTAAAACAAGATCAACATAAAACAATTGTATTTAGTTACAAAAAAATAACCTCGAAATTACAATGTTAACCAAAATAATGTGTAAACACTGTTCAGCAAGCAAACAGTTTCCCTTTAAATCTCCAAGGTGGAGTTTCCGGACCAGTTTAGGTTCCTCTGGGAACTCTGCAGGCTTGGCGGATTTCGAGTTTTACTTCTCGGTTTTGAGGCTGCTGCTGCTGCTTGCTGCTGCTGAAGGATATGAAATGTTTTCGCATGACCGAATTTATTTGAATACTTTTGTTCTTTGGAGGGTGAAATACGACATTAATTTTCCTTTTGTTTAATTACAAGGGCAGCTTTATTTTTTTATTCCCTTTTTCCTTTTTTCGAGGGTCTTCTACATCGCCAACTTAAAAGCATCATCAAATCAGGTATGGAACGTTTCGTTGAGGTTGGTTTGGATTTTAATACAAGGTAATGCGAAACCGATTTTTAAAAGTTTTTAATGGAAAAATCTTGTTAAAGGGAAAAAAGTGTACGATTTGGTCTAGTGGCGGCCTAGAGAAAAACATTTCCTATCGTCCTTGATCGCTTTCTGATCTTGTAATATTAGTTAGTGGCCAATGTAAGAACATTATACGGCCTACTTTGAGTTTGCGTCATGTCGCAAAATGCCAACCGTTCACAACATTACTAACGTTACCAACAAATCTGTTTTATATTTTATCTGTAGTGGGTGTAATTTTTTTATTTTAAACTGACCGTGTAACTGTTTCTAATCATTAGCAAATTAAATGTTAAAGATAATATCGACATCCTTTTTTTCTGGAAAGATTGCGCATTTTAAAACGATTTATTGCCAAATTAAATATTTAAAAATGTTTCGACTTTAAGTAGGTTTAAGTTTTATTAGATCCATTTGATTTGCGACACATACACATAAAATGATGTGCAATTGTTCTTAGTAGTTAAATCAAAATACAGTGTTGTATTACATAATTATTATCAAACGAGAAAAATTTAATTCTATCCAACCACAAGCGATTCAACAATAATAATTATGATAATAATTTAAACAGATAAAATTGAAATTGTTTCGATTTATAAATACTTCCTGATTATCGAATAATTTTGAAATTGGAAACCGTTTTTTTTCCAGTATCATCAGTCATAGAATATTTAAAAATAGTGTTTACGTTATGTCATTGTTATTATATAAAATCTCCTGATACTTAATATCTAATTAATTAAATGAGAATTTGCAATTCGGGTTACTACTTACCATATACATGGAGTTAATTTTTGAGCAGCCAAAAGAGCACACTGAGATAAAGATTAGATTAGATCTACTTAACTGAAGATTTTTTTAATTACCAAAAATATTAAGATAAAATTCTGTGTATTGTTGCTAGATCAAAGGAAGGATGAAAGCAATTCTATCCAAAGAATTTCTTTGGTCCATTGCAAAAGTAAATAATCTAGCAAAAATAGACCTTTTACATTTTTCTAGTAGGATGTGTCGCATTCGAATAAAATTAAGTTTCCCCCAAAGATCTAAAACAACAAGACATATTGAAATGGAATCTTTTGAGATAGTCATTATAAGGTGTTTGCTGCTATTCTAGCAACTGTCATAGCTGACTGTCTTACCGGTAACAAGGACTTAGCAGGATAATCAAATATGTATTGTTTTTAAAGTTGTTTTCGTCTATTTTCTTCGCCTCTAGAAGACTATTAGGTGATATTGTTAAGTCATTTCATCGAAATTAGATAGAAAATCTTATCGCTCACTAACTTCAATCAAACTCATTCGGTTTAGCAAAGGACAAGTTGGTCAGAGTCAAATTCTAGGAAGAGTAATGAGCAACTAGTTTTGATGAAATATATTAACGTGAATCTACCACTTTGATTCAAAAACAGCTTCTGTCAATGGTTCTTCCACATTCAAGAAATTCTCGTGCTACCGTCGGATGGGGAGATTGTGGCTTCTAGTTATTTTCTGCGCTGCAAAATTCAATTGACTATCCTCCACTGAGGGAGACGATTACTGGAAACTGTTTTTGTTGATGACTGTCGGATCTTGCCCATCATTAGGTGGCTTATACGGTAAAAGTATGCCGAGCTTCGTTCTTCAGTAGACCACTCTGTGGAGTCAGCGTTTGAATTTTGCTTTTTACCAAGCCACTGCGGTGACTACCGGCAAAGTTTTGCCCACCACCAAACCGCCTACAATGGTTAACGACCAGGCTTGCTCTCTACTAAAGCACTTGCGGCTACTGGTTATAGTTGGTTATAAGTAGCAAAGCAGTTTTTGTGCAAACTTTAGAAAAGGGCTCCCCTTGAAAGTCAAATTTTTTTTGTTTTATACTTCACATGAGAAAAAAACTTCAATTTGTACAGTTACTCTTCTATTTACGATACATCTTTGTTGTAATATTTTTTATAATTATGTTGTTGGTAAGAAGCATTGTTGGCCAGGGCCGGTTTCAGCGGTCAAGCTAGTGAAGCGACTGCCTCGGGGCGGGCAATCAATTAAAAGATCGAGTTTTATACTACTGGATTGTTTGGTATGGTATGGAGGGGAGCAAAAATCTAACTTTGCTTCAGGGAGCATTAATCCAAACTTGTTGGCGCCTTTTTATGGCTGTAGAAAACTTGTTTTTTTTGTTATCACTTCTGTACATCCCCGCTAGGTTGTAATATTGTTTTGTAACCATTACAATACTGGTTGCTTTTAAGCCGCAACCTGTTGATACTGCAAACTTAAGATTTGCAATCCACATTTGTAGATTTTCTTATATTGAAATTGACTTGTTCTACGTTTTAATTAAAACAATTGAATGATTGTATAATTCAAAATCTAATTTACTGAAATTTCGAACATTCGCCTAGCTGATTGATTCTCTTAAATTATTCTGAACGACTTAGCTTGCTTCATCAAACTGAAGTAAGGATCTGCTGTTGGTTGGTCCATCAACGTGACCTGGCGTCCCTTAATGTTTGAATTTAAATTAATAAACTTTATAACTGTTTTAGTATTCTGTTTTTATCGGAGAATGGATATTATGCAAAAAATAAGATTTTTTCTTATTTTATCAAAACAATGAGATTAAATCAATTTTAAAATTAATCCGATTGTTTTAAAAACGATTATCCTCTTAAATAATGCGGGATATACTTTTTAACAGTGTACTTATGTTAAAAGAAAAGTAATTTACTCAATTTACTTGATTTACAGCCTCTACTCTTCTTTTATAGAAGCTAATGGTGCAAAAATAAGGAATTCCTGGCAGTTAATTAACAACCTATTACAGAGAAGTGCTTTTATACTTGGTTAAACTTTTAAAAGCCTTCTGAATATGCAACTAGTTTTTTAAATTATTCTCTTATTCAGAACAGAAATTATTATTTATTCATAATCTCTTTTCGTTTTCACTTCTCTTAGCATCATTAGCATTTGGAACATTATTCTTTTTCTTATAACTATACTATGCGTTCCGGATTATTAATATTATTATCGTTGTTGTCGTCATTGTTATAAAATTTTACGTTGTTACGATTTAATTTCTTCTAACAAATAATAATTACCGACTCGATTTCAATTTCGCTTTTATAATTAAAAGCTGTTCGTGTTGTATTACCTACGAGAAGTGCTTAAAACTGTTTTCTCTTTTAAAATCTTATACTACCTACAATTTCAGGAGCGAAACACGTGCAGTCATTTTCCAAGGATGATGGTTTAATTACTTGGCTAATTTGAAATTAAGACAAATATAATCTTGATTTCTGAAACTGTCGGAACGAACAAGAGTATAACTTTGCTTTACTTTAATGTTAAGTAATGAGTTCTCACACCACCCCACAAAATAGCTACATTAAAGAAGAAGGGAAAAGAAAATCCTTCGGCTGGAAAATTTCTATGGAAATCATTCCGCTAATTTAAATTAATGCTTTTTCGTTTTCTTTTTTTTTAAATAAAAGTTACAGAAAAAAAAGAGCGAAATTCATTTGTTATGTTTACTGGTCTACTGGTCTACTGGTCTACTGGGCGTTTTCAATCGGTCTAACACAAGGGGCACAAGTTTTTTTTTGGCATTACAGCAATATGTAGTGTATGAAAAAAAAATCCATTAGGGAAATTTATTTCGTTTTAAAAGCAGAAAATATACATGTATTGTAACTGATTGGATAACTTTAATGTTGTTCCATTAGCACCTCACACAATTTACAAAATAAATCGAAGTTTAAAAAACAGAGCTATCAGGAAGTATTGATTCAGGAGCAAAAACGAGTAAAGAAGTAGTAAATTGCTATTCCAATTAATTTTAATTAGAAAATTACAGTAGAACCATTACGATGATTTCTTAAGAGAAATTCATTAAGAATTCTGTAAAACTTAGTGACTTTCCAAAATGGATGATAGGTACTTTGAATTTTTGGATGGAAAGCATCTTTAATGATAAAAGTAAGGCAAGGTTTAAAGCAATGAATGGATTAAGATGTGGCCTCTCAAAATGACCACCAAAGTTTCCAAAAAAGTTTCACTTTTAGAAATTCCAAAATTTCTTTGTTCAAGTGGATTTAGTTATGAAGTTAGATATCATAGTCGGAAAGAATTAAGAAAAGCCTCCAACTAGTAATTCTAATAGTACTGCCAAACTTACGACAAAAAAAAGACAACAGCGTGAGGTCAAACTGTCATAAAATTATAACGTTAAAGTACATTAAGCGTCAATAAGATTCTACAAGCCGAGTTAATAGATAAACAGCCCGGTTTACAATACTCAAACTGTCATTCTGCCACATCCCCATATACGACCCATAAACATCGTGAACGCTGTATAGGTACCAAAATTTCCAAAAATTGTCAACTTGGAAAATTTTAAAATCTTTTTGTTCAAGTTGCTCTAGTTATGGAGCTAAATCATAGTTTGAAAGAAGTCAGAAAAACATCCAATTAATAATCGAGATGAGACAACTTGAAATGACGACCAAAATTTGCAAAAATTGTCACGTGTGGGAGTTTTAAAATCTCTTCGTTCAGGTAGATTTTATTATGGGGTTAAATCATAGTCTGAAAGAATTAAGAAAAGCATTCAACTAGCAATCCAGATAGAGCTGCACAAACTAGTGACCAAGAATTGTCACGTTTGAGAAACTTGAAATTTCTTCCTTCGGGTAGATTTAATTATGAAGCTGGGACATAGAATTAAGAAACGCATCCAATTAGTAATTCAAATAGTGCTGCTCAAAATAGCGACCAAAATATTCAGAAATCGTCAGGTTTGGGAATTTAAATTTTTCCTTGTTCGATAGCTCTAGTTATGGATTTTGATCATAATCTGAAAAAAGTAAGAAAAGTATCCAATTAATGATCGAGATGAGACAACTCGAAATGACGACCAAAGTTTGCAAAAATTGTCACGTTTGGGAATCATCGTTCAGGTAGATGTAATTATGGAGTTAGATCATCATGTGAAAGAATTAAGAAAATCATCCAATTAATAATCCAAATAGTGCTGGTCAAAATAGCAACCAAAATCTCAGATGGGCAGATTTTAGAATTTTAAAATTTCTTCGTTCGGGTAGCTTTAGTTATGGAGTTAGATCATAGTCTGCAAGAAGTAACAAAAACACCCAATTAATAACCGAGATGGTATCGTTCGGGATAGTGGCAAAAATTTCCAAAAATTAGCGCTTTAGAAATCTTAGGGATCGAGTTGTGAAATTAAACCAAATTTTAAAAAAAATAAAGAAAATATCAAGATAGGTTCGTACAAAATTTGTAGAATCACTATCACTTGTGACATCTAATTATTTATTAAATAAGAACATTAAAAGACAAGCTTGCATGATATATGCATACCAAAAGTTGTTTTTCCTAGCGGATCTTATTCCCACCCGATAATTATTTTGGCCCTCGAGTGGGTATTGTTCTATGATATTTGTTATTGTTCATTTTTGTGTTTATTTTAAATTGCAGTTACTTAATGTGTAACAAGTTGCAATATCTTGATGGATATTTTACAGACAATTTATGCATCGATGCACGGTGCTCTTGTTTTGCAAATAAATTGTTGTTTTGTCTATTTATGAATAGTTTTTGCTTTTGCATCTTGCGAAACATTTTCTCAGCATTTTTGTTTTTTTTTATAGAAACTGGTTAAATTCAGATCAGAGGTAGCTAATTTTGCTACAGTTATCGGTTTAAATTGACAAAAATACCATTCTTTATGCAAGTGTTTGTTTACGTGGATTCCAAGCATAGAAGAATCTTGAACGTGTTTGTTATGAATTCTTTTTTGATTAATTAGCATTGTGATTAAGGTTGCCAGATGGTCGGGATTTGTCTGGATTGTCCCAACATTTCATATGATGTCCAGACTCCCGACAAAATACAAAATGTCTCGACAAGCAGCTTCTTGTACAGTTTATAACAAAACAGTAATTTAAAATTACCGCGCGGTTTAAAATTCACTTCACTCAAGTATATGTGGCAACGTAAAAAAAAGTGTATATTAGTTATATAAGTTACCTATGTCATGCATGATGCTCTTAATGTGCCATAAAAGTTAAGTTTTTTTGTCATTATTTTAAATTTAATAATAAAAAGTAACATTTTGATTTGTAATATTAATTTGTTCCGACAATAATCCCAAGATCCAGACTTTTTGAAATTTTGCCCAGATATTTTAGTCTTTCCATCTGGCAACCCTAATTGTGATACGCAATTGTGTAGTTTTAATTATTGCATAGTTTAAGATTCATTTTAAAAACGTTTTTTTCTGATAAATTGTCACCGGCAAAAGACTAGCTGATTCAATTGTCATTCATGTGAATTTGAAAATTTTAACGTTCGGGTGCTGTAGATATAATTTTATTTTGCAAGATAATTTCATATAATCAACTGTATTTGTATTTATTATAAAAATAATTTTGACCTTGATAAATCAAAAATTCCCTTAACAAAATATAATAATGCCACGTGTTTTATCTCTGTATAATAAAATTATCGTTTGTATATAACTTTTGATTTTCATCAACAATTATATGTCTTTCACAGGTAATAACAATAATAAGTCTTGTTTAGACTAATTTCAATACCAGCCACAACATCCTGTTTGTAAAATTTGTGTTTATTTTAAGGTGCGAATGTTTTTAGCTTCCTATCTTTTAATACGTAATAAACAGGCTTGGTAATATTTTAGAATTTAAACAAATGTAAAACCAGCGAAAAGCCGAAAGAGATGTTATAATAATAATAATAAAGTTAATTTATGTTTAAATGTCAAATTAAAGTCCTTATTCTGGAATTCATTTTTATTTTCTTCCAGAACAGAAAGGGAGATTCCTTTGTTTTATATACTATAAATAATACTAATAAAAAAAAAGATTTCTTCAAGCATAACTGTCTTGGAATGTAACAAAGCAAAATGAGAAAAATATTACTTTCTTTTGCTGACCTTTATACGACTTACATTTTTCTCTTAAGTAGAGGATATGAAATAGTACTTGAAAATGCCACGGTGCCTTTATTAACAGATTTTTTTAAGAATACGCATTTCTATTAAAAATATTTGTTCAACAATTAAAAGTAAAATCAAAACAACCTTGCAAAAGTAAAAACAATTAAACAGATAGCAATCTACTAGTGCTATAAAAATCATAGTAGTAAAAAAAAGACTAATAACTGAATTATAACTGAAATTTAACAACAATGACTTTTAACAAATTAATTGTTTAGATAGTAAAAGTAAGTAATAACGATTTCATTGTTTTCTTTCCGTTTTAATAATTTAATTAAAATTGTTTTGTTTAACTTTTTTTTGTATTTAAAAAAACTTTCTCACTTGGTTTAAAAATACGTTTATATTTTTTTTTGCTTGGCGGGTTAGTAATAAAATAAAATTAGACTTGTATTGACGGCGCACCGACGCGCTTACTTTTTTTCTCTTGATTAGTGCACCTGAATGAATCGATTCATTTGTTTTATTAGACGTAAACGCACAATGACGGCAAACTAACCTTCATAACCACTGCTGTCTTATTTTGACAACCACGCTTACAAATTTTACAGGCGTGCCAACACAATTGAGAAAACGAAAGAAATGTGATAGTGATGTAGGTACGTCATTTCTAGGTGTAGAAGACACAAAAAAGGTAATAAAGTAAACTCGACTTTTTCTAAAGTTTCTGAGTATTCCTATTTAGATCGTTTGATGGATTTTATTCGTATGTTTAACATTTTGTACAATAATTAAGCTGGCTTTAAATTCTACAGATCTTCATACATACAAAACTAATCCGATGGAATTGAGTCTGGCGAATTAAATTAGAGATCGAAAACAGTGCATGAGAGTGCCACAAGGCTCCATGCTTGGACCTATCTTATTTGCGTTATTTATTAACAATCTTAATTTTGTGATGCTACATGCATTTAAATTAGTCTTTTCTGTTGCTTAATGATGACACATCTGTATGTATACCTAGAGAAACAAAGGTAAGCTTTCTTGTATTGAAACATTTCTAACCAAGCTTTATAAGTAAGGCTTAAAGTTTCAGTAATTTTCGTAGTGTATTGTGTATTTTCTTAATCCTTACCTGTTCGAGAACGAAAGCACTGATGGAGTAATAGCCTGATACCCTAGAGGTTACACTCTTACAAATCTAGCTGAACTCAAATTACAGAATCGCCGTTTTTCTAAGTGCGACAATTTTATAGACTTTTATGTACGCTGAAAAGATATCGATGGTGATTTGGTGTTGAGGGCCATATTTGTATTTACTCAGAAAGTTGTCTTTCCAGAGAATGCAGCACTCGAAATAATTATTTCCGACATGACCAAGCCGAAACGCTAACATCTGTACTGTTCAAGAGAGTGCTAGATACTTTCGCCATTTATGAAAGAATAGTTGAAACTAGATCAGTGTGCTTGTCATTCTTCCATATTAAATTAGCGACTTCTCATTGCTACTCTTGCTTCTTTCATGAGTTTTCCTTGTTTTAATAAAAAGACCGACAATTCTCAAAGATGGATATCTTGTAAAGACCTTGACCACTGCTGTTTTGAGTAGCCATATCTTGAACATTCATTGGCCGATTTTGGAAATGACTTTCAAAACTGTAAGTAAATTTTTTTCCAATGAAAAGAATTTTAAAAGATCATTTATTCGATAATTTTGCTCTTGTGAGCATTTACAATTTCTTAACGACTTATTAGTTGCTGATGAGCAATACTTTCTAGTGCATTTCAAAATCGAACATGACTCTCCAAGATGTCTGTAGGACATTGTTTATCTCTATCCACTTACTTTGAGACATACCGAAAACTAGCTCCATCCGCCTTTGTCACTATCTGCCTTTTCCAGAGACTATTAGTCGTTGTAAAATTAAAGCTTTGAAACTCTGACTTGGTGATGGAGGATAAAGCATTGATTACGGAGAAGATTTCTTCAGCATGGCTTACACACAGACTGATATGAACGATATCTTTGCCAAAATTTCAAGGGGGAGTCTTGATAGGAGGAGTCAATTGATCAGTGATCTTCAAAAAGTCATATTGAAAGCATTGATATAGATTGCCAGATTTTGTTATCTTTTTTAAGAATGGAGAGCAAATGAACATTCTGTTCGTGACGTTTAAATTGAAATCGTATCAGATTTGAATTAGAGCTCAACGTTTTGTTTTTATCTGTTATTGCAAGGGCTTTTTAATTATCTGATTGAAGTGCTTGTTGCTTTTGTTTCTCTTATCTTCTTTCATCATAGCAGGAAAATCCTTGAGTCAAAAAATCAAAAATTTAACAGGATTCAAGTCCCCCCAAGAAGAAGATCGGCAGCTGAAGTAAATTTTTTGAACACCACTTGGGTGGGAATACATGGAAATCCATGTGGGACCGGACTCTTATCAGTTTCTTTTTTTTAAGTTTTTTGGTATTTGATTGGTGTAAATTTCTTTGACTTTATCTTTTCTAAATATTTTGACCATCACTCCGAATATCAATATCTTGGGCATTTATTGAATGAACTGCCAAAGTTTTTGTTTAACTCTGAGTTACTCTGTTCCAATCTAATTTTGAAGATTCTCGCAATTAAGTTTTCTTTTTAGATTTAGCTGCCATTTTGAGCAGTTGTATTTCGATTTTAAGAATTTTAAAATTTAGTTTTATCAATAAAATTTATCGCATAAAAAACTAATAATACTGCAGGGATTGTGTGACCTAGTCTACGTTGCCATTTGAACAGTTACCTCTTGACCTTTCATTGGTCAATTTTGAAAATTATTTTATATTTTTAACATACTCTGCAGAGGAGATCTATTACAACCATCTCCAAATATTTTCGAAATTAAAGATTTTTTAGCTTTTCTCGCCATTGAGTGTTTGACAAATGTACATACTCTTTTGGTGAATTCCCCCAAGTTCGTTTAAATCTTGTCTTCGCAGCGCGAGTAAAATCTATTCCAATTATAGCATTCCAGACTTCTCAAACTAGCAGTTTTTGAAGGTTTGGTCGTAAAAATGTGTTAGTTAGAGAAGGCAGTATGAATCATTAAAATCGACGCTAATGCATGTCGCCATAGGCGTATCACAAACAAAACAAGACAGAAGAGCAAATTGCAAACGCATGTGCAACCAGACGAAGGTCAATGCAATGCGTCGCGCACACCGGTTTGCAAAATAAACTCAACTGAACAGTTTTGTGTTTCTGCTCTGCCTTCTCTAACTGATAATTTTTAACTTGGAATAGTCATTTCTTTGTCATGTGTTGACAAATCTTTAAAAAGTCTTATAATTCTAATTATGCTTTCCCAACAGGTTCTATTTTAATCAAGAAATCCTGAAGATTTTTGAATTTTTGCGAACTTTAACCGTAATCTTGAGCATAATGTTCAAAATTCTTTTATATTGTACTTTTGCATGGCGAAAAGACTGAAGGATTTAAAGCTATGCCTTTGTTGCAGCTTTGAACGTTTATATTTCGACGAATTTAAAAATTCTTTTTTTCTAAATTCTAGTGTTTCTTCGCAGAGACTACTTCGATCAAAGAATCTGAAGAGTTTTATAACTTGATGGTTTTTTAGTCGTGTTATCTATTTGGAGCAGACACATCTCTGCTTTTTATTTTGACGATTTCCAAGATTCTCTTGAATTCTAGGTTGTGCCTCTTTCTTCGGGAAAATCTGATATTTACATAGGTTTCAAATATTTTAGAAAATTCTATTCTACCTATTCCAAATTAGAGAGCTTTACTATTTTGCTCGGTGAAATGTACTTCTCTTCATAAATTAGCATAATAAAGATAAAACCGCGTTAACATAATTCTTACGATTGTTACGAGTTAAATTATCCTTTTTGCTTTACTGTTAGAGAATTGGCTTTTGAAATAGTTGAAGAATTCTAATTTTTTTTCAATTCTATTGCAGATACCGGCCTTCCTTGCTGTCTGTAGTAATTATTTCCATGTTATGTTTATTTAATTTTTTTTCTGAGGTCTACTGCATGTATGATCTTCCGCAATTCTTTTTGCCGATAACCAAGGACTTCAAATTTGCATTGCCGCATTCCATCTGTAATTACTCACTTGACATATATTTAAGTGCGATGCGTTTATTTTTCTGTTAACATTGTTTCTTTCATATAGATTTGATTTTTTTGTGTAGCATACTGTATACTATAACCTTTTTCAATTAATTCTCTACCTGCAAAGCATCCAACCGCTCCGAGAATGTCAAATGTCCTTGTCCTTAATGTCGTTTTTCTTTCCTTGCTCCTACCTTACGATGCTATTTCCGTATCCCTTTTCAGAATGATTATTACGTTTTACGGTTCGCCGTAATCTTTTTAAAGTCTACTAAAAACAGTAAATTGCTTAATGGATCCCTCCTAAATTATCATCGAAATTGATACCTGAGTAAAGAAATAAAAGTTTCAAAATTAAAAATCTTTACCTGTTCAGTTTGCTAAAAACGAGGAAGTTTATGAAATAATTATAATAAATTCGATGTAATAAATTAATGTATACCTTCATTTTATCGAATTTGTGTTAATTTCATGCCACTTTCTCGATTTAATAGAATACTCTACGATATACTACATTGAACAATTGCAGAATCAACACAAGGAAGTTGAGTGTGCGATCCTAGGCCTGCGCTATTTTATGCTGTATATAATTACTGTTTTAAAAGTTTGTAAAATCGCCGGTTTATTAAGTTTTATTTCAAGCAAATATCCTCCAAAAAATCAACAATGTAATTTAATAGCAATTTAGAATTCTACTTGGATTTATGCAACACATATCAAGGTAGATGTACTTTCACTAAAAGAGTTATGCACGTTGCGTAACTGCCGATGGAAACAATTGAATGTCCGGCTCTGGAGTCTTAAACGTGGGTTGGTTCAGTTCTTCGTCTGGTCCGACTAGCGCACACCACACCAGTCAGTACAGTGCCGCCATTGAAACAACACGGTTATTTGCAATTCGTATGTTAAACGTCGTCTTTTGTGTTAAGTTTTGGTTGTGTTGAACTTTCTTTCGTAAGTTTAGTGTGTGAAATATCATCAAGTGTGGATTAAGGAATTAATTTTTCTCATTCATCAACGTTGTCATCGTTTAAAAAAAGGAATACCGAGTGAAATGAAATAACGACATAAACACCACGTGCACACGTGTTCTCGAAAAAGATCGTTTACCGAACCTGCTTTTATCAATTATTGTCTAGAATTTGAAGGTAATAAAATGATATTTTCACGAAGGTTGTAGTTTCTGCGTGTGTGTGTGTGTAGTTTCAGGTTATCCGTGAGATATATTAAATGTGTTGGTGGTTGTTGGCTTGTAACTTGATAAAAGTGAGGTTATGGGCGGATGTCGTTCTCTCCAAGGGTGGCTGTTATCGATTAATTTGCAAAGTAGATTCCTTTTTTTGGTTGAAAATAAGATAATTAATGTGTAATTTGAAATCGTCCGAAATTTTATTTGAGACTACCGAAGTTTATTCGTTAGTGTTTATTTGGATTTTTCAAATAAGCCGGTTATTGTGTGTTGTGCTCTAGGTGTTTTTTAGCATCCTATAATAGCCGGTGATTAAGCTAGCGGACAAAAATAAATAAAAAAAAATACCTTTTTAATATTCAAGTCTTTGTTCATATAATTATTATAAATGAAGTTTGATGAGGGTAGTTTTCCACTTTAGGCAACTTTCAAACCCGCATAAAAAGATCCATTTTACATTGGTGATTTTTTATGTTAACCCACCCGCATAAAACTTAAGGGTTCTTATTACTATACGTGCAGCAACAAGCTGGTTCTCGAGAATTTAAAAATAAATGCTTTAAAGACAAAAGTTAGGTTATGTTGTATTATTAAAATTTAAAAAAAAAGCTGTTTTCGGACTAAAAAGGAAAATTTTATTTAATGAAATTTTTGTTACTACTAATTTATAACACTATTATAGTGTAAACATACCTGGAGCGTGTTTTACATTGAGAAAGTGCAATTAGATAGTGTTTTATTTTAATTTTAGATGTGCAGATATTTAGATTTCTATTCCGTTTTGGAATAAAACAATTTGTGAGGTTAGATTTGAAAGTTACACTTTTGATTGTTAACTTTTGACTCGAATAAAATAAATTCACAATAGAGGGAAGTATCTTTTCAAAAATAAAACTAGTAATGATTTGTATCCTTTAAAAGGAGCGTGTTTTCGCATTATTATTAGTATGACACTTTCATTATTATTGTGTCTTGGCTTAATTCATAAATCTTACTTCAACCATCTGACAGCTGTCAACCTTAACGTTAAGCTGTAAGAAACAAGTTTTGTTTCTCATGGCCCTCTCATCTTTGAACTTAACAATATTAGTAATAGTCCAAACAAAAATAATATTTTTATAATTTGTAATAACTGTAATTTTTAACTTGGACGACTTTTAAATGCCTTTTCTGACTTTTGGTACTTTTTTTGCAGGTAAGCAGCATCTTGAATACTGAATAGTTCTATACCTTTGTTAGAAACAAGAATTACACAAAGGGTGAGTTTTCCATATTTTACCATTAATAATTGCGTTAAAAAAAAGGCAAAAAATTCTATTGGAAAATTCTCTTCAATTATATTGCGTCTCTTGAATGAGATTTTTTTATTAAAAGCAATTTTCCTGGTCATTAATTTTACCAGACTCAACAAGGACATTTTCAAGTAAAAGTATTATGTTTCTGTTTATGCAATATTATTAATACGTAAACACAATAGAGACATCTAATATTACCACCTATATAATTATCGTCACGGTTTTTTAAAATCAGTTTTACATTTATTAACATTTTTTAAAATCCTCCGAAAAAATTGATACAATTTATTATAAAGGTTAAGGGGGAAAAACATTTAAAATATACCAAAACACAACTTGACATTTAAAAACGATAGCTTAAAATTAGTAAGACCTAAAGACGGGGAAAATAAATTGTAGAGAAGCACAAGGGTAGTTTATACGAGAAACATTTGTCCACAGACACCGACTCATTTGTATAGTGTTAAATGTCCCCATTTCGTTGGTGCTTCCGGAATTCTAACTTTTCCCAAGATCATTTGTCTTTTTAGTTTCTTTTTTTCTTTATTTATCTTCTAGAAATGTTAATTCACACATACACACTATAGTAAACAGAGTTGTACTAGCTCATTTGGAAAAATGACAAAAATGGAATTATTTAAATAATAATAAACCAAATTTACGTAACTGCAGAAGTAAAAGGATTTCTCACATAACGTAACTGCTGCGATTCTACAAGTTAGTTAGTAGTGCGGGAGTTACTTTCCAAAGTGAAAGTGACAAAATGTATATTATGTGTGTATATACATCACAGACCTATAACTGCACCAACAACATCCATCTCTCGGTGCCTATGTGTGTTATATGTTGTTTTACACAAGGGGACCGGAAATCAAAAATCCAACTTCCGTCAGTGTAAAGCGCAAACAAAGGGGCTGGTAGTACGGTCGAATGCCTCCCTCTGGAAGTTTCTATATTTTCCGTTTTATTTATTAACATTATTTTAGTAAAGTTTAATAATAAAAACTATCGAGATGAAAGGGAATGCTTTCGGGTCCAATAAAAGTTACAGACAAAATAATAATAATAATAATAATAATCAGATATAGGTACACAGGTACGCACGCTAAAGATATAATTAGTTCTCGCGGCTATGAACTTGTTTGTTATTGTTTTGGTTGACTGCAAATGACGTGACTCGGTTTCGTGAATAATTTGTAATCTAATGTGTCACTTCGTAACGAATTTGTCATAAGAAAATTTTTAAAATAAATTAATTTTAGTTTTTATTGAAAAAGAGTGATACGCCTCTGGATACTACTTTTAAGGATATTATTATAGCGTGTCTGATACGAATTCTTCATAGGTGTCTAGGGTATAAACCACATTTGACTTTGAATTATGTTGTTAATTCACCGGAAATGTTTTTCGATGTCTGTAAATCTTTAATCAAACTCGTGGAAATTTTATCAAACCAAACAGTGATTATAAAATATTTAGTTGTGTTTCTAAAGTACAGTACCTGCAATAAATAATTATTCGACCTCATTTCGTTCTTTTGTTTCCTCCTTGATTTTGTATTTTTAATTTAATTTTGACGTGTACTGTATTAGTTTTCTGTATGTTCAATTTCCGATACAGATAATCTAGCGTTATTAAAGTCATCTACCTAGTGCTTGCAGTAATGGGGAGTGGCGGGGTAATTTGGGCATAAAAATCTGTTTTTCAAGTTTAACAACTCACAGGAGATAACAACCACCGAATTATTTCATCTTAGCATTTGGTTATTCAAGAATGGATTCTGTGAGTTTCATAAATATTAACCCTTTGACTAATGCGTGGCAACTGCAAGACTGAATTTGAGTTTTTTTAACAAATCATGCCTATACGCAGGATTTACTTAAGGAAGACTTTAAAAATGCTCATTATGAACCAATTATAGGTAGCTGGAGATAATCTGGAGAATAAATTTTCACACATTTATTAAAAATATCAATGTATACTCTTTTAATTAATTAAAATTTATAAAGTCTGCTATTAAAATCAGGAATGAAAAGCATTCCAGAAATCTGTTCTTCATCAACCCAATCGGTGTCGTCATCGGGGAAAATGTAACGCTATCCTTCACCATTGTACTTGATTAAAAACTTGACTGCATATCTACGTCCGTTGTTCAAATCTCGAGCCGTTACTTGGCCCTTATACTCCTTGACAACATTACCGCATTCACTTTGGTAATTAACTGCAGCCCATGATCCCACTACAATATTGTTAATGGGAAGTTCCAGTGGTCTGGTAGGTCTAGAGTTTTCTTCTAATTCGTTTTCAACTTCATCTGGTCTAAAGTCAAGTCCGTTTTCTTTGGCTTACCTTGCCGTCTCGTCTTTGCTTTAGGCCCATTCTTAGCTTTATTCATTTCTTTTTCAAGTCATTCTTGTATCTCTTTCGATGTGAGCACGTCTTCAGAATTGCCTTGTACTCTTGGTCGTTTCATCTTTGGATTTTTCAAAGCCGCTTGAACGTCTTGGGACTGGTCAGGAGACATAGTTTGAATATAAGCATCCCTTAGTGTTTTCATTGGTGATGGGCCTGGTGCGTTTGGTACATTTGCATGGTCAACTGGTTGACCAGCTAATGGGCCTGGTACAATAATTGGTTGACCAGCTGATGAACTCCTTAATTAGTCCTCTTTTGCTTTAATTGAGACAATTTCCTTCAGAACATCTTTGTTTACAAGATACACACCAGACCCCCTGAAACCACCAACCGCATGCTCAACATTGAATGAAGCAACAATAAGCCTTTTTAACAGACCTTGTCTACATTTTTTCATCGAGACTCTCTGTACCACGACTGTAGCATGTTTTTCCAAGCACCTTTCATAGGCCCAAATGCACCTGCATCCATTGGCTGAAGGGCGTGATATGTATTGGGTGGGAGGCACAGAAAAATGATTTGTTCTTCTCTTGCTATGCGGGTTGGATTGTAGGTTAAATGGCTACCATGCCTATCAAATATCAATAGAATTGGTTTTGCAATGTTCTTTGCCTGATCAGCAAATGCACTAAGCCACTTTTCAAAGATAAATTTTTGCGTCCACCCAGACTCAGTTACACCATACAGTGCAGCAGAAATTCCACCTCGTACCCATGTACTTTGTAAATTCTCCACTTCCTTTAAACACCACACAAGATGAAAAGCGTTGCCCATCAGCACTAGCAATAAAAAGAACACTATCCTGCACCTTGAGAGCATGAGTAGTTTTGTGAGATGTTTCGGGTCCAGTTTCATCAAGATTAAAAATTCTTTCATGACATCCATTCATATTGTTCTCTTTGGGGTTAAAACTGTGTTTCTACCAACTCGTTCATGGGAGTAGATTAAATAAAATAAGTTTAATCTAATACTTAGCTGCATATACACGTCCTTAATCGGTTGCAGAGAGACAGATTTCATAGGACGATACTCAATAGAAAATTTTAAAAATTGTATACTACTATCTTCCGTAAAGCAAGATTTTCAGTTGTTACTTACCGTAGGTTTCAACAAAACGGAGCTCGTGATCAAATCTTTACTTAAATTTCTAAATTCTAGAAAATCGACATATTGATGTTCTTGTGAAAATTCACGGTAGTCATATTTATTGAAGATTATCCGACAACTTTCTAGGATTGTAAAACGAGAGTCATTGTAACATTTTGCATATCAATTTAGATAAATACAATACAAGAAGCAATAGCGTACGAATATTCGAAGAATAGAGAAAAGTAGCATGTAGGGATAGCTTTGAAAATGCACTACGAACATTTTCTTGGTGAATCAGCTCTCTTGATATAGACTACAATAAAGTTGGATTTAGTAGTAATCAATCCATCAATTTCAGCATAAACAGCAAATTTTGACCTTAACATGTTTTTGACACATTTCCATGTTAAGACACGAGAAATCTTTGCTTGCCTTCTTGAAAATTAACCAAGAAATCTACACAAATGTTTTGCACTGATGAGACCAACGGAATTCGTTAAAAAAATGAAAGAACATAACTGTATGATCTCAAGAGTTTTTGGGCTTGACTGGAAATTTCTCTAGTTAACACCAAATTGGCAAAACCGTCGATTCTAACATCTACCTAATTTGAAAATTTCTGGTTTCAATATTTACGTCTACCTTTTCAAGTCTATAGTACTCTCTAAACAAAAACAAGAGAAGCTTGTGTCTGTATTATTAAAAACCCTCCCCATACCATGACTCGAGAAAGACTTTCGGTTCTTATACTTGATTAATTTATATGTATCTTGGCGTTGACTGCACATCCATAGTCTATTATTGGTTTTCAGTATCTTATAGATCAATGCTATCTTACTGTCTGTTATCAAACTTTTGAGTTTGTTTTACAAAATGACACTGCCCAGTTGATCGCTTGTTTATTTGACCATTGATGTTGCGTACTTTAATTTGCTTTTTGAAGATTTTGAAAAGATCTAACACCAATTTTCATCAACTTACCTGAATATAACATTTGGCGATTACGTTGGTTAGAGGAAGTAGTAATAGAGGCAACACCTGTTTATTGAAACATAAAACGGTTGTTAAGAAGATTGAAATTTTAAAAATTGCGTCAGATACTAATTTTCATTCGTAGCAATTCAGTTACAACAAACAAATCAAAGCTTACTACGCTTTTAAAATCGTATAAGCGTTATCGAAACATTTTTGAGCTACGTTATTTCAACATTTCGAAGTTAAATAATTCATAACCAACAAAGTTATTCAAAGTGCAATAAATTGATGTTACATCGTGCCTAATAACTTCGGAAGTTAATCAAATTTCGCTCAATTGTGATTAAACTCGAATGTTTACGGAGATATGTAAATTTGGCAGTCGATTGAAATTTCCGAATAAATTTCTACCAATAAACTGTTACAAACTACCAAAAACGTCAAAATTCAATCAATCTAAGCATGCTATGCGAATTCTTATTGTTTTACAATATTGACACTTTTCAAAGTTAATCTTTTAGGTTAAGTAATTCAAAACAAAAGTTTTCATATTTAAAACAAAAACTTGTAAATTTATGTTTCGTTGCCTTCTTATTTCTTACTCCTATCATTTTTTTCAATGTCAGCAAAGCTCCTAGACATTAAAATTGCCAGCATCGTATACATTTTCGCCTCATAAACTTACAATTTTTCGCGAAAACTTTTTTGTAAAAAGCAGATTTCTCGCGCGTGCTTTTAACTTTAAAATGTATTCTAGAAAAATGTCATTCACTGCCATCATTTGTACTGATTTACTACTTCCCTCGTCTCTTATACACATTCATAAAAAGAAAGACAAATGAAAAATGTGAAACAATGTTTCCCTACAAATATCCTCACTTTTTTTTACGTTCAGAGCGTAATAAAAGGAAATGCAATTTAATGTGCGTAAAGCATACATACACTGTTTCAGTAGCGTAACAAATAGGATTAAAAAGGTTTTCATTACTCTCTACCTTTTTTTGTGCGTCAAGTTTGAATAGATGAAAAAGATAAAAAACAGAATTAACGAACGAATTGATTTTAGATTTCATCCAGTTACACGTAGAAAGCATTGTGTATTTTAATAATAACGGGTGTTTGAAAACCTGCATCACTAAGGAATTTGTAAATTAAAAAACGAAAAATCTAGTTGACATTTTTATTTCACGAAATACATTTTCGTGTTCATAACCGTGTATATCGTATGATAACAAAAATTATTGAACACCCCTTATTTCGAAGCCTTTTATTAATTATATGAGGAAAAAAAGAAAATTGCGTTCGTTCGTGCAGATTTTAATTAACCCTTCATTTATAGAACGTAATGGGAATTTTATGTTTTCCAAACGTTTAGTCAATTTCGTTTTCATTTAAAAGAGTTAATACAAATATTGTACATTAATTAGCAAGAGTGTTCGGCGTTTACAGCACGAAACGTGTTTTTGAAATTTAAATTTGTGTTAAAACATCTTTTTTTGTTTTATAAATGTATTAATTGAATTTGTGCGCTACGTGAATTTGTATTTGAAAACCTAACCTCAATTTTGTTGCTATTTAATGTGTAAATTAGTTTACGTTGGAGTTTTAGTACGGTGGGGTTTTTAATTTTTATCATCCTATCCTTGAAAAGCGGAGTTATTTAAAAACTTAATAATATTTGCATTTTATGTTCGCATTTCCGTTAGATTGTATACTTCAGATTTACAAAGTAATTTGCTATAGCTTGTCTACATTTTTTTGGGATGCCAAAAACATTGAAGAAAAGCCGGCAACTAAAATTTTCTAGGGTGATGCAATGCATTTTATGTTTATTTAGGAAAATATCCATGATTAGATCTCGATTTGCGATAAATCAGAGCAGCCGATGAAACTGTCTTTGGGTGAATACGCAACCAGATACAAATGTGTGACCATTTATTATTGTCTTACAAGGTAGTATCAGATAGTCTGCATTGATATTGTTTTATTGAATGTCATTTTTTTAATAGATAGACTGTGGACACACTTGTCAAAGAAGAGAGACAAAAATATACGTCAGTTCTCTACTCGCACGGCGAGTGTAAAGGATAGAATAAGAATTTACTATTAAAATTTTTCTTCTTTTTTTACATCCACAGTAAGTGACAGTAAGTTTGACAAGTGTGGCCTCACTCTCTCCATTAGAAAAATAACATTTAATAAAACAATATCAAGGCACACTAGTATCAGATGGCATATATGAAAGTTAGATTTACTCCAGATAAGATACAATATGTAGAAATAACCCTGAATTTTTAGAGGTTTTTTCCTAGATGTTCATCGGAAAAGGGAACAAATAATTAACATAATACTATGGCAACCGCTTGTGGATAATAACATTTAAAACCTTTCCTTTTGTGGCCCTTGCTCAGGGAAGGCTTTCATGACCATTCCAATCTGCTGCTGGAAAATGTCGCCTGACCGCCTAACAAATCTTTTGATGATTTTCGTCAAATCTCTGTTTTGGTTTTTACGTTTTTTGATGTCTAGTCTGGCACTTTAGTTTTTTTCCGGCTGCGGTTTGGTTGAAACCCAACAAATTCAATAAAAAAAGGCTATCATTCTCAGAAACACTTAACTCGCGGATTTTCGCATACAGCATGTCCACATTTCGATGCTCACTATTGGGATTTCAGAAATTGTAAGAGATACGAAGTCGGTTAAATTAGAAAGGATTTGGCTATTTTGGAGATCAGTTTACTTATGCTTTTGTTTTTTCAAAAAAGTTCTAGGCTTACTAGATATTTGCTAAAAACGTTTTTCACGTCCGATATGTTGTTGCACCGTGAATCTTTTTTCTGCTGCTACTTTTATTTCACACATTTTGCAGAATAGAATCTTGCCATCGGTGGAAAATATATCTTCTCCAAATTCAGACACAATCTGTCTCAAATGACTTGGTCTGGATGGTCTTACTTTAGGCATAGTTAGATATTCTAAGCACCACGATAATGTAATTTTTCGTTCAAAGTACAAACAACATAAAACTTCAACTACTCTCATCGAACACTTCTTGTTAGTGACTGAATAAGTATTCCCATAGAATGGGAATTTCTTTTACAGTACCAAAACTCGTCAATAGACATTTCAGGTGGTACATGTTAGTACAAAGGAGCTTTTAAGCAAAATATTTCAATTCACATTGTTTAGCATGTCGAGAGGTATACAATATTGTATCATTTACATACAATTTTTAAATAAGTGCCTTTTAAGTACAATGGCAAAGTCCTTAAAAGAATACCATCTTAACAATAAATAGCTCTTACTTTAATCTCTTACAGGTGTATATTTAGAAAATTGTTAAAAGTAATTACCAGGAAAAAACCCATAAAAGGATGTTATATTCTTAAATAAATAGAATGTCAAAGATCAGGTAAGTAAACTTCATGTACGGTTTCAAAGAATCTCAGCTCTTCTCATAATACCTTCTTGTCCCAAGTTTTAAATTTCTAGAAAGTTAATACGATTATAGAAATAAATTGCAATAAATCAATATTCTAAAAATTACAATGCAGAAAATATTTAGCCCTGAACAGAATTCCAATCAAATTAAATAAAAAAATTCTTAAATTATGCAAAATTCTCAGTTTTAAATTCATTTTTTGTGATACATATCTTAAATCAATATTGTATACACAAAAACCAATAATAAAAAACATTGCTTGGGCAAAAAATGATGAAAAAATAAAGTAAATTTTAGAAAAATCACCAAATAGTCAAAAATTTTCAGAAAATGACAAAAGATGACCTATAGATTTTACATTTTTGAAATCGGGAGATCACAAATAGGATTTGTATATTCACTATCAACATATACAGTATAAGGAAAAAAAATGTCATGTCATCAATATCTGGGCCTTGGTTATTATGACTAATAATAATAATAAGATATAGTTAGGAGGGGTGCGCCAAATTTGAATAAAAAAAACTTTCTCGTTGGTGGCACATTTAGATTCGAGTTTTAGAGTGGGACTTACCCACACAGCATAGCTAACTTGCAAAAATCTTGCTACAAGCTTGATATATCAAGTGTACTGACTTGCTGAAAACTAGTTATGTCAAGTGAAAAAGACTGCAGCAAGGTTGTGGCAAGCAAACTAGTCTCCACCTGACAAACTTGCAATAAGTTTGCAAATGCAAGGTTGCTACCGACTTGTAGTGCAAACTTGATGCAGGCTTGTAGTGTGAACTTGATGCAAGCTTGTATTGCAGATTTGTTGCAAGCGTGTTACTATATGCTTATTGTAATGTGACCTTGCCCAAAAGATGATGCTTATGGCTCAATTTTTGATTTTGACGATTTCGCAATTATTAAACCTACACTTTTAAATAAAAGATATTTTAAATATTCTTTAATTTGAACCATACGCATCTTTTGTGCAGGTCTATATTATAGTAGACTTTTCTTATAAAGAATATTTCTTAGTATAAAATGCTAAAAAATAAGCAGTCTTTTATGTGATAAACCAAACACTGATATTTCAATGTAAGTTTTTTTAGAAAGATAAAACTTACTACCAATATTATAATACAAAAAAATTACATTGATTTATTACTAAATACTCATCTTCACAAAACATTATTCGAAGAGTACAACTAAACTAGTTAAAATAAGAAAAAAAAATAACACGTAATAAGTAAGAGTATGTACAATAAAAAAATATAATATACAGTAGAAAGACAAAAGAAGCAAGAAAGTACAAGCAGAAATGAAAATCATAAAAATAAATTAAAAAACAAAGAAATATTATACAAAAAATTATACAATTTGGGAGAACGAGAATACAGCGAAAACCAACGTAACGTACAATGTAAACACATGGTTACAAGTGGTTAGTTTAAAGAGTGGCAAAGTGAAGTGGAGGCATGATGGAGGTGTGAAGCTGACCACAAGCTGATAGGACTATCTTTACATATAATTATTTTCAATTGCTGTGGCAAGGATATAGCAAACTTGTGACACGTCTAATTTTACATTCCTGTAGTTATCCACTTGCAACAAGCTTAATTAAAGCTTGCAAAATTAGTGAAGTCTGACAAGTTAAAATCAAGATTGCAGCAAGTTTATAGCAAGCGATAATGCTGTGTGGGTAGATTCATACTTTGTCTGAGTTGTATCCCCATATTGAACCATTTTGTGCCAAATCGATAGGTGCGAGCGATGAATCTGGGAGCACACAATGTCAAATTAAAAAAGCGTAAATTTTATTAGAGATCTCGTCCAATATGAAGATAGTCCTTCCTCTTCGGCTTGCCATATAAAATAACCAAACCACTCTTTCTCTTTTAAACAAAGTGATCCAAGTCTAACCTTCTCATGCTTTAGAAAAATCTTTCTGTGACTATGAGTTGTAGCTTTTTGTACAAACGTGATCCATGTGAGTTTTACTATATAAAAGTGCATTTTATGCAATGCCGTTGAGTGACATTTGTTTGTTTTTATACTGACAATTATCATCCTGTGACTTTTGAGCAATAGCAATGTGGACATTTATCTTCAATTCTTTTGGTGTTTTGCCTTTTCATTGAAAATATCAACTTCGAACTAGATATCGATTTTGGCGTCTCGTTCTCCATCAGGTTTAAATACATACTAGAAAACATCAAATCCAAAGGAGCCTTCTAAACAAACACATTTTTACTAACTACTTCGAGAGAAGCTACATGAGCAAAAATTTGAAGCTCAAATAGAGCGAAAAACTTTAAAATAACTTGACAATTTAAGAATTTAAAAAGATGAACTTTTAATTGTAAAATTTTTATTTGAACAACGTTAGGATTCGGTTAATAGTATGTGAAGTGTGAAAGTGTTTTCATTTTTGACTTGATGTGTTGAGAACTTAAACTAGACAAGTTTAATGATAATAGTAGAACTTCAATTGTCCGCATTCTAAATATTACGTCACAAAGTGTACTCCAATTTTGACTTTTTAATAATCAATTCAGTTTAAATTTAGAACGACCAATCATAGTTTTGGTATCATTTTTATTTCAGTTGAATTAATCTCGGGAAATCTAAAAGAACCAATTAGACTGATTTTTAAAATTAATAATTCGGACCTGTTTAAATACAAGGTTTAATTATGTAAAACACCCATTTGTTACGGTCACATCTTATTGTGTTTTAGGTTATGTAAAATAGAAAAAAAATTAATAAAACAAAAGTTTCAACCGTTATTTCTAACAAATATGTTCAAAATGAGGTTAAATATTAAAATTTAAAAGAAAAAGAAGTTAAGTTAGATAATTTTATATGAAGTGGTTTCGCTTTCTTCTAAACAATCTCATTTGTTTGTTAATCTATTTAGGCTAGGTATTTTTACAAGTCGTAGATTTACTTAATAACAACACTTGTATAACCATCACCATTATTATTTTTTTTCTTTACACACACATTTTTCTTACCTAATTAATTACGCAACCGCTCGTTCTCCTAAACTTCTACTCGTTTCACTAATTCCATTTCAAAATCTTTTTCTCAAATTCATATTGCCTCGCAGGCACGTAACAAGTTTTAGGTCCTTAATTCGATTTTATACCCTCAAACTTTTCTTCATTACATTACGCTAAACCTTACTAAACCCACGCATTGAGTTGGAGAAGTGCTTAAATACAGAGGTCAGTGTTCTAATGATAGTGAAGGTCTACGACTTGATTATATAGCACCATCATCATGTTGGCCTTCTTTGGTCAATTCGCTGGTTAACAAAATATATAACAAAACATTTGCTCGTATGGTCCCAAATTAATTACAAGCTAGAATGAACAATGCCCGATCTTTCTCTCTCTCACTCGACGTTTTTGTACAAATTATTACTGTAACCTACACCTGGTCTCTACCGGAAATTACAGACCGTCGGGAAGTTTTATCTACTCGACGGGTTTTATAGAAAAAGGGGCAACCACCAACACCCTCTTAATTTTAACGAAAATATCGTTAATTTTGTTTAAATGCAAGTTACACATGATAAGATATTTTTGAAGCGAATTTTCCTCATCTCGCTACTTTTCCATTTTGTTTTTGTTTTATGTTCGAGATGGAAATTTTTACGGTCATCTTTTAGATATTTGCTCTGTGATAAAAATCGACTCTTTTGGTTGGCTACGCTATATTGCTTTTACGCTGAGTTGAACAATACGTTTTCCTTGCAAACTTTAACGGGATTTTGTTACTTTATTTTATTTCAGCCCTTCCTGATCATTTGTAGATATCCCGATATTTCTTCGAACATTCTGTTTTATTAACAAGGCCACAATTTAAGTTAAACGACGGGTTGTAAGCATTTAACTACAAAATAGAGAGAACGCATTACCCGGCAACATTGTCGCTTCTGCAACAATTTGAAGTTTGAGTCGTTAGTTGCAATAAGATTAGATTGTTAAATTAAGCGGCAATAGGGCATTAAATCATACGGAATTGCTTAGATCAACAATAAAGTTACCCCTTAGAAGATCGATGTTACTCTCATGAAAAGGTCAGGAACAATCTAAGGTTAAATCTAGCGCAATGAAATCGAGTAAAAAAAAGGTACATAAAAAGGACATTCAGGTTTTACTATCGTGTCTAGTTTGTAAAGAAATTTCATTAGATTGGTTATAACCTTTCTTGCTTGTACTAAATAGAGATATAAAAGTGGTTCGGGTATTAGTAGTCTAACGAACTCTCTTTACTTATTTGACTTCATCACGATGAGGATAATTCAACCTTGAAATCTTCAATTTAATGGGCAGTTGTGTTAAAAAAAATCTAATGTTTACTTTTCATCTTTATCCGTAATTAATTTTGTGTAGACTGTTTCATATCTAATCTTACAGTTTCGCATGCCATTTAAAGAGGTTAACCTGAAACTTAGAATATGTTTCCAGAAATTCATGATGTATGCACGTGCCCAAAACTCATTCTGGACAGTCTTACCCTTGCTAGATGTAGCGTGACATATAAAAGGGATGTAGTGAGCAACTGAATTTAAGACAAGTGTCAACAACAGCGTTAGGAAGCAGAGAAAATCACGCCATCTCGAAAAAAACCTTCAACGACATGCATTAGGATTCCTTATGTAGCTCACCTGATCTCGTCTCAACTACATTGCTGCGAATAACATAAATAAATTTCAGTAAATCACTTAATTGTGAATTGCGTGCAGGGTCGGCTTCAGAACTCCCAGTCCATATGAGGCAACCCCAACTTTAGACCATCGCAGGTGACCTGTTGGAGGGCACAGCCCGACCCGCTTTTGTGGAGTTTTTTTTATAAGAAATTGAGCCACTAGAGGTGGTCTCTTAAGCGGCGCAGCCATATTTATGTACATTTAGCTCTCTTGGCCTCACCACATTCGTCTTTACTCCAATCGAGTCAAAAGAAGAGGAGACGATCTTTCTCCCTTTTCTAATTTTTTTAGTTTCATTTAATATTTTACATTCCACATTAAGCGTTCTCAATCTATTGTAGTATTTGATTGCTTATTTCACTTGTCAAAGTTTTCCTTTTGCTTTTCTAGGTTAGATAGATACTGATTGAACTCTGTAATTCGATAAATACCAACATCAGTAGCAGTACTGATTGTAATCCGTGACCCACCATTAAAACTGTTTTCATCCAACTAAAATCGAATACGCATCTGACTGCTCCATATCCATGCGCCCTGAGGTAATCGTTTGAATCTACATGTCATTCTTCTTCGTTTTGTCCCTTTTGGCCTAGTAATAGGAATATTTATACCAGTCCTGACATATGATAAGCAGGACCTGACTGCAAGATTATTCTTTTTTAT
Organism: Ignelater luminosus; assembly: GCA_011009095.1. NCBI lineage: Eukaryota > Metazoa > Arthropoda > Insecta > Coleoptera > Elateridae > Ignelater > Ignelater luminosus. Next base: position 194,783 of record VTPC01000816.1, read on the forward strand.
CGTTATTTTGTTAGCTGTATTTTTATGTTTGTTACAAGTCTTTATGGGACCAGGCTTCAAGAAATTACGAGATTCGATCATTTATCTTTCTTCTTTGTACTATTCAGTCTCGAGGTAGGCCCTTCCCGTCAGAAACTGTTTAAGACTCTTTCCCGCGCTTTACGGCTTTATCTACGTCTGGAATACAAAAGGTCAGCCACGTTGGAATCCCCCTGTAGTCATTCTTCGCTTTTTCCAACAATGCAGCCCAGACCAAAAATTCTCTCACGTAAGATGATGTTTCGTATAAGTTAGATCTCATTCAGAACAAACAGAACTTAAATCATAAATTCTTAAGTCTGTTTTTCACCAACTTTATCGACGTATCGATTTCCACTTGTTGTTTGAATTGCGACTAGTCTAGAAGTTAGAAGGAACACCACCTCTGAAGCACTTCTCAGTACAATTGCTGATCAAGAGTAACAATTTGCTGACTACTATCACTCATAAGAAAACAAGAACGTTTTGTTTCCCAGGGTTGCATATTTCACACCAATAGAGACGTTACGGATTGCTTTGAAACGTGTTGGCCAAAACGAAAACTTTCCTCTAATACACCTTACACGATTTAATAGCACTGTTTGAAGTTGAAGTACTGATACAGGAAGCACAAAAGTTTACGATTTCCTTTCACAAGATTTCGGCCTTGAACTACTTTGGGTAGGCCCGTTAAACCACGAAGCCCGATTATGCGCCAGTGTAAGTGGACTGTATAAGATGAAACTCGAATGTGTGCCACCGCAGTTGGAGTGACTTTAAACTGAAACTTGTTGCCTGCTCGTCAGTTCTCTTTTTAATCGATCAAGGTTTGCGCGCTTTAAGCTTGCTTCCAACTATGCAATACCAAAAACTTTTTAGGTCCAGCTTTCTTAAGGTTAACTGTATCGAAACATAATTTTCACAAATTTAAGTAATGATATTAGTAAGGTAAAGTTAGATTTGACCCGAGGTGAATGGACTTTTAATGACGCAGCCTCACTTGTGTTGAACAGGGAATCGTGGTTGATGAACCTACCATACTTGAGCGTAATAGAAAATAAACAATGATTAAGAGCACATTGCAAATAAAATAGCCTAAGATCAATCAAATAACATCATCTAACGACTGAAAAGGCTCAAGAAGCTATTATGAAGTTGATTTCCTTGGAAAATTAGATTTTCAGAGACAAATCAGAAACATCAAAGGATCCAGTAGCAAGCTTCTTAACGCTGTTGCGACATACAGCTATTGTTTGTCACATTCAGAATTCCACAACGCGAATATATAAACAAAAGATACACAATATATTTATCATTTAAAACAAAAGACCGAAGATGTGTAGGTTATTTTTAAGAGTTAGTCACAAAGTTACTGGTTAATAAAGAAAATTGCCGTAGCACACTTTTGTCAAGTTTCCATGACAATTTTTGATTGCCCATCAAATTTCATTTGTTATACAAGGTCTATAAGATAAGATAAATTCGTAATAAAATTGATTTTACATTTTCACGACATTATATTTAAACAAGTATATTATAATAATAATAATAATAATAAAAAGATCAATTGCGCCTAAACTAAAATTATACAAATCTCTTATTGCAGAACAATAAATTTGCCTTGTAAAAATAGGAATTCCTTGGTTGTTAAAACTTTAATCCTTTCGTTTACCAAGATAAAGCTAAAGGATTAGGTCACTTCAATAACTTGGAAGTTGGATTAGAAAGGCTCGAAATCAAATTAATTTTACTGATTAAAATCGAAAACTCCCAGCTTGCAAGTTTTTTTTTTATTTGGCAATACTGGATTGATTTAGTTAAATTGTGTAACTTCAGACATCGCCTTTCGGGTGTTGTTTATAGTTCAGATTACGATGACGTTTTCAATGGTACCTAAATTTTCATTGTGAAAACCACACATGACCTCAAACCCCTAGAAACCGCCGAATTAGTAAATTTATTAATTAATTCTGTTCTAGTGACAAAGACCATTCATCTGAGCATTGTAAGCTCCTCCTTACCACAGTTTACTGTTTTACCCATTGTTTGTCTCTTCTTTAACATAAGAATCACCAACTCCCCGAAATTTAGTTAAACCACATCGTTAGTGTAACTTGAACCTGTGACCTTTCAGCTCTTGGCATGCGTTGTGTTTGTTCGAAAAGCCGGGATTATCGTACGTACTGCCAACAAGAAATCTTAATTTCATTCTAACAGGTACTAACCATTTCTTTTATTCCAGCTTTCCGAACTCTGAAAATGTTTGTCGTTTCGTTAATTAAAATTTCGTTTGTTCATTTACGTTAATTTTATTTTACGATCCGTACGTGCGCACACACTCACACCTACCTACACCTTTTTAAGTTTTATTATTTAATCCGTTATTATTCATGGGAAAGTTATTTTCTTTGTCGATTGTGTATCGGTCGAGTGGTTTTTTGGTGGACATGCATGCACACATGCCGGCTTTAAAAAAAAGGGGGACAACCGCATATAATACAAAATGTATGCGTGTTGATAGTTCTAATAATAACGACAAATGAGTCAACGTTGGGGTTTTTAAAACCCTTTATTGTAAAATTAAAAAAATTCTTGCTATTAAGGTAGTACTGGTTTTGTTTGTATGCCGAAATGAGGAAATTTTAGTTATTTCCGTTTTATTCTTTGTTTGTTGATTTTGACTCTTTAATTAGATTAAGTAGTAATTCGACTTCTTGTTTGATATGACATGTAAGTAATTGAAATTACTAGAATATTAATTAGTTCAGATATTTTGGCAATACAGCAACTATAATTTAACTTCAATAAATTATATATTTTTGTAAATTGAGTTGGAGGTTTCCTTCCCCTAACTGATATAAAACAAAAATGAAATCTTCCACTCTTCGTTTGTTTCTTTCTTCTGATCTATACAGCACGAAAACGGGCCGTTTCTTTCCACAATTGATGCAAAGCAGTTGCTCATACCCGATATGGCGTTGATAGGTGTTGATATAATATCAGTAAGTGTCAATATGTACTTCTCAAGACGATTACAATTCTTTTAGCGTTAAACATTGTAATGGCTGTTTTTGACAGATTATGTGAAGACGACACCTGATATGATACTTTAAGGATGTCGTGGTGATAAAAAAGTCTGATAGGGCGTCAGTACCCTCCTGTGAAGACAAATCGTTATTGTAACACCTGACTCGGTTACCGATGGCTTTCAGAGCGATAAGTTTTTGACATTTTTGAAAGATCTGTGTGGAATTTCTTTTTGGGGAACTAGAGGTTTTTGCTTTATTTCGTTACGTTGTCCAGATCACGCATCAAGCCCTCAGAGATTCATTAACGGAACTTCCGCTAGGTGGCACGCTTCCGTCGAAGGGTGGAAGCTGAGAAAGAAAACTCGAGGCGCAATCTCCATACGAGATTCGTTATCATTGCGAAGTATTGAAATCTTGATTTACGAGGATAAATTGAAGTCTTCTGTTTAACCCAGATACGATGTTGGTTTTACGGCGTTATATTGTTTCAAGATTTATCAGTCTGGCTGTGAAATAACAAAAATTTCCGTCAAATAATAATTGTTTGACAGGCTGTCAAAGTTGTAAGTTTTGCATGCTGTAAGAATGGAGCGAGTTGAAATTCGTGCAGTTAATTAATATTTTCATATTAAGGGTTTATCCCCAAAAGACGTAAAAGCTGAACTATACGGCACATTACGCGAATCGTCCCCTTCGTGCACCACAGTTAAAACTTGGATTGCGGATTTTAAATATGGTCGCAAGAAAACAGAAGATGCACCGCGCTCAGGAAGGCCAAAAACAGCCACCACAACAGAAATTATCGTAAAAGTTCACAAAGTTGTCTTGAATAACCGGCGATTGAAGTTGATGAAAATAGGGGATACTGTGGGCATTTCAACAGAGCGGACATATTATCTACTAACCGAAGTTTTGGAGATGAGAAAGTTATCCGCGCGATGGGTGCCGCGACTGCTCATACTGGAGCAAAAGCTGACACGCAAAACAGTTTCGGGGGAATGTTTGTACTTGTTTAAACGCAATCCAGTAGATTTCTTGCGACGATTTATTACAGTGGATGAGACATACATTCACCAATACACCCCAGAAACGAAGCAGCAATCGAAACAATGGACTGCCAAAGGAGAACCTGCTTCGAAAAAGGCCAAAACAGTTCCGTCGGCCGGAAAAGTTTTGGCTTCAGATTTTTGGGATGCCAAGGACATTCTTTTTGTGAATTATCTTAAAAAGGGTAAAACAATCAACGGGGCATACTATACTACCCTAATTGTCCAGCTAAAAGAAAAAATTCAACACAACATTCTGTTTCACCAGGATAATGCAGCCTGCCACAAGTCAGTTATTAAAATTAATGAATTGCCCCCTCGGATTTTAGTTTATTTCCAAACTTGCTGAAAAGAAGTACGAGTCCGATGAAGATGCGATTGCTGCCACAAACGGCTATTTTGGCCAGTTGAACGAAAGGGCTAATAGGAATGGAATAAGAGCACTTGAACATATAAATAACTTGACGGGGATTACGTTGAAAAATAAAATTACTGTTTACGCGATATTCTTTTGTTTTCTTGTCTAGGCCGGAGACTTTTCAATTTATCCTCGTAGATTTTATTATCAACTTCTATTAAGTTTGCTTCAGTTAGCATCAAAGATAAAATTGTTCTTTCTAGATTCAAGATTTTTTGAATATTTTGTCGCAAAAACAAATTCATGGACAAACAAGGCCTTATCTAGAAGTTTAACATACGAACCGTTCCTAATACCCGCCCATGTGAGGAGTAAAGTTGTGGATGACTTGCTCTTCTGTCCTGATTCACTTTTTTTAGTAACTGTTATCATCCTTAGTTTCTAGCGTTATGAAACAATGCATCATCAATATTTTCATGATGGATTTCTGCCCTTGTTGAGGGATACTAGATGTAGTTTAACTTTTATTTTCATTGTTATCGTAATAGCAATAATAGATTTAAACTTGAACTTTCCTAGGTTTAGTTAACTAGTTAATTAAAAAACAATAATAACAATTGATGGTGCAATATAAAATAATTACGCGGGTGCATAAAATGCATAACTACGGCGTAATTAATTTTTTTTTAATTTGAATTATTAATTTTTATAATCGTGATGATTTGTCGAACTAATTAATATTGGTGACACTAATCAGTAATCACTGATCTATTTTATTTATTTATAATAATGGAGAACACGAGATTTAAAAACAATAAACATCCAGTGCTACTAGATTTAACAGCAATCCTTGTAATAGATAATTTCGCTTGAAAAACAGACCGTACACCAGGCCTACTCGATTTCATTCAGTAATATAAATAAATCTTATGCCGCCGCTGTTGTGAGTGTAGTAAATACACAAAAAAAATATTTGAATCTACCTAAAATATATCCAAAAATAAGTGTGGAAAATTTAAATGGCAAAAAATTGTTGTGTAGTACTACCATAATCGAAAGATTTTTTGTTCTTTCATTGTTCATACTTACTGTGCATAAAGAGGAACGCGCAGAAAATTAGCGTGGAAGTATTTTAATATCAACAAATTAAAATATTTGCCTTTTTATTTTTAATATATTTATTTAAAGAATAGAAAAGATAGTTATATTGCATAATTGTTTCATTTATTTATTATTCGCTGGTTTCACATATAAAATTATATTAAAAATATTAATTTAAAATTTCATTTTTATAACGTAATAGATGATATACATACTATATGGGCTTCGTAATATGTATATTTTGTAATAATAATAAGGAATTAGATTTTTAAGAAATCCTTTCACTTCCTTGAAAATGAAATTTTTATATCATTTTGCATATTATATATTTAATTGTTTCTCAAGATATGCCCCAGATGGTAACTGTTAATGCAATAGGAAATCAAATTAATTTTTAAAATTAAAACAGTTTTTTCACGTTTTTTTGCTGAAATTTGTCATCGATTCTTTCTTTTCTCTTATTTAATAAAAGGTAACTTTAACTAACCACTTAATACAAACATTTAGGTTCAAAAGTAAATGGTTACAATGAGACTATATATACACATACATACAATACGAAAGGACTTGTTTAGGGTCGAACGGAAGTCAAGCGTGTTGCACCCTGAATCCCGGGCTCAAAGTTAAGTGGTTATAATTGTAAGTTTGGGACCTCTTTCCGTTTTACACCCCGATGCACACAGAAACATCAAGGGAATGCGTCTTATTATAGATACAGAAAGCAGCAGTAGGCAAAGAAATGTTAATTTTCAGGCTGTTATTAATTTATTTCCCTGGATTTTTTTTCTCCTGCGTGAGAAAAGTTTAGGCAATAACGTATAATTTGTTTCTACAATGTAATCATAAAATGATAAACATCTCTATAATATAATAGATTTTTACATTGGGAAAACGTATAAAAAGGGAACTCTTTTATGCCATTATTAAATTGCGATGAAAACGAATTGATAAAACTCAATTGTCTTGACGACCAACGCCTTTAACAACGTTTTTACACATGGGTTGTGAATAAAGGCCCATAAAGCTAACTGTAATTTATATTAGAAACAATCCACTTTGATACGATTTTTATCAACTTGTTATATTATTATTAGTAGATGGGAAAACTACATACATTCTATTATATGCAGTTCATAACAACATTAAATTTTTATGATGAAGATGTATAATCATAATTATTTAACTATATGGATGAATTGCCTTTGTTCTTTTTGATTTATGACATAAATACGTAACGTAAAAATATCATCTTTGGATATTCGTTTAGTGTTAATAACATTACAACATCTTGTTGAAACTTTATTAGTATATTTTGTAGCCTTTTTTATTCAATTTTGAATATTAAAGTTTTAATGGAAAAAAATTATTTTGTTGACACATTCTAGGTGTTGAGAGATAAGTGCTTCATTGCTCTTTGAATTGCCCTCCGGACACGCATATCTCTCTCTCTCTCTCTCTCTCTCTCTCTCTCTCTCTCTCGTTATTATCGTCATCTTGCTGCAGTTACTTTTGATTCTAATCTCTGGATGCTTAAAAAAATCCAATGCTTAATCATGCCAATCGAGTAGGCCAATGAATTTGGTATGGTTTCAATTACGGTTTTCATGCAAGGCAAGGATCTGAAAACCGATGGTTTCAATTGTCCTTCAACCTTTCCTCTCTAACCATGACTGAAAATATTTTATAATCTACTAGGTAGTAGAAGTAACAATTAGAGCTTTGGATTTGTCTATTCCCAAAGTCTTCCGAAAAACATACAACCAAAGGAATGTTCAACTATATCATAGCACTTAAAGTTTCATTTGTTAGCATTTCGCCTCCTTTACTGCTACATTGACATTCCTCATCGTCGCTAAATTTGTTTCCAACGAATGAAAATAAAATTCATTCTACTTTCTCTTGCTGTCAAATATCTGGAAATCACATCTTCGACAATTGTTCCATGTGTTGATCTTGATTTATTACGTTTTAGATCATAATCTTATTTGTTTTAGGAGTTAGCTAATTGTTGCATAGAATAGAGGAGTTCTTGAAGGAAAACTGAACTGCCTCTTCGAATAAAGCAAGTCTCATATTCTTAGCAGTACTAGAAAGGACCAAGTCCACATTTTTAATATCACAAATGTCCTACAGTCTGTTTTTCATTAAAAGCCTTCTTCAAATGAATTAGGCTCCCATGAATATCAACAATAACATGAATACTATAGGAAAAGAAATGAAACTAAATATTTTAATCTCATCAATATTTTGTGGGGCCACCACGGGCTTTTGTGACTGCTTGTATGTTTAGGTAAACTCTTCGCAAGTGTCTGACACGTAAGTTTCCATTCTTCAAAAATTCTTTGTTTTGAATCCGCACGTGATTTGCATTGATGTTTATGAGCATTCTTCTTTAAGACTGTCCACAAATGCTAGATGGGAAATAAGTCGGGAGATTGTGGAAGCCAGTCCAAACATCGAATATTGTTATTCTCAAACCATTGCTTACTGTGCTTTGATGCGTGACAAGGTGCATGGTTTTGTTGGAAGTAATAGTCAGTAAGATCATCTTCACTAAAAATCTTACGGGCTGATAGTAATAAAACTTTATTTAGCATGGTTATGTATGTAGTAGAGTTCATTCTCCCTTCGCAGACGAAGACTTTTTCCACGCCTTGGAATCCCATGCATCCGAATATAATGATACTGTCCCAGCCATGTTCCACAGTTGGTATGATACAATCAGGGTGATGTTTTTCTTCCTTTTGCCTTCGAACGAATTACGGACCAGCCTGGCCAAAAATCTGTATCAGCGAAAAAAAAGTAAACAAACTATTAAAATTTATTATCCACCTATAAACGTAGTATTTAAAAAAAATCTATACATTGCACATTCAAGATTTTAATAAAGTCTTGCCTACTTCTATATTAGATTCGTCAGATCAAATCACTTTGGTCCAATCATCAACAGTTCAACTTTTATCTTTGTGTCCAGAGTAATTTTTTTTTTCTGTTGTGTTCAGATAGTCATGGTTTTGTGATCGCTCTACAGCCTGTCAGTCCAAATTCCCTTAACCGTCTTCTGACTGTTACAGCCGAACATGAAGCTTCATGGAGGTCATTAGCAAGTTCTCTTGATGTTGTTTCACGATTTTGTAATCAGTTGCCTGTCATGGCATTGTGTAGTAATACGTTTTCTACCACTTTCTGGTTTATTTTTAAAGGACGCTGTTTCTTTGTACCTTTTCAGATCGTTTGCACTGTACGAGAGCATTTAAATCTTTTCGCGATCTTCGCCCGACTTACAATCCAAAAGTACAATTTGAGCTCTGTCACCCTCGCTAAATTTTTGTTTTTTTAGGCATTTCTATAATGTTGGTAAAATTACAAAACAAACTTCTCAACTAAATCACTTGCAACTGTTCGTTTTTACTACTGTGCTGCTACTGATCTTTTGACAGGAACTTCAATTAAATAAAAACATTTTATTCTTTTATAAATAGAAGGCGGAAAAGCAGTAAATAAGCAATCATACCTATTGTTTTATGATCAGGAAGTCACCTCAGACAATACTTGTTATAAAAATAATGATTTATCAGGCGGTGCCTAATCATTTAAACAAGGCTGTAGTTACTCGAGATCACTTATCTTGCGTGATTACAATCTAAGCATTTTTTTTCACAATAATGAAACACGTCGTCAAAAACAGTTATAAATCTTGTAGATCTTCAGATTTGGAGATTCATAATCAAATCTGGCAACGTTGGTTGTAGCTGCTGTTTAACGCCATCTATTGGTTGATGGGGCGTTTAAAAGGAATCACTTCTTCTGTCTAGCTCTTAATTATCTTGACATCTCCTTAGATTGCTAACAGAAGCTTGATGAGCAGCAAATTCCCCTAATACACTCTTAGATTCCATTTACGTTTTACTGGTTTTAAAACATCAACCTATTCAATATTATTTAAATATTTCCAAAAAAAGAAAGCACAATAGCATAGTTTCATTCTTAGTATATGAATTCTCAAAACAAGTTTTAGTTACAAGGGCGAAGCCCAACCATAAACTAACGCAGGTGGTATGTTGGAGACGCAGGTAGCATGTTGCAGGGGAAGTTTGAACTTGATTACCACATGTGGCCTGTTGGAGGGCAAAACCGAACTTTGAGCCGCCATAAATAGCCTATTAAAGGAGGAAACTCGTGAGCCGCCGTAACTGATTTGTTGGAGGGCTAAACCAACCCGTTTGCCACCACAGATGGCGGATTGGAAAACGAAGCTTGATCGTGCTTTTCATAATTCCCTTGTTTTTCTAATTGATGGCTATGATGAATCCTATAAGTATATTGTTGAAACCTCCGAAAAATTTCATATTTGACTTGCAACGAAAATCTGCTAACCCGAGGCTACGAAAGTTTTTTCTTCAATTTTGTTTCTGAACCCTCTAGTAAAAATGTTGCATACAAATAATAATAATAACAGCGTAGGTGTATTTACTCCAAAATATAAACCGTTTACATGTACTTGGAACATATAATTATAATATTTTGAGTGTAAGTAACGATAAAAATAAGGATATAGTATTTATGATCTAGAATGTACTATCACAGATACAATTTTTAACAAACATTTTATAAGTATCAAAATAAATATCATAATTTTCAAATAATTTATTTGCTGCATTTAATCCACATTAAAAAGAGTAGTACAACTTGGTATCAAGATCAAGAGGTTCCTATGGGTTTGTCTTTTAGTCGCATATTCTAACAATCTCCACTAACTGAGGAGCATCAATGTGATTATTTAATAATTTACAGACAAACAAACCCATAGCTATCTTTTTTCATCAATAAAACGCTCAAGTTTAATCAAGCATTTCAGAATATACAGTGTGTCCACATTTCGATGCTCACTATTGGGATCTCGGAAATTGTAAGAGATACGAAGTCGGTTAAATTAGAAAAGGTTTGGCTATTTTGGAGATCAGTTTGCTTATGCTTTTGTTTTTTCAAAAAAGTTCACGGCTTACTAGATATTTGCTAAAAATGAAATTATCTCTTTTTTTAAATAAAAAGCATTTCTCACTTTAAACATACGAAAATCATTGATTTTTGTCAGATAAATTACATTTGTTATGTAACAATTGCTAAAACAAAACAAAGGACGCTTTTAAGATACTTTACTGAGCATTCACACAAAGCATCAACTAAGCATGCCCCATAAAAGCGTATTTATTTTGTTTTAGCAATTTTTGCATAACAAATGAATTTCTTTGATAAAACTCCACGACTTTGTGTGTTAGATGTCATGCCACACTATGATGAAAAATAATTTTCACTTCATAACTCGGTAAAACAAAAGAATAGCTATGTCAAACCATGTATCACTGAAAAGCATTTAAGGCGTGCAGTTCAGTAATATGGAAATCAAGTAGGCGTTCCATTAGAAAAAATTTGGATTTACGTTTCACCGCCGAAGTAAAACAAAAAACAATTGCGAAAATAATTTTTTTGTGTTTCGGAGTAAATTCTCTAAAACACCTTCTTTGCTGTTGTTTTCTATCTTTGCTCATTGCTGAGATATTTTACTTTAACAAAATAAGATAATTTCGTTTTTAGCAAATATCTAGTAAGCCGTGGACTTTTTTGAAAAAACAAAAGCATAAGTAAACTGATCTCCAACATAGCTAAATCTTTTCTAATTTAACCGACTTTGTACCTCTTACAATTTCCGAGATCCCAATAGTGAGCATCGAAATGTGGACACACTGTATATAGCTGGAGCCTTGGAATCTTGGATATACAATTGCGATATCCCGTTTACAGATATTGCACACTACACAAGCACTTTGACTCAAATTTAGCTTTAGCTGCAAAACGGACTTCTTTTGGTGTGTCCCTAATATTATCTGTAAAAACCCCGCATTTTGATCTTTTTTTGTTCCATACAAATGTGAAGTAATAACTCATAGATCCCTTATTTGATCTTGGTTGTTGTTGATCGAAAAGTTATATTGAAGTTTTGCTCTACTGTAGGTAGTTTACTATACAGTTGACGAGATCGTTGTCTTGGAACCATCTTGTCTAGATATAGGGAATTCTTTGGTAAATGCTTAGAAAGCCATTTAGGGTCGGCGGTAGGGTATTTTTCAGGAGCCTTCGTGTGGTAAAAAGGGTGATACACAGTGCGTTTAATGTCAGTTTCAGTTATCTTATTCGCCTAGTCACCGTGACGCCTCATTTGCACGTGGCACTATACTAACTTGCAAAGTTACAAATCGTACTTCGGAACTTAGAGATATGGGTTTTCATAACGTCATTAAATGTTTGGGAAAAACTCTGGAAATCTTAAATAGCCAACAGGTTATTAGTCCAAAATTAGGAATTACGTAATGCCATTCGAAACACAGAAGAATTTTTATCTGTAAGTCTAGAATTTACAGAGTTATAAGGTTGCAAATCGAATTTAGAGGCTTAAAAGTATGGGTTTTCATACTGTCAATAAATGTCTGAATGTTCGGGAAAGAATACAGGAAATTATGGGAAAAACGCTGAAAATCGATTCTGAACACTCGTGGACACTAAATAACCAACAGATTATTATAATTCTAAATTATGGATTACGCGCTGCCATGCGAAACCTAAAAGAATATTGAGATTATAATATGGCTGATTGTACAAAAAGTAGTCTGGAATTTACAAAAGTGTTAAGTTATAAACTGAATTTAGGAACTTTAGCTATGGGATTTCACAATGTTATTAAATGTCCGGAAATTCTTAAAAGAACCCCGAGAATCGAGAGAAAAACGCTGGAAATCTACTCTAAAAATTCGTAGACAGTAAATCACCAATAGATGATTAATTCGAAGTTGCGAATTACGTCATGCCATTATGGTGCCTTCGTGTGGTAAACAGAGTGATGCGTGGTACGTTTGTCAGTTTTAGTTGTGCAGCTCCTAGTCTTTGCGGCACCTATGACAAGTTGTCTCGTATTACATTGGACTAGTCTTCAAAATTCTCAATTCTCTTCGCACTTAACCAAATTCATAATAAATCTTGCAATTTCTAAGATGTTCATTAAAATAACGATGATAGACCACCCTGTATTATTTAATTGCTCAAGACTGACTTGACTGTCCCTTCTAAATAACAAAATAAAAAATAACTACAATCATGTCTGATTATTCATACAATATGTAAACAGAATTTCTCAAAATTAAAGTGCCGTCAGAAAATTACTCCTTAAATATTTGTAATTCCAATTATGGTTAGAGGAAGCGTTTCAGAACTTTCTGAACATGCCTTTTAGCTACTATTAAATTATAAAGCGATTAAATATTTATACCATGAAACATTGCTGATAATAATTATTTAAATGGCATTAAGTAACAATTAAAACATCATAACTATTATTAAATTTCGTAATTTACCAAAAAGGGAAAATTGAATATTCTTTTTTTCCTTTAAAAAGAACGAGTTTGCGTGTCTAAAACGAACCTCTGCATACATTTTATGTTAATTAGCAGAACGCAATAATAACGTAATTTTAATGAAAATTTAAACTTTTCCCGTTATCTCTAACTAAATATGTGTATGAACTTTCACAAAGTGCGAGTTAATTTATTATAATAAGCTTTTCAAGTTTTCTTTCGTGTAATGATAAAATTACGAACTTAAATTGGAAGTTGAAACATGTAAATCCCCTACTTTATTATTTATTATTATTCCATTGTTTTATAATTATATTAAGAAATTTGAAAAGCATTTTTTAAAATTTTGGTGTCATTGTTGCATTGCAGCTATTGCAGAGAATGTAAACCTTGCCCTGAATTCTGGTTTTATATAAACCGCACTGCGGTTTTCTTTTTTTCTTCACTTTTTTTCCTCGGCAATTAAGCCTTGTATTTATAGTAATTAAGAGCGAGAAAATAATAAACGACAACATTAAAGGCGTTCTTTTTTTAATAGAAAAAAAAATATTATATCGAGTGTAAGGCTATAAAAAGCGTCATATAAACTTTAGTGATCTTCCAATTTTATTTCGATTTCGGGTTAGGTATACCAATAAAGGACGTACAATATCAGCAACATTTAAAAACAAAATGTGCAAATACACACGGAAAATGTAGGCAAATAAAAATCGTTTTTTTTCTTGTTTGTTTGGATAAAATAAATTTTCATTTTCGAATTTATTGTTCTCTTAAATTTCCGGACATTTTTTGTTTTTCTAATCTTCTAAACCGCGGACCAAAGAAAACATTTTGTAGGCTACAAGGAAGAGATGGGGTTAAAATCTTCAGATTGCAAAGAGAGTGTTCCTTTATAATTCATTTGCCTGTCCTAATGCAGCTTACCGCACGCTCTTCCCCAAAAACCACCTACTTAGCGAGAGATGCTTCCCAGGTAGATAGCGAGCAAGCAATTCTCTATACTTCTTCTCCTTGTGTGGTGTATGTGTGCTCTTGCTGTTCAGCATCAACAACTTTAACCCTCCGTCCTCAAGTTTTAAACTTGCAGTGTTTATGTTCCATAAACTATGAAATACCACCGAGTAACGGAATATTATGTTCTTCTTCGCGCGTAACTTCTATTTTACCGTCTTTATAACGCGTTTTGGTTTAAACCCAACCAACCCTCTCTCCTTACATGCAAAAAGGGAAAAAAGCACTCTCTGTTATATAAGAACCCTCCGGAATTTTCTTTTTTATTCCATTCTGTTTAGAATTGTAAACTAAGGAGTCGTAAATAATAAATTCTATAGGTGTAGTAATAATTGACAGTTGGAAACCTGGAATACTAGTTGTGGTTTACAAATTGAGTGTAAATTAACGTACGTTAAAATGATTATAATTGTTGTGATTTAATATCGATTTAAAACTTATCATTATCTATTAAATGAATGTATAATTTAAACAACCTCACTTTTATTTTTAGGAATTAAAACATTCGTTTTCGAATTTAACTTAATTGTCGGTTTTGGGAAATCTTACTTTTATGGTGGTTATAAAAACGACTTAACCTCAGTGTGAGATAACAACGTTAAGATTTCATCCCTTGAAATCTTCTTGAAGGCACACAAGGCCAAACCTTTTTACTGGAATGTTACCTTTACCTGCTCGAATAAAGTGGTTATATATTATATTATACGTGTGTGTATAGAAAAAGGAACACACCTACCAAAAAATGTTAAATACTAGTTTTAGGCCCCTTAACGGTGGAATGCTACCCCTCTAGTTTTAGTCAGTGTTTGGCGCGCTGAGCAGCTGCAACGACGAGTACGAAACGCATTTTAGTTCAGAAAAATTGAACGACGGAGTTAAGACAGTCGACCACATTTTGTTATAATATTTGGAACGTCTTGTTTTATTTATTTGTTAATATAAAAAAAAAACAAATGAAAGTGGAAGACGGTCGAATTATCTCGTGTGCGCACGGTTGATTATGAAGACTCATTTATAGCGTGCATTGTGAACATATTGCGTTAGTTTGGGACGATAAAATTGTAACTGGTATTGATCTGTTTTGGAAGTTGAATAGAATTTATTACAAAGACCTTTCGGTTTGTGTATTTGGCAAATGTAAGTAAACAATTTGATTTGAATTTCTGTTTTATTAACGTACATTTATTTATTTGTTTTTTTTTAACTATCGCTTTCTTTTGGGTCTTCATTCATGTGTATTTCAAATTTCATTATAATCAAAGTAACCAAACTTTTCAATTTTCTTTTTAATTTTGTTTTGCCAGGATATTAATTCTGGCGCCAATTTAAAATATTCCAAGATGTAAATAAAAAATTATTTTAGTTATGTGTCTAATAAGACTTTTGAATATTACAATTTTAATTATAGAAGAAGATTGTTATTGCATTCTTCTAATAATTAGAAAACGCTGGGGTAATTTACTAACCAAAATTGGATACGTTAAGGGTAAAGAAATTACCCGCGAAAACTCCCCTCTTTGTGTCTCATTCATATATAAACAGGATTTATTAAGAATGCAACACACAATAGGTGCAAAGTGCAACTTGCTTCTTATTCAAGCACGTTCTTGTTACTTTTTCTGTTGCATTTTATACGTTCGATTTGGGTGCGGTATATATCTTTCTCCCTCAGCACAAGGATACACTTGCAAATAATGCAGTTTTCTTGCAAGTGCACCAATCTTTTTTTCCTTTCTTTTTCCATTTAAATATTTCTTTTAACCACGTTTTTCCCCTTTACATAATTTTAGAGGTCGCATCATTTATTTAATTTAATCAATTTCTCCGACATCCACCTGCTTTTATCCACCATTGTTATACCTATTGTTTTTCTTTCCAATTCATAATCTTATATAAAAAAATATTAATATGATTGGTTAAAAATCTGTTATCACTCATTAGTACGTTTCGTGTTTTGATGTATGAAACTATATCTCCCCTGGCAACAGGTGACGCAATGGTGGCCGTACCGTAGCAGTAGTTACAATATCGAACCATTTTAACGCCAGAATATTGCACCGGCAGTGCGGCCACGCTTGCAAAACACACTGCATGCAGACTATGATAACAACAACAATCTTCTCTTCCCAGCAACGTGTGCAAAACAAAGCAGTTCCAGACACTAGCTTAGCCCAGCCACCTTGTTGCAGCAATAATTCAACTCGGGGTTGCAGCCCTCACCGGTTGCTATAGCAACAGCATTAGTCCCCTCAGTCGGCACATCGATCGCCCTCTCCCTCTCCAGTTCTGTCTAAACACATCACCCCCGCAAATTGACAGTCGATGAATGCATCCAACGTCGTCGTCTCCTCTCTTCGGTCATGCCACGAGCACCAAGGTTCATTATAGTAATACATGTTACTTTAATTCAATTCAACAGACAACGTATCATCCCTCTTCGTTCGATCCAGTCATGTTCCTTCCTTCATTTTATCAAATGAAAACTTTAGAGAGAAAAAAAAAGAAACGCACATGCTAACAACAACTTAATTAAAACAAATCACCTCTAAGCATTATTATTTGTTGCAAAATATCTTCCTTATTAAAAAGTAGAACTTAGTAATATTTAAAAATAAAAATCTTTTCTGTACATGGAAATCTTGCCCTTATCTATTATTAATTATGTTTTTTGCGATGAAAAATTACTAATGTACTTTATTTAATTCTAGGGATGACGGTTAATTGAAGATGGCCTCACCTACTCCTTCCTTAGAATCATTGCCTAGAGCCAATTCAATTGGATCCTTTGGAGAACACGCAGATTATTTATCCCTATCACCTTTAGCCGATTCACCGTTAACCGTGAGCGGATCATCACCCCCCGTAAGCGATTCAGTGGATAGAGATAGCGATCCTTCAGAACTACAGTGTGGGCAGTGCAAGGAGCCCGTGAACGATTCAAAGAATTTATCTTGTATCATCCACACAGTTTGTGCTAATTGTTACGAGAAGAACAAGTTTCTTTGTCCCCGTTGTCAAACGGAATCTATTGAAGGAATTTTAACTAATTTACTATTTAGTACGAACGAAAATACAGACACCTTTCAACCTGCTGTGCGCTGTACGGGCTGCAAATCCAAGAAGTTAGACGCTGTCGCTCGTTGCGTTGATTGTGTTAATTATTTGTGTTCCAATTGTGTCATGGCGCACCAATTTATGCACTGTTTTGAAGGTCACCGCGTTCTTAACCTGAACGATCTAAAAGACGAACACAAAAATGGAGTCATAACTAATGGAACGGTCACTACCAACGGTACTGTTACCAATGGCGAAAAAGCCATGGTGTGCCCACGACACAAAAGCGAATTGTTAAAGTATTACTGTCGCACATGCCAACTACCAATATGTAAAGAATGCACGTTGGAACATCCAGCCGGCATTCACGAATACGAACATATCAGCG
Organism: Ignelater luminosus; assembly: GCA_011009095.1. Taxonomy (NCBI): domain Eukaryota; kingdom Metazoa; phylum Arthropoda; class Insecta; order Coleoptera; family Elateridae; genus Ignelater; species Ignelater luminosus. The sequence goes on from VTPC01000816.1 coordinate 212,194, forward strand.
AAGTGGCGCCAAAACACTTGGAAGCTATAACGCACGCAGTTCAAGAAGCTAAAGCTAAAGCGACCGACATAAGAAATACCCTCAAGAATGTCGAACACGCATCCAGCCGTTTGCAGGTGCAATATCACAAGGCACAAAACGAAATTAACGACACTTTCTTGTTCTACCGGTCGATGTTAGACGAAAGGAAACAAGAACTGTTAAAGGAATTAGAAAGTGTCTTTTCTGCTAAACAGATATCGATAGGTGTGGCAACTCAAAAAGGTCAAGAAGTTGTCGAACAAATTTATAAGACGTGCGAATTCGTCGAAAAGATAAATAAGTGCGCGAACGTTGTGGAAATGCTCATGATTCGTAAGTTATTAGATGGAAAATTGCAAAGTTTGTTAAGTTATAATATTGATCAAAATATACAATCTGTCGGCGAATTGGAGTTCGTTTCCAATTACCAAGCGATCCAAGTGGGAGTACGTAACACCTTTGGATATGTAAGATCCAATTCGGAAGCAACAGTGGGACCCAGCAAACAACCACCTATCGCCAGACCAACTGGTGGATCCAGCTCTAGTGGTAGCAGCGTCAATGGTAGTTCTGGTAGTCTCAATGGCGGAATGCATGCCGGTCCATTTAGTATTACTGGGTGCAGTCAGTCGACTTCGCCATTCGAATCGAATATTATTTCAAAACGTTTCAGTAGTGCCAATAGCCTCGGACCATTTTCCACGACCATAGGCGATCTGAATCTCAACGGTATTAATCCTTACGAAAAATGGTCTAACGGCGGAACAGACAGTATTTTTCAAAATGGGGCGACAGACCCTTATTCTCTCACAAGCGGTGGGAACGATCCTATGCTCGATCTCACGTCCAAATTAATGTCGTCGACGATATTTCCTCCGAAATCACAAATCAAACGCCAAAAGATGATTTATCATTGTAAATTTGGCGAGTTTGGCGTAATGGAGGGCCAGTTTACTGAACCTAGTGGCGTAGCGGTGAACGCTCAAAACGACATCATCGTAGCAGACACTAACAATCACAGAATTCAGATCTTTGACAAAGAGGGTCGTTTCAAATTTCAGTTTGGAGAATGTGGAAAGAGAGATGGGCAGTTATTGTATCCCAATCGGGTTGCTGTAGTCCGTACGTCTGGTGACATAATTGTAACGGAACGTTCGCCAACTCACCAAATTCAAATTTACAATCAGTACGGACAGTTCGTACGTAAATTTGGAGCCAACATTTTGCAACATCCTCGAGGTGTGACCGTGGATAATAAGGGACGTATAGTTGTTGTTGAGTGTAAAGTGATGCGCGTAATTATATTTGATCAAACGGGTACGGTACTACAGAAGTTTGGCTGTTCCAAGCATCTCGAATTTCCGAACGGTGTTGTTGTTAACGATAAACAAGAAATCTTCATCAGTGACAATCGCGCGCATTGTGTTAAGGTGTTCGATTACGACGGACGTTATTTACGTCAGATCGGAGGAGAGGGCATTACTAATTATCCAATAGGCGTTGGAATAAATGCATCGGGAGATATTCTAATTGCCGATAACCACAATAATTTCAATTTGACCATCTTCACCCAGGATGGACAGTTAGTATCGGCGTTAGAAAGCAAAGTGAAGCATGCGCAGTGTTTCGATGTGGCCCTAATGGATGACGGGTCGGTGGTGTTGGCTAGTAAAGACTACCGTTTATATATTTACCGTTACGTGCAGGTACCACCCATTGGTCTGTAGACAGGGTCCCAGCCACCATTCCCTACACACAAAATTTTTGTTGATGCATTTTTAAAAATAATTAAGAAAAAAAAAAGGAGAGTGGTTTGCTGCCATTGCTGTTATTGTAATAATTATTTATTTGATAAGGTTTTTCTCCTCTCAAATGATGTTTAATGATGATAGTTTTGTATTGTAACATGTTGATATTTTTAATATGTACCATTGTAAAACGATATGTTTTTGAGTAGCTCACTCCTTGATGATGATGGAGTGGCGCGGCCCATTGTATGACCAAATCTATCACTTATATTCAAAACAGGGATATTTAATCACATAGAGTTTTTACCAAGCATTAGTGGTGCCTGGGCCATTGTTGTATTTAAATTATGCATCAGTTTCCATATATGATATCTATTTTAATATGCGTGTATGGTGTTGTGAATGTCCTTTAGCATAGCGCGTTGTTATTTTGCGGGAAGCCGCGTTGTTAGCGACCCTAGTCACCCACGAACTATACTTTGTAGTAGTTCTCTTTTATGTTTTGATTTTCTCTTTATTGTCTCTCTTTTCTCATTTTTTCGTATTATTATTAGTACACTGCGTGCCGTGCCTATAAAAGCATTTAAACTATAATAATTATTATTTTTGTTTTGTTATTACTATTATTATTATTATTCATCTGTTAAGTTCATCAGTAACACTTTGCTATTATTATTATTATTATTATAAAAGTGGATCCATTATTCTGTTACTGTAAAAACTTGAATCTTCATCAATTGTTTCGTTGTTTTATTTATTGTTTATGGTAACACAAATATGGATCTAACTTGAGAAATGGTGCATGCAATAAATCACCATTTATTATTATTATTATTATTATTATTATTAGTTGTAGTAAGTAGTAATATATTTTTTTGTTGATGCTGCCAAGATTAAGATAACGAGCGTGGGATCACTCCTAGGGCATGTTTAAATGTTTGCGTGATAACCCACATCCTCAAAAATATATGACCAAGACTACTGTAGCTAGGATTGAGCATTTTTTATTTTTATTATTATTTTATTATTATTATTTTTTTAGTTAGAACATTTAATTATTATTATTATTATTTAAAAACAAAAACCAAACGTAGGACAAACAGCGGCACAAAGCACATAGAACTGTTGGCCATGGCTAACCGCCGTTCGCTCTATGTTAAAACAAGTGCATTACACATTTACCATACTTTATTAATTTATAATAATTATTGTCCTATTTATATAACTTTACTGTTTGTTAATTTTTACTCTTTTTTTTGAAAAAGAAAAAATATCCACCCGAGAAATGATCGCATTTATTATTGATAATATTATTATTACAAATACATTGGGGACTGAGCGATCTCATCCTAGAAACCAGTCCCTCTACAGACTGCATTGCAGATATGATTCGTGAGGAGAAAATCCTGTGTGATATCCATCTGACCAGTGTTAATTTGTTTTTTAAATAGCTTGTTCAGAGTACTCTCTATTTTTTCTATTGTTCCTGTGACTTCCTTAGATGGATTTCACATAGTTATTATTATTAATATTATCCTGTGCACAAATCCTATCTGCCAAAAGCCAATTGAATTAACTGTTTTTCTGCAGTTTATTATTTTTTTTAATACTTGTTGTTATATTATTTTTAATTAATGGTAAAAAATTGTTCTTAAATTAATGTACATTGTTTTGTTTTTCTTTAAATTTTTGTTGTAATATGCTTTTTTAATTAATAATAGAATTCTTGCAGTTTTCATTACTTTTATTTTTTTTTATTTTAGTTGATAGTAGAGCTCTCTTATTTGTGGACCTAATACTGATAATCTCTTTCCGTTAGAGGGATAACACAAATGAAACGGTATCAGACCCAAATTCGGATAGGTAAAAAAATTTTGGGAAAATTATTTAGAATCCGTTGGATATCACAATTTGTAAATTATAAGATATTAAACATTGAATATGGATTTTATAGAATTTTAGAAAAGAAAAATAAAAAACATCAAAGTATACAGCGCTAAATGTTGTGTTTGATACGTTTGCTGTATTTGTATCCTTGTAAGATTAAGATAAAATAGGCTCTCCCTTAACTCATTTAGATGGATTGATGATGACAGGTTACATAAGTAAGTCAGTTAAGAGAGAGTCTAGATACCTATATTGTTGTTCAAAAATAATATCATGATGTTCATGTTCTTACGCATAACAACACAACACTAAATAAATTCAGAATATGTGGAAATGGCAGCAGGAAAAATTGCACATTGTTGAAATTTGCACGTTGATGCATCATTCTGCATACATCGAAATAGCACTGATAGCTTTCATTTCCACATTTTTATTTTGAACCTGCTAAATAATTTATGTATTGCTACTTTATCCCTCTAAAAGAAAAGACAAAAAGGTGATTTAGGTCCAAACTGTATTATTGATGCGTGTGGTGTAATCCCTCCTTCGTTACTTGCTATTATTACTACTATTTAGAATGATATTTTGTTTTCTCCTCTCTTTCTCTCTCTATCTCTCTCTGCTGCCTTAGAGCACGGCACTGCTGCGAAAAAGTGGTAAATATATCTTTCTCTCTGTCGACACTTTTCTACGTAGACTTAAGTGATGATAATCCTGCGTAAAAGCAGAAGCTTATGTAATGTTTTTAAACAATCTTCCTGGGCCCAAGAAACTTTTAGCAAATCCTAAAAATAGTTATAGAAGTGTGATTTTATGGTATCATAGTCATTAGTTAGTAGTGTATAGTAATTTTGAGTATTAAGTAAGCAGTTGTTTGTATACTATTATAAAAAAGTGTGTGGCGGACCAAATTCCGCACCTTTTTTTTTAATTTTTAATTAGTATCAAAAAATTTTTCGGAAAGACTGATTGAACAACACATTTCTTCTGGTAGTAACGAACTTAGTGATACGCAAATAAGAAAAATGCAATAGTCCCCTGCCGATACACCATTTGAGTATGTGACTTGTCAGGAAAACCATGGGTGCATCCATGCATCCGTCGCCAAAAAAAAATCAACCACATTCCAGACACGCACAAAACAACACTGACAAGTCACATCATTCAGTGGGCACGGCAAGGCCTGACACTTGAGAATATGTTGCGTTTTACCTTCATGTCAATTACTCTAGGGAACATAACAATTTTAAACCAGGTGGAGTGTAAATAGAGTCTCTCCTGTGTACCGCTTAGTATTTGCATTGTACGTTCTCGTTACTTCTTTCAGTAGGTGGGATTGTCGCATTTCTAGTCCCTACCCTTCGTGGGTCACATACTCCCGTCGCACAATCTCTTGTTATTCGCTGCATGAAAAAAAAATTGTTCCAGAATTATAAATTTTTATACATTTGATGCATTTTGCTCATGTTGTAGATTGTTGTTGTGCACTGTTAATGCGCCACGCCGCAGAGTCCACACTTCCGAGCACCCATTATAATATTATTATTAATTCCTGGCATTGCGCTCGAACAGATTTTTCTAACAGACTGTGATTATCGGAAATGCCTTCCCCCGACCCCCAAATGTTATCACTTGCACCCACTGGTAAAATCCGTTTATACATTCTAACTTTTACTAGTTCTTGCACAGTTGAATTATAATCCATTTAACGTTGGAGAAACTACATGCAGTTTTTCAATTCTAATTATAGGATCGGTATGAGATTGATATTACATAGAAAAATAGCTTTGAAATGGATTGTTTTACTTGAAAAGTTGCTTTAAATCGACAGTAATAATCTCATATTAAATTTAGATCGAGGTGTTTTATGTACCCTCCATGTAAAGCATAAATAACCGTTAATTTTTCTTGCTGAGTTATTTAGTTTTAGTTTCTATTTAATTTTTTTGTCAAGACAGTGATACAAAATAAGTGTAACGAGGTAGTTCAAGTACAAATCTATTTTGATTGTGCAACAAAATTCAATGTATTTATAATATTGGAGAAGTTTTTGGCACTAGATTTTTTAAAATTAAAAAATGATAATATCAAGTTTGAAATTTTAAGCTAAAATTATAAAAATATCTTGAAACAAAAAAATCTTCATAAACACCGCCTTTGGGTATTGCAAATCTGTACTTATTTGACAAAAAATTCTAAACATCCAGACTTTCTTGATACCTAATCTTGAGAATCGTTTACTGGAATTTCATTCAATCAAATCACAATAAGCAGAATTTTTGAAAAAAGGAATCAACATAATCTTGTAAAATATAAATATGACAGGAACATGAAACAGCAGATGGAATGGATGAGGATGAAGATATACTTGTTACGTTAATAGAGCATTCATGGTCGCATGGTTTCTAATTCTTATTGTACTTACCTCTAATAATGTTTTTAACTTTTCAAATAATACCAAAGTAACTTTGTATTTGCATATCATCTGTAATTATCGAAATATTCTTGAACATAACCTTTACAAGTATTTTGCAACCTCATTCAGTTACTTGAAATTTAATTTTTATTTGTCTAGATTTCAAACATTATAAAGATAAGTCGTTTGTCACCAACGTTTTGTATCAATACTTATAACATATCACTAAAAGTCTTATGAAACGTAGAACAAAATTCAGTTTCAATTCTATTTTGGTACTAGAAGATATGACAAAAATATTTGATGTACTTTTCAAGTGAGACGATCCCAAAAATCACAGTTTTATTTAATAGATAGACTTTCATCGAAATTATGATTTCTCCACCGTTGAAGTTTCTACAGATGATCGCAGAAGAGAAAAGAGCAAACTTTATTATGCAAATACTCATTTAAAAATTAAATACTTGTTGGATTTTGTAAAGTGCGCGTATCCGTTAAGCTAAGCTCTTCCATTAAGAAAAAATCCACGACCTTCTTTATAAAAAGTACGAACACCAATATATGTACGTGTTGTACTGACTGTACTGATCACACCAAAAAGTAAAAACAAAAAAATACTCCCTGCTTGTTGGCTGGAACTCGCGGACCAAAGCAAGCGCGGCCCGCGCCACCGACCAAGTAGCTGCTTACGTCTTATCTAGTCTAGTCGTTTTATATCAAAATAATATATTGTATTTTTATGTGGCTTTGTACGTCCTCATACTTGCCAGTTTCTTACCATTATATGTCTTAAAAAAAATTTAGCATAGTAGGTATATTTGTTAGGACTGAATCGAGTTTAAGTGTTTTCTTGTTGTGAGGCCGCAAATTTGATGAACGTGCGTGCTGTTGTGGCTAGCAGGAGGTGATCTTTTTCTTTTAGCATAATCCTTGCTTCCTGCTAGTCTCTCGCACGTTTGCCGGACTTCACTAGGATATTAGCCGCTTTGTCCGTCACTGTTCCTGCCATTGGTCGCGCAGACAAATCGCAGATTACTACATCTGAATAGCAATAGTGCGTGTTATTTGTATATTCACATGTGTTAGCTAACATATCCTAGCGATATCATGTGTTCCCCCACATTCCCCAAAAACCACTCCCGATAATGTGCTTCTCCGTTGCTGCTACTGCTGCTGAACGCTTGCTTGTGATGTGACGCCTTAAGTGTATGTAATTATTAATTGATTATTGTAGTAGCTTATATGAGTACAGTGAAAAAATAATGGAAAATAAAATAAAAAACTACTAGTGTGTAGGTGACCCTGCCGCCTAAGCTTGTTTCTCTCAACTGTAAGACTGATGTAATTTATTGTCTCTTTATATTTGCGAAATTTAAATCAAGGCAATATAACAATATATATTTTTGAGCTATGTTTGTTGACATAATCAAAACTCGAAATGTTGAGTATTCGGTTGTTACGCAGTAGGGGCCAAAGCCGGCCGCCTGCTTGGCCTAGTAATAGTTGCATGCGCCTCAGCACTTCCCCCCACTCCTCCTGTCTCTAGACCAAGAGCACCTCACTCGTTTATTATTGCGGCAGTGGACAATAACGTTATTATTCCCCAGTTTCCTCCTACAATAACTTCCCCCCCCCCCTCCTTCCTAACCTGTTCCCCTACTTGTTGGCAACTCTACTGTATTTTCCAAAAGTATTTTCAAAGTTGTTAAAATCAAAATGTTATTAAATTAAGGAGCTGCATTAGGTTATTATAAAAAGATGTTAATTTTTCTTTATTATTGGAACTCTGCACATTCCAAAAAACAGAGATGGTTTATTTTGATATATTGATGATAATGATGTTCGTTAGTAAGTTTTAAATTAACCATTAGATTGGTGTGTGTGAATAAATGACACTACTGGACTTATATCTTCTTTATTATATTATTAAGGTTGTATTTAAAAATGAAAATGAAAAAAAAATAATGGAGCACATTATCCGGCTAAGCATTCCGTGTATTAATAATAATAATTAATAATAATAATAATAATAACACTGTTGGTCCTGTTACATTATGAGAAATATCTGAATAATTTATATGTTGTAATAATAAACTATTTTTAAAAAGTCGAAGAAAAAAGTAAACCGTTGTGGGATTCCGGTTGAAATTATTACCGGAGACTCGATTTTATTATTTTTATCTGTTTCATTTTATTGTGGGAAGTTTCTATTTTTCATATAGAACAGTTTCTTGTTATTATATAAAACTAAGTGTGCCTAGTCAATAGAGTTCAGGTCAATTTTACGAAATAATTAATATTAAAAGAAAAAAAAAATAACGATGTTGTGCAGTTCCATCGATATTAATTATTGTAATTGAAACAAAAGTCATGATTGTTTGGTATAATAATTATTAGTAGCGCAGATGGAATGAACAGCGCATGTGGAACACTATGCGAATGGGAATGAAAGAGATATGTGAATATCATTCATCCCCAATCAATGCCGTCTTGAGATGATAACAGAAAAAGGCACCTAGCGATGATCTCATACGCATGTTCAAACGTCGCCGTTATTATTAATAAAATTTACCGCTCGTTTTTTAATTTATTTTTTAATATTATTTAGCAATTAATTGTCAAATTGAGTACAATATTTAATGATTAAGTCATATCAGTTTGTTACAAGCGTGTATAACTGCAGTGGTGTATCTAATAAAGCATTTTGTTTGCTTGAAGTACTTATTTACTTTTAGTTTGTTTGTTTTTCATTTTATGAGCTTTTTAACAATAAGTTTCACATTAAATATAATATTTTGTGTAGTTTAATACAATGACAATTAAAATAAAGATGGTAATTAAGATATTCACTTACAAATTGAATTTGCCCAGATTTCCTTTAACGGCAAAGGTAAGTATAATTTCTGTTTTAATTCACTACATACTTTGGAAGCCTATGTTATTTGAACAACTATTCCATAGGATTAAATGGAACAAAGTTCATTAAAGCTATATTATTACTATCTTTAACATAAATTTTGTTTCATTTGCAATTAGCTTTTGAGAGGTAGCTCTCCAAAGCCCAAACTTAGGGGACTAGAACTAATAAAATTACGATTCTAAAGAGTAAACAGAGTTACAAAATTCATTGAAGCATCCAGTTACAGTATGTACCTTTGGTGAATTTACAGTATTTATCCACACAGTGAAGTACAAAGCAGAACAATTTGTTGGTATTTTGGTATCTACGATGGAAATAAAACAGCTTTCATTGCAAAATAGAAGAACTCTGAAAGTTCTTATTGAACCATCCTATTAACAACAAAAGCTAAGTTGATGATTGATTTTTTATTAATTATTACCCATATAGTGTAATCTTGATGAGAATATTTTGAAGGTAACTTTGGTAAGTTTAGAAGTCTTAACTTTCTCACTCTTGCATTTTTCTCTTTTTTTGGCAACAAAAGAAGCAATTGTGTCATGGTGGTTTGTAGACAGGGTTGTCCTGATTTAAATTAAGTGATTTTTTAAATTCTAATCACTGATTTAAATCATTAATAAAAGAAAAACGTATAAGTAATAATTTATGTATTATACAGTAAACCCATTTTATGGGTCCTCCTCTGAATGTTTGGAAATCGGCAACACATCTTACAATTCAAAGATATCTTTGTGTAATTACAGGTTATAAAAACAAAATGGATCACGTTTGTACACGTAGTCTGTTTTCTTTAATACATGTCAATGTCAAAATTGCTCAATTTATGCTGGTTAGAAATAAGATTTGCTTTTTTTAGAAAACACAATAAGAATAATTATAAATTATTATAAAACCTTAAGAATTGATAATAAACAAGAAAACTTATTTAACAAAAAAAAAGTAAACAAAATTTGTTGGTATGTATGAAAGTTAAATAGGAAATATAACCAACAAATGTCAAGCAGCTGACTTTTGTCAGTTTTTAAATTCACAGCAAACTTCAATTAGCAAGCGTTGAACTTTTTAAAGAAAAGGCGGCTCTGAATTGTAAGACGTGTTGCCTATTCCCAAACATTCAGGAGAGAGCACGTAAAATGGACATACTGTATTATATTTAAAATAAGTATTGCAAAATAACACAAAACAGCTTTAAAGTAAAAAAATGGAATCCAAAACAAGATTGTAATCTAAAATAATATTTTAGAAGAAAAAGATCTTGTGCTCTCTGCTGTAAGATATTACTATTTTGGATTACAACTTAGAATAGATTTTTAATAGAAAATAATTCATTTATGAAACTTCATTTTTATTGAAACATTTATATAGAAATACTACGGTGCCTACTTTTTCTATACCTAATCTATTTCTTAAATCTGAATGCACAAGTCCAAATAAGAGAATATTCTCTCTACTGATGTGACTGATGAAGCAACTGTACATAACAACTGCTTTACTAATGGTATGACATTTTCAATCTCACATATACATATCCTTTTGTGAAACCCACCACTGCAAAACACTTACATTAGATAACACCTCATCTGCCAGCATAACTTTTGAAAATGGTTCTGATTTGGCTTGCAGTTTAATAATGCAATATAGTCTTGTACTACCATACATAGTTTGTATAAGTTTCTAAAACTAAATTCTTTTCTTCATTAGTTTAGCTTGTATTTTGTTTTAGTGGGATCCAATAGATGAGCAATAAAATGATCAGCAGTAAGTGCCTGATTATATCTTTTTTAAACATATTTGTTCTAAACTTAGCTCCAACATTTCCTCAAATATAAATTCCAGTTCTTTTAGTCTCTACTGCATCAAAGAAGTAATTTTTTTTTGTAACTTATCCAGCGCAACAGATACTGGTTTTAAAATTCTTAGATAATCTTCAGCAGCTCTTTTTAGTCCAGTATGTGAAACCTTTCCATACACCACATTATCAACTTCTTTTCTGTGTTCACAGATTTTCAACATAATCTCCCAGTTCCCCACACATACATCTAAACAATCTGCTAGGTTGTAACACAATACATCACTTGGGAGTATTAATGTTTTTCCACAAGCTTCTTGATATTTCGCTCTTACAAGGTAATTACTTCGAAAATACTTTACTATATGTACAAAGTTTTTCTTAACATCTTCAAAATCCTTTAAAAATAAATTCAGAATATGTGCAGAACATTCATATGTGATTATTACTTTGCTGCCTATTTTCTCTTCTACTGTGATGCTGCAATTATACTTATCTTTGCAGGAAGATATCAAATGATACACAATCTCTGTTAAATAATTTGAAGTGTGAGGATGTCCAGAAGTATCAATTGTTTTGTAGAGAAAAGAACGTCCTTCTTCGGTAGTTACACTAGCACAAATGGCTGGTGCATTATGCACATTTAACCAACCATCTATACATATAAGTTAACAGATTGCCCATAGAGATCTCTGAAACATTTTTCTGATTCTTCTTTGTAAACCTCTTCTAACAGAGTAGTTGACACTATTTTTCTTGATGGGGAACTGTAGCCTGGCCTTAACAACTGGATAGCTGTTTTTACTTCTGGATGTTCGATACATCTAAAACTGCTGTTTATTGCAAAAACAATTTTAGCAATTTGTTTATCCAGTTCGTGTTTCTATTGCACAGATGTTTTGATAATAAATGACTCCAAACTGGTAGAAATATTCACTTTTCTTTTTTTATTAAAATGAATTTTAACACTAGAGATTATAATTGTAGGAGGCGCTAGTGAGTTTTGCGTGCTCGAAGAAGAGCATGTTGCATCTTCTAGTTCAAAATTTTCTACCAAGTTAAAAATTGAAGTTGTGCCACTAGAATCATGAACTGTACTTGGATTCTTATCTACAAGGAAATGGAATTCTGTTATAGACATTATATGCAGGATGGTTTCCTTTTGTTAATAACTATTATTTATTTTTCTTATAAAATTGTTGATAAAATTCTAAATTACCTACTACAGTGATATAGGATCAGTTTTCTGTACTATTGATTGTTGTGTTTTACACATCTGATGATGAACTTTTAATCTCTGTACAAGACCTTGCACTTTCTAGTTACAATTTTTACAAGTTGTCCTAGAACCACTGTTTCTCTTTTCTGTTTTTGCTGTATAATACTGCTATATCCCATCTTTTCTTCTAATCAGAAAAGAAGCAAAAATTCAATTTTCTTCTTAAAGTGTACAGTAATTACATTTCTTTATTGCCTATTTCTCATTCAAATGTTTTTAACCCTTTCAGACCTGACTTTTATCTATTGCATGAAAAAATTATTTTAACATGTTTTCTAGTTCTTTTGGCCTTACGAGGGCACTGCTAAAATTTGCTGAAAAATTAAAACAAAAAACACATTACATTATGTAAATCGCTTTGTTGCTTCTCAAAATATTTGCCTTTAACATCTATACACTTTTGCACTCAATGAAACCAATCTTTGAAATATTTTCTCCACTCTGAACGAGGCACCTCCGAAACAAGTGATTTAAATGCTTCAACGGTCTCTTCAGATGATGAAAAACACTCGTTACGCATTTTATTTTTGATTTTTAGAAAGAAAGATAAGGTAAGTCACGCAGATACCTGAATTATTTGAACAGAAATGAAAGAAAAACATTAGGACAAATCTAGCTAATACCAGTTCTGTTATCTCCTCATTTCATTTACTGGACTTTCAGTGTCACCATAGAGGCCCATTTCACAATGTTACAAGTAACTTTTACAAGTTCAGTTTTAACAATAAAGAAGTTGTTTGTAGTTTAAAACTAGATTACCAGAAGTTGCAAATGTAATTCATTCAGAAATGATATCAACTTTTTAAAATTAAAGTAGGATGTAAACGATATACTTGCAAATATTTGGCAAGTAGATTCCTCATCAAGAACTAAGCCTGTTTTGTTTTACAACCTCTTTCCGTAAAGCTCACTGTTTTTGAGATACAGGATGTCAAAGTTTCTTATAAGATTCCTCTTTTTCCATTATCTCGAGAACAACATAGGATATTAAAATGAAAGTTTCTACATGTGTATTACTTTTGGATATCTACTATTGTACGTAGTTTTATGTTTGATATAATATCAGAGGCGGAGAGTTGGAGAGGGGCTGGCACCTTACTGTAAAGCAAAATCGTTACATCACTTCTGCTTACAGAAACTTTTTAGAAACAACAATCGATTTAGTAAAAACAAAGTTGCTTTTCCACTTTTACCATAAAACGCTTCATTTCTTAGTAAACTTGAACTTTTCAAAACCACACAAATTATGGTAAGCTCATGTGTTGTTTTTGAATACTTCAAAAGAAGGATGCAATATTCGCATCGCATTACTCAACAGAAATTAAGCCTACTTTATCTTATAACTTTTTTTATTAAAGTGAGTCAATTATGTAATACAGGGCGTTATAGTTTAATTTAAAATTTCTTGTTTTTCTAGTGTTTCGAGAACACCATAAGATATGGGAATGAAAGTTTATACATGTTTCTTACTTCAGATATCCACTATTTCATGTAGCTTTATGTTTGATATTTCCATCAGGGATGGAGAGCTGGGGCGCTAGTACCTTACTTTAAAGAAAGATTGTTACACCACTGGAAAATTAAAGATTTCTGCTATTTTTAGAATCATAAATCAATTTAGCAGAAAAAGATTGATGTTGCACACCTGTAGACTGTGTTACTTTATAGTAAAATTGAGTTTTTTTAAATTTTTGTTAGAGGAGAGTACTAGCCTCTTGCCAACTCTCCACTCTTGACTGAGGTATAAATCATAAAACTTTCTAAAGTGATAAACACCATACACCTAACAATAATAAACCTATAGAAGCTTTCATTCCAATATCTTATGCTGTTCTCGAGGTATTGGAAAAACTAAAAACTATAAATTAAATTTTGACATCCTGTATCTTGAAAAGGACGAATTTTATGGAAAAAGGGTATATAACAAAATAGGCTTAATTTTTGATGGGGAATCTACCTATAAAATATTTGCAGATATATCTTTACACCCTGTATATTTCAATAAATCGGTTTACTCCTCAATTGTTACTGATTTCAACAAGGTAGCATTATACCATAGCCTAAACTGGAGTTCCTTTAAAGAATATGTAGATACATATATTTTTTGAGATTTTAAAACAACAGGTTAATGATGAAAATTAATTTTGTAAATTAAAATGTCCTGGAAACTACAGTAAGTAAACATAAATTTGACTGTTGTGTACATGTCACAAAGAAAACCGTGCAAATTTTCGGGAACTTTGACTCTTGATAATTACCACAACTGTGACACCAGGCAAGTATAGAAGAACATGTTTCTCTTATTTTGTCTTAGATAAACGTTAAAAGAAGTTTCAGTAAAATCTAAAACATGAAAGTCAATTTTCTCCATATTATGCAATGCTATAATCGATTTACTTAAATAATATGCGTTAAGAAAAGCTTAAAGCTTATTATGTTACTTCTTTTATTATAATTAGATTATATGAATAATATATCTTAATCAATAGCTTAGATTATTTATTTTATATACATTATATATATATAATACAATCAGTGATGTATAGCTAGAAAAAAATAGTGGGGGAACGCTGATTGTTATAGTACACATTTATTATATAAAAATATTTAGATTTTTAAAAGAATATTTAGTATTTATTGATAAGTATGGAAACGTCCTTCCCCTGCGTTCCCCCTTCAATACACCACTGAATACAATCTCATGATGATCTTTCAACAAAATTTGACAATTCCAATTCTCATAGAGGAAATGGAGATGGCATAAATCTTTCCAAAGTCCTTTGAACCTTGGTATGTTTCAGCTTGCAAAAAATAAGTTGGCTGCTGTCATTTCTACAAATCTGACATCCCCAAAATACAAAGCACACTGTTGAGCATGATTCTGCAAAGCGCTTACAACAATAAATAGGTTATTTTAAGTGGAAATATTTTGTTTAAAATAATGTTAAGGAGTTTCACAAAGTAAACGAAGTAAACCTCAAGAAAATAAATGATTGTTCTTTATTTCAACACACATTTACCTTTAACAATATAAATCATACAAATTAATTACATTTATATAAAACTAATTGTCATAATATATCAAATAAGGTAGGATACAGAATACACTTTACAAAACAAATTCAGAATAATAACACAACAAAACTCTGTTTAGAAAATAATCACTTACACTTCAACTAACAATTAATATAGGAATATTTTGGTTTAGTCAATAATATATATTTACAAAAAAGAATTTAACAAGGAAAAGAAAACTAATGTTAAACTAATAGAAATTTACAAAAGAGGAATAGTAAACACAGCCCAGCTCTGCATTATAATATAATAATTACATATAATTATTTATGTAAAAACAGTCTCCAAAATAATATTTCTATATAAAACATGTATACATACAGTGTGTTTCCTTTTAAGATGGGCTATAAGATTTTTACGTGTTAAAATTTCAACTTCCTGTTAACTTTTGTTTTTTTCTTTGCAATTTTAAGATGTCACATCAGTTTATTGCAGAAAATAATTCAAGTTGATATTCAAAAAAAAACAAAAGTTAACAGAGATTGTGAATTCTAACACAAGAATCTTATGGTCTTTCTTAAAAGAAACATAATGTAGAAAGACTGTTATAGTGCTACCAAGTAAATTACATAGTTTCTCAACATAATGGATAATCAGAATTTTCTAGTCAAGTAGGCTATAGAAATAAAACAACAGCAGGCATTTCTGAATAGTGATCTTGGATCAACTTGATAGGTCCAAAAGCATGTGAAATTGGATCTAATTAATCTTGTTTGTGCATGTGCTAGACAGATGTTAATGACCCATTGCAAAAGTGGAATTGAGCAAGGTCCAAGTGATAAGCTGTATATTTCAAGTTAAGGATTTTGAATCCGTGGATCTATTTGAGAACTTGTCCTAATTGGATTGAATTGGATCCAATAAATCTTTCAGGGTTAGCATTCCTATTTATAAACACTTTACATGACAATACCCATAATATAACCTTAAATATCAATAACTCAATGTTAACATATCTTAAAACATATATAGAAATGATACTTTTATGAGGCAAATTTCCAATCACTTCCTAATATATTAAAATAACTCTCATTTTTTAACCAATTATTGCATAAACTAAAATACACAGCCTTAAATAGTGATCTATCACTGCTTATTTTCAATACATTTGAGCAATATACAATTTCAAAGAATGCATCAAGACCACTTTATTGCCCACATTGTGAAATGAGTTTGAAATTAGAATAATAAATTTCAGCAGCTAGTGGTTGGACAAAGACAGCTTTATGGATACTTTCAGTATAATTTGATCATTTTTGTGTCCACCCTGAAGTTAGAGCACTAGCCGCTGCTGATATGCTTTATTTTTTTCAGAATTTTCACAATTCTGGCATTTGTTGTATTATATAATCACATAATTTTAATAACAAATTTGATATTACATTCAATATTAAAATTGTTATTATGTAAACTAACTTTTAAAAAAGTTCATATTTATAACTTTCATATAGTGATTTTAAGGTGCGGTCAAATTCAATAAAAACAGGAAATTAAGTTTTTCATAATGTAAACTGGGCTTTGTCCATTCAACAATTTATTATCTAGGTTTCGTTCAGAAATAAAAAGAACACTAGAGTGTTTATCCACAAAGATTAATTGGAATAGAGCAATCGCAAGAGCAGAGAAATTGTATACAAACATATCCTAACTTATATTTACTTTAAAAGTTCAATGTTTGAACTTCAAAGTTTCAAAAAAAATGACCAATAGGAATCTTGTGAGTGTTATATCAGTTATAACTGATATTAATAACACATGAATTGGTTAAACACAAACATAACCTCATAAACATTGCAACTTTTATCAATTTTTGCTGTTTTTATTCTTTTGTACCCAGTCTAAAGTGGGTATAAAAGATCGCACTCCAGCTGTTTGTACTTTCAAAATCTGAACACATAAGAGTAATGTAGTAGGATGTACTATTGTTATTTTCTGAACACGATTCGAGTACTGCAAATGCATTTTATTTCGTCTGAGCATAATTTCTGAACGGAAGCCTGTTAAATAATTTGTTCAAGTATACAAAACCTAACCTATTTATTTATAAATTGACCTTGCTTCTAATCAACCATATTCAAACTACGAAAAATTAATAAAAACTTGTTTTTATTATTAGATTGTTTAACAGGTTTAAAGGTCTTTTTTAATTGAAATTAAATTAAATGAGAAAACAGTTTCAATTAAAAAAAACTTTTAAACCTGCTAAACATTTAATGATAAAATTATTCTAAATAAGGTCGTGAATTGTAATATTATATTTCTCGTTTTTATCGAGTTCAACTGTAAATAATGAATGTTAAAAATAGAAACATTTGACATCAAATTTCTAAATCTTCTATTAAAAAATTAAAATTTGTTCAATGAAATTAAAAAAAAAACCATTGGTTCTGGTTCTGAAGCAGTCTCAAAAATTATACAAAGAAAATAATATTACTTCACCTTCCAACTGTAATGGTTCAAACAATGTAGTTATAAAATTACATTTAATTGCAAATTATTTCTCATTAATTCAAATATTTAATTTGTATGAATCAGTACTGTGAGATCAATTAAATTTAAAAGATAGACAGTTTATTGTGTTGTTTTGAGGATAACAGAAAAAAAATCATTATTTAGAATATGCATAGAAGACAACGTTCACTACCAAACAGAGATTAAATGGTTATGTTTTGATTTCTTAAAAAATCACTATAACAGCCTTTTTCTTAACAGTTGCTAAAAAATGGACAAATATGCAGTAAATTACAACTACCATATAATATGCTGCTTGTTCTTTATTTAATTGCCATCAAATAAAGCCAACATGTTAAAATCACAAAACAGTTAAAACTGAAACTTCATTAGCTAATCCACAAAGATTTTCTCCTATAGCTATATAAAGATATCCGTCTTCACCAAAATCTTTACCCCATGAATTCCTAACAATATAATGAGGTATTACTGCAGACAAATCGTAACCAACAATTTGTACAGCATGATTTAGAAGCTTTGGTGAGCTTCCACAATGAAATTGAATTACTCCACCTAAATAGTATTGCCAAGTTAAAGCATTTATTGCAACTGCCACAGGTCCTACGTTTACTAATGTTGATAAAATATAATCTTCATTACCAACCAATCTAGAAGAAGATTAATTTATATTTTTATTCATTACTAATGATTTAGTTTAGTTTTTTCAAACAAAAATAATACTCACCTTTGACATGCAAATTTATCAATTTGTACTCCTTTATTATTTAAAGTTTTACACTGTTCATTCTTCCAATGCATTGGATATTTATTCTCATCATACACTGTAACATTAAAATCCTTCAACCAATGTAACAAATTGCAGGAGTCACCTCCCTCACAGCCATCGTTATTATATCTTGCACAATCAATAAGTTGTTGTACGCTCAGCTGTTTCAATTGTCCATGTTTAATGGCATACATCGATTCCATATTTTCCACAGTACTAAATGCCCAGCATGCTCCACACAGCTTCTGATTATTAACTTCTGTAATAACACCTTGTTCTCTCCAATCAATTTTCAATGGTAAGTTTTTTAATTTTATTGATCTTGTATGTATCCGATGGTGGTGGTTTTTATCATATTCTTTAGAATCATCTACGCCACGAGATGATATTCTTTCATATAAATCTGGTTGAAGATGTTTATTCAGAAACTCATCAGGTGTCATATCGGAAAATTTGGTTAATCCATAGTAAGCACTTCGGTTATGTTTACGATGTGAATTTAGTTTCTCCACAGCCTTCATTGATTTCTATAAACAATTTATTATAAAAATATAAAAAAGGATGAGCAATAGTATAAAGTACTAACTAGGAAAGCTTTGAAACGCTGCTGATAAATGGTTTCATTTTTGTAAGATTTATTATACTGTTGCATAAAATCTGTAAACTCTTTTTCTAAATCATCAGAGTTTGACTTATTTACACGAATTGGAATGAAGAAAAACAGTAAGAGAATGAAGCCTAGACCAAATAGGAAATTCTTTAAACTCATTTTATTTAAATAGTTGCACAATAAGACACTTAAGTGCTATCACTTTTAATTATCACAGAAATATAATAAAAACTACACTCTTGTGTGGATTGTAATTATTACATTGATTTTATTATGTTAAACATTACGTAACACTAGAAACTTTTACTATTGTAATTATACAAGCTTATAATCATATTTTGACAAATTTTCTTCTTAATGTTTAACGTAATCTTTATTTACTTAAAACAATCTGATAATAAAATATTAGAGGTTATTTACATGCATTCTCGCTATATATATATTTATATTTATTCTCAGTAGTGCCAACCACATAGTCATCTCAAACCATTGGGATTTTTCACACGCTAAAAAATAAATAATATTATTTACTGAAATTCTACTTCACACGTGTTCAAAACAATAAAAAAAAATAAAAACAACTCATTTTAATTTAAGAAAACCCAACAGAAGATGTTTACATATTATAATCACTATCATAATTCATAAATATTGGTATCACTGCGCAGTTTATTTTTTAGACTTTTCAATCTAGTAACTTTCATTTTGCAACCATTGACGGAAGTAGTTGCTCTACTGTTTTGAATTTTCTCTTCTGTACGTCGTTTCCTTTATGTTTGTTCTGTGAAAATGGCAACTTCAATATCGAAGAAACGCAAGGTAAATTATCGAAATTATAACAGAAAATACAACATCTGAGCATCAATATTTCTATACAAACGATCTCTGTAAATCTGTGATTATTGGAATATTATTAGAATATTAAAAAGAGTGTTGTTAAATGCAGATGATAAATGATAAATCTAACCTAAACACGATATTTCATGTGTTCTATTATTCTCATGTAAGTACGCAAAGTTAATAGTCAATTTTATTTTAGTTTGTTGGAGACGGAGTCTTCAAAGCCGAGCTTAACGAGTTCCTAACTCGTGAATTGGCTGAAGATGGTTATTCCGGTGTTGAGGTTAGGGTTACACCAACCCGCACTGAAATTATTATTATGGCCACACGAACTCAGAACGTTTTAGGAGAAAAAGGAAGACGTATTCGTGAACTTACATCTGTTGTACAGAAACGTTTCAATTTCCCTGAACATTCTGTTGAATTGTACGCTGAAAAAGTTGCCACTCGGGGCTTATGCGCAATTGCCCAAGCTGAATCTTTAAGATATAAATTAATTGGAGGTTTAGCTGTAAGACGTGCATGTTATGGTGTTTTAAGGTTTATTATGGAATCAGGAGCTAAAGGTTAGAATCTTGCTGAATTCAAATGGTGAATTTTGTTATTGTTATGTATTTTAATTTGTTTTGTAGGATGTGAAGTTGTAGTTTCTGGAAAACTACGTGGTCAAAGAGCCAAATCTATGAAATTCGTAGACGGATTGATGATTCATTCCGGAGATCCATGCAATGATTATGTTGACACAGCCACTCGTCACGTACTTTTAAGACAGGGAGTGCTTGGTATTAAAGTATGTAATTTATTAAATTGCAAAATGGTGAAAGACTAAATTAACTAAATCACATATTTTAGGTCAAAATTATGTTACCCTGGGATCCTAATGGTAAGATTGGACCTAAACGTCCTCTTCCAGATAATGTTTCAGTAGTAGAACCAAAAGAAGAGATCTTACCTCTTCATCCATCAAGTGACATTAAGGCCGCCAAACCTGACGTGCCTCCAGTTGCTATAGCGGTGGCGTAAACCTAATTTGTATATTAAATTTTACAATAAAAATTTGACTTATTTAAGTGCATTCTTCTTATTCCGTAAGTATTTTATTGGCTTGGTGTAAATGATACGTGCTTATTTTACTTTTGACAAAAAAAAAACCTATAAGGCTATATTCATAGTTGCTTAGTTACAGTTATTTTGAAACTAGTCTGGTTTTGCTGATGTTTTTATGATTATTTACTTTTTCTTTTGTAACCATGAAAATGCCTTGGTAAAGGGCAGGGAGATACCTTAAAGCACAATATGCTAAAATAGATAAATTTATTCATCTAGAAAAGTATGTGGTTTAATGCTGATTCAAGATGCATATTTAATCATTACAGTTGTCATATGTGTAATAAAAAATATTGAATTTTGTTTTGTTTCGAAGTTAAGATTATCAGACATTTTTTGACTCCACTTTTTAACATTAATTTGAATTTTGAAAGAACACACACGATTAATTCCAGAATATGGCAATAAATTTATTGTAATTTATTTGTAACTGAATTGTTTTGGTTTTTTGTTAACACGTTAAACACCATGGCGGTCAGTAGGGACCGCTACTGTAAATGCCGCCGATGCCACACAAGCCAGCAGCGTATTAGCCAGTTTAATTGTATAGATGGACCGCCGTGGCTTGTAGGGACTATGTGAACTTGCCAGTTTTTTAGTTAGAAAAACGAAGAAAAAATTACACATTTTATTCAAATACGTGTATGACAAAGGTATCAAAAATATAATATAAACTTAAAAAATAAGTAAGGTAACACTTTCTAAACTTATTTATAATGAAGACGAAACAAATATTTGATCCTATGTAAGACAAATCATTTTATACTGTGATACAGTTTTTGCAAGTTCTAAAATGCTTTTTGTACATTGACTCATGAAAAAAAAAGTCCAACACGAAACACCACTTTTTTAGGACACCCCGAACGGTTTGATGTTTACTAACGGAATGATAACGCAAGAATTCAAAAGTCAAGGAGGAT
>VTPC01000816.1:234328-264722 GCA_011009095.1 Ignelater luminosus
TAGCATATTTGTTGGGGTAGCTATGAATTTGCACTGGACATCTCTCAGTCTTAAGTAGTGATGTAAAATTTTGAAAATTTATTTTGTTGTGAATATCCGAAATATTGGAAATTTATTGATTTGCATGCATACCTTTTGTTATAATTTAAGACAAGAAAAATAAAAATGTGTAGTTAAAGACAGTATTGTAGTCAACCATATAGACATTCGCAAACAATAAAAACCAAAAATAATATACAGGTTGTCACTTCACTAGCATCCATTACAAAAAATATTAAAAAGTTAGGTCTGCTGTGGATTTGCTTAAATATATTCATCAAAATAAAATGCCAACAAAAAATTGTTGTGATACATTTTAATACATACGACCACATGACTCAAAACAAGACGCATGATTTGCACTTTGCATGGTCTGACACCTGATATGTCACAATATTTTAACCGAACGGTAATGGTTAGGTTTGAAATAATTTTCGAATGTTTTGGAAATATTTTCTGAAACACTTGTGATTATTTTAACGTTCGCATAAGTATAATCAAATATTTCCGAAATCTCTGCAATTTATTTGAATATTCCTCATAAATATTCGCAGCTCACATCACTAGTCTCAAGGCCCCATTTTTCAGTCTTTAACTTAACTTTAAACAAAGCTTTATTGCCTTGGATCCATTGTAAAGGTGGTGTGCAACAATTGTACCCTTAGAAATAAAGCTCAACTTAAAAGTTGAGCAAGGACTAATGCACTGCACTTAAGACAATGAAGAATATGCACATTTTTTATTATATTTTAGAATTCATTGATACAAAATAAGTCTTAAGATATTGATAAAACAAATTGGATTATGATCCAAAAAAAAAGCATTGAAGTTTAAATAATCTTTTCACATGCAAAAACGATGAAATTTGCAATGGTTGTGTGACATCACTTGATGCGTCCAGGGTTAACTAGATACAAAAAAAATAAAAGAATACTCCAGCACCAATAATAGATGCAAAGAAAAATTTTAATATGAACTTAAACTGCTATCGCTGACAAATTATGTAAAAATAATACAAATTATTCACGAGATTTTAAAAACAGTTGATAGTTATTTATGCAGCACACCATTTTGGCATGCTGTCGATTGCATTTTAAATTCCCACTATTGTCAAAATGATGCTTTTTATATCCAAATTGCATACGTTTTTTCTACTCCACTGAAAATATTAAAGAAAATAAAATATTTTATTAGAGTCATTGCTGTTTGCTCTTCTCTTTACCGCATCACTAGGAGTGTGTATAGTAGAAATGTTTTAATGTTATAGATTAAACTGTAAAGGAAATTTCATAATATATGTTTTGCTTATCTAGTACTTTGGAATGGTTTATTTGCATTATTGAAAATTGAGGTTAACAATTTAAAATTTGAAGTTGAAAGTTTGAGAATAACCTAGGAGAACAAAATGTTTTATTGTATTATTTAAGAAATAGTAGTTTACGTAACTAGTCAGGAAAGTGATACTTTACTGGACAAGCAGACACGTTCCAAGACGAGCTGAAGGCGTCTTGGAAGTCTGGAAGTGCAGTAAAGACACTACTTACACGTTACGTACAATATTTTTTCTAACACTGGTTTTTTTTCGATGCCGTAATCACATACAGGGTGGTGTCTGGTACAGATATTGTACGTATAGGTATACCAAATTATGCTTTTATTATCTTCCCACTTGATTTTACGGTAAATATGTAAAAGTGTCCAGGATGGAACTAAATTTATTTACGAGCCCCGTCAACTATAGGTTCAGACACATTAGAATTTTATTTTCTTTTTTAATTTCCTTATATTAAAAGAACAAATTACAAATAGTAGTTTAAGTTGTGGAAATGGTATGTATTTATTAAATACTTACTGTTGCAAATTTATCCAGAGATGTATTATAAAAAATTGTTATTACAATATAATGCGAAAATTCTAGCCAACTATATCCTCGGACACATTCATTTATTTGTGATTTGCCGGTCCAGTAGATTAAATTAACATACAGAATAAGTGGTAACGTGTCTGTTCAGAGCATAATTTAAAATTATGGCTCGAGGTAAAGCTGTATCTGCGAAAATTCGCATAGATTAGGTGAAAGTAAGCGAAAAATCGCCAAAAAACTATTACTTACAATCTCTACAGTTGCCTACATAATTAAAAAATATAAAGAAACAGGATCATTTGAAAAAGGTAAATGCTCAGGACGTATTCCATAAATTTCAGACCGTGATATGCGAGGTTTGCCTAAAATTGCCAAAGAAAACCGGCGTCCTAATTTACGCAATTTAAGTAAATTATGGTCCGACAACTTTAAAAAACCTGTTTCCATTAAGACAACACGAGAATATTTATTGAAGAAGGGATATAAATTTTATAAAGTAAGGACAGAGTGTTTGTTATAATTTTACCAAGCTACAAATATTCATTTTTTAATAGGCAAAGGAAAAGCCTCTGTTAACTGTCAAACAGAAAAAGAATCGGCTGAAGTAGGCTAAAGAACGATAAGATTGGATTGCAGAACAAGAGAGCAGGGTCATATTTAGCGACGAGTCTAAATTCAATATGTGTGTTGGTGATATGCAAAAACGAATGATCCGCAAAAGCAATGAAACTTATTGCAAAGGCTGTATGAAAAGGACCGTAAAATTTCCTGCCAGTATTATGATATGGGAATGCATGTCTCGTAAAGGTTTAGGACGTTTATACTTTATTAACGGAACAGTAAAATTAAATAAAAATTAATAATAAAATGCATTTCATAAATAAAAGTTGGACAGTATTTAATTGTAAACATGTTTTGCATTTACATATTTGATGTGAAAAACTTGAAACAATATAAAAGAAATCACAAATAATTAAAAATATCCAACAAAAACAAAATTGTCTGAATATCGTAGATTATCCGCACTGCTAAATCAGCCTCTTGTGGATTCTCATTAAATGAAAATCATGTCAATCTTTTCAATTTTGGAGAACATTTTAGGCAATTATAAACAGATTAAGTAGTCTTTGGCACAACTCACCAGTCAGAACTCAGAATCAGAAATGTGACAGTTGAAATTGTTTTACTTTTTTTTTCTTTATTCACTGCAATCTTGCTTTCAAAATTAATTATTTATTTTTTTTAATTGTAAAATAAATACATGCATGTGTAAACTGGGTTGCCTACCTAGTTGTTTCAACTTAATTTATTCATATTGTATATTTTAAAAAGTTATTGTTAATTATTTGAAATGATTATATACAATGTATACCAAGTGCATACATGTAAGAGGTATTGCATATGCCATTTGTATCTTGGCTTAATAAACTTATTATTAAACCAGCAATGAGCAACCAAAGTTCAAGTTGAGTCTAGTTGAAACTTTTAAAATGTATGTTCGACAGTTCAATTTACACTCAGTATGTTGGTTGCCCATTCCTGATTTAAGCACTCCCCTTTAAAATATGTACCAATGTGATCAGAGCAGTGCTACCACACACACATTCCATTAGTTTTGACTGCCAGTAACTGAATAATTATATCTTGATCTGTTCCCATTTGGAATACCTTTGGTACCTACTAACCTCTTTTATTATCTCTATTGAGAAGGCCTTCTGTAAAATACTTTACTACAATACTAAATTTTTAACAATCAGAATAAAAGATCTGCAATGAAGGGCACTCATTTTTCAATAACTTTCAACTTGCTGGAGATAAATTTCACTACCTGAGACTAACTGGTGCTAAGGGGCTGTCCAGGAAATAGAGAGACTATTAAAACAGTCTTTTCATATAAATCTTCCAATTCTAATATTTGCTCCATCAATTCCTTTCTATTCAAGTATAATTCCTGTTTTTGCAAATAGTTTGTGACTTTTTTGGTATAATAAACAGCAGGTATGGATATGGTTAGAAATGTACTTTACAATTTTTATTCTTCAATATGAAAGGAATAAATCTTTCCTTAACACATTTTCTCAAATACCCATCACCAGTCATGATTTTATCTGTAATATAAGGTGTCTTAAAAATGTACTTTACTTTCTCTATGTGATTAGCGGTACTCACAGACAATGAACAGTTTGAAGTCTTTTTGTAGTTATCTTCTTTTAAGGTATCATATCTTTGCACAACTTTTTATACATAATTGATTTCGTAATTTCCCCATTTTGGAAGTAATAAACAGTTTTAAACTTATTATGATTTGCAATGCTTTTGTAGATTTGGATAATGCGTTTTGACAGTGCTCCTTTTTCTTTCTGCGACATTTTGACAACTGCTGATTAGTAAGTCAATTATTGTTGGGGTTTAAATACCCCTGCATTATTTAAATATTATGAAAACATCTAAATACTCCTTTTCTAATACTTAAATATTTACTGTGTTTCTTGATACTTAAATACGTTAGAATTATTTATATATCCCTGAAATTTGTAAATATTGTTTTAAATAATAAATAACTAATTTTAAAAGTATTTAAGATAACAGTATTTAAATATTTTAAAATATTTATATAATCAAAAGTATTTAAGATTTTAAATAATCACACCTCTGCTTATAGTCCTGGTCATCTCAGTGACGCTTGCGCCATAAACTTTCTACTCATTCAAAAACTCTTGTCTTGTTATACATGGTGTTTACTTTAAGTATGTCAAGAATCTAGGAGGTAGTAGAACATCAAAAAATAAATGTATTTTGCTTGGTCAACTCATATCCAAAAACCCTTAGTTTTTTTGTAAAACGTGGTTGTTAATTATTCACAAAGTTGCCTAATATTGTTTTTTTAGGTCATCTATAGTATGCACTGGAGTTTTAAACCTAGAACTTTTTAAATATGGAAATAAAAAGAAGTCTAAAGGCATTAAATCACACGATCGTGGTGGAAAACGGCCCGCACTGATTAATCTTTATAACTTATAACAGACATATGTCTTCTGGTTCGAGGATTTTTGGGCACTCATTATTACATTATATTTTTCATACAATAATGCTTGATTGAAACTTTTGTTCTTCTGTACATATCCATTAGAGTCAAGATATCAACTAGTATAATGATGTCGTATTCACACTTATATTTTATTTCATTATTGCATTGTAAAATACTAAAATCTATAGAATTGAGCAGACTGAATCTTTTGAAAATTAATTGGAAGGGTAATGAATAGTACTTCCTTATGATTTTTAAATTTTATTTCAAGACTGGTTTTAGGGGCCATTCTCGGTTGAAAAACATAATGTTATAATAGCATATCATCATGTTTTTGTGTAAAAGCAATGGAACAGCTTAGGTTATATGCTTATTCTCCTAGTGTTTACAGTATAGTCTATACTATATTAATGGTATTAAATGTTATCAGCTTACTGCAATAATCTATAATATTTATGTATACTTAATAGATATATGTATGCATAACATAATATGCGACTGATAATAATTATCAGCTGTTCCATTGTTTTTACATAAAAACACGAAGATATGTGATTATAATATTATGATGTTTTTCAACCGAGGAAGGGCTTAGTTGCCAAAACCAGTCTTGAAAATAAAATTTAAAAAGCATAAGGAAGTACTATTCATTACCCTATGCTATGGATCTTACACAACGAATATTTTTTGCAAATCACTCAAAACTGGTAAGAGCTAATTAACACTATCTGACGGGCATTTCAAAAGTCTTAAAATCAAGTGTGGTTACAAATTATAAAACATCATGGTTCTCCTATATATTATTGTAGTGTCATTTTCAAAAAATCATGAGATTTATTACATGAGAAGCATTTAATAGACCATGGGGTACTCTGATTTCAAAATTTTTGAAACCTATGATAATATTAGTGAATAAAACACAACACATATCAAAGGCCCAATAACCATTTATTTTAAATACGTACATAATTTTACATATTCCAATGTACATGCTTATGTGCTTCATCAGTTATAACAATAATAATAAAAATAAGAACCTAACCTAAATTACCTTACATTGCTTTTTTTGATCAATATTACTTTAATAAATATGCAAAATTAAAACAAATGGAGATGATTTACAAAACAAAAAAATACTTGTTATAAAAAACAATTTCATTAAAAGAAGATTGCCTCTGTATTACTTATAAAGGAATTTCTACCTTTTATACTACAATTGGGAAAATATAAATAATTGGCAAAACTTTGCTAAAATAAACAATCTAAAACAAAAGACAACTACATAATCTTGATTTCATTCATATAAAACACATTCCCTTACTTTTAAAAAATTTTTTAATTTATGATATCTTTGCTAAAGTTTTGGCCTCCCAATTTTTATGTAAAAAATAATTAGTAAAGTAACAAAAAATGTAAGTTGTAATTACAAGATGTATAGAAAATTAGCAAATATCAAGTCCAATTTAGTTATAACTTTTTAATGCTATGTTATTAAATTACAAATAGTTCCTGAATCTTTTTACATGCTAAAATCCTTAATTCATTACGATAACAAAATAAGTTAATAATGTTTGAAAATCATTATCTCCTATCAACAATATGTGATATTCTTCTGAATATTTATTCAAATTAGTAATAAACACAACCAAACCAAATACCACATAATTAAAAAAAATGTAAAAATCCTAATTTAACAAGAAAGGAATGTGCATGTACTAATATATATATGTATAAACATCCTAACTGCACCAGGTTCACAATGTGCACAAGACGGAATCAATAATCATAAAAAAATACAAACAAAACATATTATAGAGAAAAACACGCACGCACTCATAAAATCTTACTGTGGAGGTGCAGCGGCAGCAACTTGAGGTGGTGCCAATTTTGAAGTAAAACTCACAATCGCCAACAGTGCTTGCCGTAAGAATCCAGGTAGAGTTGGTTTTGCTGCAGTTGACTCGAACAAAATGCGAAGTTCATGGAACATATTCCTTGTGTATGGATTACGCCTTGATGTGTATCGTTGTATCAAAAAGTGATAATAGATGAATGGAGTTAAGAGACCAGCTTTACCCCTATAAAATGAATTCTTGTAAATTAAAAGAGAAAGTATCCTTTAAATTATTTTTACATACATTAAGACTAACACAACGCAAAGTGGCATCAAGACGATTTCTGTAAAACTAATCAATCTTAAGATATTACGAGATTGGAATTCTACAATTGATATGAGCAACCGTGCACCCCACCATGCATTTTGACCAAGCGTCTAAAACATAAATAAATTATATTATTAGGTTAACTAATAAGAAAAAAGATGACGGCATATTTTCAAAAACAATAGTTTCGAACAAAATGTTTATCTTGATCATTGGTAACCTTTATTGAACTCTAAAATTGGCTTTCTCCCCCAAAATACAAAGAATTAATGCTTCATTTAAATTTATAACAACTGTAATAGATGTAAAATGATCATACACAATGTGAGAAATGTATAATGCTTGATTATCAAGCAGCATTGTGTAGTGTCCTCTTATATGGTCCATCCATAGCACCTGCAAAAAAAAGTGGAAAAGAAAAGGTACGATGATAATATTCCTGCAGTATTCGATTCAATAAAATAGACCAATTTCTTCTCAAGAAATTGTGTACACAAACAATATACTCTGATATAATTTATTATGGGTATCCTTGTAGCTAAAGAAAATTATTTATAACTATTGATTTGCAAATTCTTATAAATTAATATGTAAATAGAAAACAAAATAAAATTGGACACCAAATACACAAAACATTTTAATTTTACAGGATTCTATTTTTAACTAGTATTAACTTGATATATTTGTCCTTGATTTGGCTATCATAATATCATTCAATATCTTCTTCAGTTCAATTCACTACAATCAATATAGGCAGACAGCAAACATTGATAAGAAATTAAAATGAAATAACAAAAGATTATTTACTTTGAAAAAGAAAAAACAAATTAATTAATGTTCAGAGTAAATGGAAGAAGTTATATTAATGAAAAAAAAAAGAAATATTTGTTAATAGTTTTAATGTCAATCACAAAGTAGAACTATTATCTTAATTCAGCTACGTAAGTATGTAAATAAAATAAACAACTAATTTGTATAAAAAGAAGTTAACCAGTTTATCAAAAGATGTTAACCTTGGTTTGGTAGTAATTTAATTAGTAGAGATTTTTCAAGTGTTTCTTGATTAAAATATTCTAGAGAAATAAAAACTTTGAACTTTGTGCTTTTAAGAATTAGAATAATTTGTAATACAAAAAATGGAAAGATAAAATAATCACAATTACTTACATCCAAGAGAGTCAAGGAATAGCTTGCAGAGTGCAGAATAGCAAATAATACAACTGGCAGAAGAACCACTGGGATTTAGTTAAGGATAAAACAAAAAACATGTCATTTACTCTAGAAGAAACAATTAAATTGCACTCGTCTCATTATTATTTGTAGACGTGTTGCTATGATAAAAAAGGATACATGTTATAGGCGCAACATAAATAAATATCAATGAATAGAACAAGTAGTGGCAACTATCTTCTAACAACAATTGTGCCAAAAACTGTCTATTAAATTGTACTGTTCCGAGCCTTTGATGTAATCGTAATGCACTTGTGGCTGCATTTGATAGGAGAGCTTTATAGTAAGCACTATGAGCAGTTCTGTAAAATAAAAATTGTGACTATAATAAACAAGTAATAATAATATTAAAAGAAAGTTTTAAACTTTCACATATTATCACATTATGTAGGTAAATAAATGGGGTCAGATATTTTGATATAGAACTCATTAGTTTGGAAATTTAATTAAGTAAAAGATATTAACATTTCTAAGATACTTTTCAAAATGTATAATTCACTTAAAGTAGCTAATCAAATAACATTAGCAAATACATTCATAATTCAAGGATCAATCAACTAATGTTTATTATAAACAGCGACACTACCAATTCATTAATTACTTACCCAAATATTGGCAAGAAATATCCCATGGTAAAAATAATGGTAAATATACGAATTGCCCATAGGGCAACATCAATTTTATGTGATAATACATGCAATTTTAATGCATCGATATTTAACCTTCGTGATGGTCGCTCACTGTTTTCTGATGTACTAGTGTTATCACTCATTTTAATAGTATAATCTACAACAGGAAAATTGTGACATTGTAACAATTAAATTAATTGCAGAGTATTGCAAACTATTAACTTTAGGATAAAATTGGAACTTGGAAAGTTTACCTTTTTTTAAAATCACAAAGTTTCAGTATAAATCAGTTCTACTGGAAAAATAAAATTCTAGTAATTACTGTTAATAATGTATAATCCAACACGTCTATTTTGTAAAGAACTTACAGCACCGAGAATGACTTACAAGAAAATGCTTTCCTTCTTGCCTTCACGAATTGTCAAATTACGAAAATCACTAAAAGCAGTGTAGCCAATAGCAAACCGTAGAGTAACTAAGTGAACTTGAATTTACCCGCGAATTGAATACGTCAGCTTTTTAGCCCTCAATCTATCCCACTTCCCGATATTCTCCTTCCAACGTACTGGTACTGCATATATATTCCATTAGCGCTAACACCATAAATTTAAAATATGGTATTGCTACCGAGGTTTACGATCAAAATTTAATTATAAAAAACTTTAAAGGGTAACTTAATTGATGTTGATGCGTATGATTTTAAGAATATCAGTATTAATTAGATCTAACGGTAAAGAGACGATATTCAACAATATTCAACTTAACTTTTAAATTCACAAGGAATATTGAAAAAACATAAGTTACACTCGTTGCATTTCTGACAAAACAAAAACGCCTTGCATTTTCTATAAAGAAATATAACAGGACAGGATAAGACAACATAATAAAACGTCATAATAGTAATCAAACCATTCCCTCAATTTGCATTTGTGGGAGCTTTGATGTCAAGTTCCGCCTAATGCATCGACCGTGTTTTCTCTATCATCCGTGTCCATGGGGATGCTTTAGTGATTGACAAATTATTTCTTCCTAATAGGAGTTTGACTAAATTTGCTCCACTTTAAAGTTATAAGAGATAGTATACTGATGCTTAAGCTTAGGCCTATGCAGTTTCTATATGAAAATATCAAAAATAGATATAAAAGCATAGAGAACTTTATGTTGAATACATTGTAAGTAGCGACCAAAAACACTTTTCTTCAGATAATAAATAATATTGATTCTTACAGGAATAAAAAAAAGATCGGTG
Source organism: Ignelater luminosus (assembly GCA_011009095.1). Taxonomy (NCBI): domain Eukaryota; kingdom Metazoa; phylum Arthropoda; class Insecta; order Coleoptera; family Elateridae; genus Ignelater; species Ignelater luminosus. The sequence continues at coordinate 244,530 of VTPC01000816.1, forward strand.
AGATATACACTACAAGTCCCTTGTTAGCCATTCAGCATAAAAATCACTAATGGCCAGTTGCAGCAAGTTGTAGAAAACAGAGTTAATTGATCAAGTTAATCCAGAATTAGCCTATCTAATTGAATAATTTCGAATTTTACAACACCTGATTGATCGATCAATCCCAGAGGATTAACTTGATCATTTGATTAGTCTTGCTTTGTATCTAACAATTTCTCCAATAGTATCTAGTTTGGTTCTCAAAACCCAACGATTAGAAATTATTTTTTTATCCTGGAGAGGTTCGGCCAGAGTGTCCACATATCTATACTCATCCAGGGATAGTTAATTTCACTTTCCACAGCTTCACATCACAAGTCAGTCTCATTAGACTACAAGGCTGTTTTATACTTTAATCACCTTCTGCCAGCGGAACATAATTGCTTAAATTTCTGTTACTCTAATGCCCCCCCCCATTTTCTTCCACAAGGGGATTTGGATTTCCATTTTTATCATCAGACTCAGAAGTTTAAGGGATACATCATTGTCTTAGAAAAATATCTTTGACTGTTAATATTCTCTCAAGCTTAAATTTCACATCATGACTAATACAGGGATATCTTTCGCTAGGAACATAGACCCTATAACCATTCCTTACGGGTTGTATTTAGTAGTTTCAGAGAGAACGCTGCAGACTGAAATTTCCTCAAATTTTGCAAGCAAATACAAACTTTGTCTTTCACTTTTAAAGTGATATCAATACCTGTAGTTATTTAACTTATCAATAGTTTTATGTCTATGCATCGAAAAATTAGAAATTCATTTTCTAATCAAAGTTATTAGCATTAATTAATGTAAATTGGCAAGTGATTAACTTCACTATTGGTTAGAAATTGAAAAAAAGGAATGCACTGCCACATTTTGCCTTGTTTGAGCGTCAGTTACATCAAATCAGAATGTCGTTATCGTTTATGTGTAGACCACAATTTGCATGCAACGCAAAATTGAATTATAGAAAATAATTGAATTATAGAAAACATCAATAGAACTTAGGCAACCTCTTTTGTAAATACTGCCGGAGGTTAATTTTTACCTGCACTTTACTGGTCATAAAAGTGTCAACAGTAACTTTGTACATTTTCTTTGTTGTGCATACAAACTAATTCTATTCTTCTTCAACAAAAGCTTGAAAGTGAGAAGTCGTTAGTAAGTAGACATAAATAGTAAATCTTGAAAATTGACTTGCTAACAAATTTATTTTTTAATGTAGGTGCATGGTAGGTATTTTTATTTGTAGGCACATGTAATACAGAAATTAGAAGATGTCTTTATCGTAGCTATTAATTAATAATTAATAGTAATTCCAAGTCCAAAAATCAAAATTTGTGTGAAATCTTAGTCAGCAATTGATTATATGATAATAGAAAATGTATTTTTGTACCTTTTCCTATTGTTTTTTTCATATTTACGGCTCACCTTTGGTAATGCAAAAAAAGGCAATAATTTTCTGAAGTGAGGTCTCAAGTAGCAGCTTGTACGCAAAAATGATTAATGACAATAATAAAATTAAGACTATCGACTATCGCAGATGTTTGATACCCTCCTTTTCTACTTAAACTGGAAAGCCTCTCTTTAATCTTTTGATTGTAGAATTTCAAGATTTTATTGCCATTTTAGTAGCATACTTCACTGCATCTGTTGCCGATTAGCATGCTTGAATACACCCAGCAGGTGTTGTTTTGAATAGCTCTTGTTGTCACGATTCTAATGATGTAAATATGATAAATTGATTCTGATTTTTTGTGTTGAACCCTGCTGTCATTAACTGTGATAATTGCTGTTCTTCTTCAAAATTTTGGTTAAGCACATGATTCTTGATGTAACCCCAGAGGAAAGAATCTAATGGTGTTAGATCAGGTAATCGTGCAGGCCAGAGTACTGCTGAATGCATTAACTTATAGCATAAAAAACGAAAATAACCCTATCATGTTTACATCGGTAGAATCGTGACAACAAGAGCTATTTAAAACAATTTTTAATTGTTATTTCTCCCATTTAGAAAAATGAGGTTGATGATGGTTACTCGAAACCGAAACGTTGTACATAAATGTTGTTAGCGTATTTTATAGAGCGCAAAAAGTGGAAACGGAAAAGTGGTTTTAGTTTCCCGATATCTCTTCAAATAAATGAAAGAAAAACTAAAAACAAAAATCAAGAAATCAACATTTTTTTTAAATATCTCAGAAACTATCCAAGATATCTAAATTTTGCAAACGCGAACAAAAGGTCCTATACCTAGCCAACTTTTATCCTATTTAGCCGATCCTGTATCTCTTACCGTTTCCAAGATCCCCACACTGTGCATCCTTATCTTGGACACACTGTATAATGTACACTTAAAATTCATATCTTCGGAACCATGGACACCAGATTTTAAGTGATAGAGAGATTGATTACAAAAATTAATTATCATTAATAAAAAATACAATTAATCAAAAATTGTTCATCCCCGTCAATTATATTTTCAAAAAGTAGTAATATACAGGGTGATCATTTTAAAACTTCTCATTTTGAATGTTTTGAAAACCAAAAAGATATTGGAATAAATCCAAGGACATTTTCTTATACCGGGAGGGAAGACTAAACTATGTACAAAGTTTTCGATTAAATTCTACCTTTAAGCTCCAGCCACCCCCACTTTAAAATTTTAAATTGGATGATATGGCATGTAGCACATCAAATTAAAGGTCTTCAATACCAAAATGCAGTGGTGTTTGAAAAAATCAAATCGGTGGTTGGTTTTCGAAGAATTAATTTTTTTATTTTAATAAAAATGCATTATTAAATTTATCGTAATAGATGCTCGAATTGCGCTTCGTTGGTTGCTAGGCAATGATAAAGCCTATTTTACTTTACTTATCTAAAATTACGATGAATTTCATTTGATTTGATTGATGCATGAAAACAAAAATTATCTAATTTTAGTAAATCACTAGTATAATACTAGACTGCAGTTTGTTGCTTATCATCATCAACTAAATCTGTAGAATAAAGAACTTACACATATTATTATGTACTTTTCTCGTTTTATAACACTTTGCCAAAAGACCTCAAAAGTTCATCTCAAGAACAATTAGAAGTTCACAATTTTGTTTTCTTTCTACATATCATCGATTTATCAAGCCAAAGTGTAAACAGTTTTCATATCATTAAAAACAGCCCCAACCCACAAACCGAACATATTCTTGAGTAATTGTTGTTATTACGATGTTGATCTATTTTTGTTGTACTCTTTATTGTTATGGTAAAGTAGAATGATAATTTGGAAACGATAGAATAAGCATCTTTGCGTGTGATATATCCAACCGGTTTTGTGAATCTATTCAGTCAAAAACATTTGGAAATGCAAATCATAACCACGACGAACTTCGTTTTGTTACTTTTTTCAAATTTCGGCGGCCATTTTGACTATGTTTCCAAAGAGATATCAAAAAACGAAGACCCCACGTTGTCTTTAGTTGTTGATGTAGAATCCAAATCTGAAGTCAGAATTTCAGAATTAAAGAAAAATGCGGACATACAGACCGACAGACAAACAGACAGACAGACTTCGCAAATTCAGGAACGACTCCTTTTGAAGTTCGTTGAACATTGTCTTCGTTGTTTGCGTGTACACGACGTAAACCGTCAGTGCCATAGTAAATTCTTTGACTCTACCGTTTCTTACAGTAACTTAATTTTACAGCATATCCATCTGTATCTCTCTCCATGACTTAAGAATAGCGTTTTTAAGGTCCTTAACTGTCATGTACTGCTTTCCATGGTGGTATATGCGTCGTGTCAAGATAGCCCATAGGTTTTCCATAGGGTTCATGTCAGAGCTAATCGAAGGCCAGTCAAGCAATTTAAATTCTCTTTCTACTAACCATGTTTCTGTAAGCCTTGAAGAATGAATTGCAGTATTGTCTTGCTGGAAAATGAAATTGGGGCCCATTAGCTCCTCTGCGTGATCGATGAGTGACATTTCCAACATTTCTACATAGTCAGTAGACTTCACTTTATGAGAAATAAATACCAGCAGAACTTTTCCAGCTTTAGAAAAAGCGCCCCATACCATTACTGAGCTACCCCCAAAATTCCTGCTCATTCTGATCTCGGGGACTTTACGAAGATCATGCCAATAATATTGAAACCCGTCCGGGCCATCCAAATTGAATTTCTTTTCATCACTGAAAAGGACTTGATGCCAGCCTGTAGAAGATACATGTTTTTTAGCCCATTCCAACCTAGCCATCTTCTTATTATTTAACGCAGGTTTTTTGGCATGTTTTTCAAATTTCAAGGAATTATTTGAACTTAGTATTTGCTGTACACGTCTTACAGAGACTGGCAATGACAAATCATGCTTTATTTCACTTGCAAACATATGTTTAACAGATGCTTTTTGAATGATTAGTCTTCTGGACTTTGTCTGTAATAACGGGTTTTCTGCCAGTTCTCTTCTTTGTTCTATAATTAGATCCCAATTTGACAAATTTATTTATTACGTCTAACAATCTACCCAACCGGACAGCAATTTTTCTATTTGACCAATTAGAATCTTTATATGCTAGTATCCGCACCTTTTCTTCATCACTTAATGACTTTCCTTTTGGCATTTTCCTACTTTTGTGAAATATTTCGATTATATTTCTTGTAGAACATTCAAATTTATGCCACATCTTACCTGGTGTTAAATACATCAAACTATGCAACTTGTAAAATCTTAAATCACAAAAAACAAATACGAACGTATATATATTTCACACAAAATATATAAGAAAATTCGTAGTTTAATAATAAATATGTGATAAATGCACAACACTGCAAGATACTTTTAATTACTCAACAATAAACGTGTTTACATACATGACAATAAAAGACAGTTTCAATTAACGTCAGACGCGGCAGCTACGATTTTTATACTAGCAAACGTATATTTATTTCGCTTACTGTATACTCGAGCTGAAGTTTCATCATCTAAAGTTGTCATTAGATAAAGCATCATCAGATTCCTATTTCTTTTTATCAACCAAATAGGTAGGATCTGATGCCCCAACCACAGGCAGTTCTGGTTTTTTTCGGCCATCATTGACGATATCAATAGGACTACGCTTTTTTAACAGCAAACTAATTAATATTTTCCATGTGGCCCAGTTAACTTATCAATTACAACTTTATAAGAACTTGCCATATTTTTCAATGAAGTTGATCAACAACTTTTTAAAACAAAGGTTAACTTTTACTGTTGGCGTCCATAACCTAATGAGAAGTTTGCAATAACTAACATGATCATTATACAAGCACACATAATATAATTAAATATAAAAAACAAACGCAATAAGTGAACAGCAAACTAGGCAAAAATACTGAGGTTTGATAAAGGAATCGAAACAAGTGTCAAGATCGTACACTTCCTGACAGTTACAGTTATGACATAATTAAATTACTTCAACAGTACTGAAACAAGAGTAACTTTGCTACAATATAAAAATACAAAGGATACAAAGTAAATTATTTATTTCTGTTTATACAATGAAACAATATTTTTACTGATCAGTATATTATAATTTAACTGGATCTTAGGTTACATCTTCATGAACAAATTTAAGAATATATTGTTAATAAAAGTAATTACTACAACTATAAAATACAGAAATTCTGCAAGAAGGCAGAAATTAAAGTAAATGGCAGTGAGTGAAGTGGTTTATTTCATTTTGCTGCTTACTTTTACAGTTTCAATTATGTACATACACACACAATACAATAATACTCTAAATAATAATCTAAAATTGATTAAAATTACATTATGTATTTACATTCAAGATCAACATACATTAAAATATTTATGATTAATTTATTTGCATACATTTCGAATAAAAACATTAAATATTAATCAAGCCAAGTGTAAAAATTTAACTTAGATTTAACATAAATAAATATTTTCTGCTATAACTGAGCAAATTATGTCTAAAGATTAGATAATTCTCGTTGCAAATAAGTCTTGTTCTTCTTTGAGGTAATCTTGACCTCTTTCACTTTTGCTGCAAACCTCAAAGCATTAACACTCTCACCATAGCATTCTTCAAATGGCGCAATATTAACAAACATCAACGTTTTAGAATTGCCACCCAAAGAACTCTGCAGCAGATAGGTTAGTTTGGAATTCCTGTATGGAATATGACTCTCTTTGTTATGCAGTGCAGATAGGACAGTTCCTAATGTCGATAAACTCTTATTGATATTCTTTGTCTCTGTTATACGCTCTGATGTACTTGTCTTTGCGCTTTCGGAACCAGCCAAATCAACCAAACTTAAGGAGCCTGCATAACATACTTGCATTTCTTCATTTGTTCCTATAAATTATAAGATGAAATAAAATTAGTATCAGAAAAAAATTCAAATATTGAACAATTAAATATTATCCTGATTTCTTAATAACTATTTAAAGTATTGTTTGGTTTTATTCTCGTTTTGGAGAATTTTATTTTTTATTTGCATCTGAGGAGCAGTTAGCGAAGTAAAATTTTGACAACCTTAATCAAAATTGAGGTTAAAAAATGTCAGACACAAGAGCATTTGTAATACGTAAAGTACTAAAGTAAATCATTACAAGTTAAATAAATTTTATAACAAGTCATGCAACCAATACAGTTAATAAGAAATAAAAACAAATAAAATTGTACTATTGAAAAAGAGAATGTAAAAAAGCAAAAACGAATGAGCTAAAGGGAAAAAAGAGAGAGGGTTCAAAAAGATGGGATAAAGATAAAGAAGAAGGTGTAAGTGCAGGTAAGAATGCAAATCGTTTTGTAATTTAATGCTTACTAGCAAATAATAATAATTTACTGATTTTAGTATATGGTTTGAAGAAGGGCAGCACCACTATCTTACAACTATGAATAGATGCCTATCATATAAACAAAGATAAAAATATGCGAAAGAAAATTTTAAAGTAGTAAATTCTTTAAAAATATTAAAATGTACTTCAATAAAAATTATATCGAACTAATTATTTAAAAATTCCTATTAGTAAGGAATGGAACCGTTACAACATTAATAAATATGGAAAAAAAATACATTAAAGAAACTTAAATTTTTCTTTACCTGTAAGAGTAATCTTAGTAACGGCATGTGATCGGGAACTATGTTCATTGAAATTGGTTGCAGCAACAGCCCGATTTCTGTTAGCCGATTCCATAAGTTGCTTAACTTCTTCAGACGATTCCACTTTTTTAATAGTCAGATTTGTAACGGTTGTACCTTTACCATCATTAAACCTTATATCGAGATGTTCTTTGTTATTCTTGTCAAGCAAATCCTTGATGTTCTCATTATATATTTCTAAGAAGCTAACTTCAACCACATAACTCCAACCAGTTCTATTTAAATTATTAATAGCTCTAAAAATTAGATCCACAGTTCTTGGAATTATACCCATGCATCTCTGGCCTGCTTCACCTTGCATCGTGTACGTTTTTCCAGAACCTGTCTGCCCATATGCAAAAACGCACACGTGATATCCATCTAGAGCACTCTGGGCTAGAAGAGCAAGTTCTTCAAATACTTCAACTTGACTTGCTTCTGGAGGAAACACTTTATCAAAGTTAAATTCTAACTTTAGATCGCTCGCTTTACCAGATATCAAATTAACGCTCTCCTTACTCTTTTTAATTTCGAATGTGTTTTCATCAACGTATGTTATGTTACAAAGCATTTTGTCATTTTCTTGAGGTTGACTAGGGCGTACACGACAAAATACTCTGATTGTTCCCTTAAGGTCCTGTATTTCATTATGTGTCTTGCGTCGCAGTTCCTCCAGAAAGTGCAAAGATTTTTTGTAATCAGATAATTCACCTTGCAAACAATCTATTCTGTCATTGGCTTTTGTGAGATCTTTTTCTAGATTATCTGATTTGACACATAAACACTTATAATCATAAAACAATTTTTCATGGGTATCTTTTAAAGTACTGTAGTTGTTTTGTAAATCTTCATGTTCTGAATTCAAAGTTGTTAAATTACAATTTAAACGACCATTTTCTGTTTCTAGTAGTGAAATATTATTTCGCCTTTCTGAATCTTCTTTTTTTAACAGTTCATGTTCATTTTGTAATTTTTGATATTCCTTTTCCAACTGTTCTAAATCTATATTGCATTTTGTAAGCTTGTCGACAGTATTTATGTGTGTTTCTAGTAACCGGCTATGCTCATGATCTAATTTAGAGTAACTCACTTTTAATGCTTCGTATCTCTCCAAATCCTTTTCAACATCTCCTAATTTTTGTTTTGTCTCTTTATGAATTTGGACCAAATCTGTGTGTTTCTCATTCAATAAATTGAATCTGGCCTTATAATCATATGGTGCAGGTTTTGCTGGTTTTAACACCTTTGGTTTGATCACTGCATTTTCTTCAGACGTATTAGTTGCCGTCCTCTTTAATCCAGTTCTTGTTGTTGTCGGTGCGGCAGGTGTTTGTTTCGCAACTCTTGATGATTCTGTTAGTGTTTTTAAACCGCTCTTCACTAACGGCTTTTTTAATTTATTACGCAAATCTGTTGTTGATGCAGATGTAAGCTGTTTTAATTTACTCAAGGTGCTTGCACCATCTGGTTTTCTAAAGAATGGTTCAACAGGTTTGGAAAGTAACCGCAAATCAGAAACAGATTTTGATCTTCTTGTTAACATTCTTCTGGCTGGTTGTTGATGTCCTACATCTTCTTGAATTTTATTTTGGCCTAATGGTTGTAATACTCTCGAAGATATTCCCTTAACTTTTGGTAGAGGCAACATTGTTGTTGGCTGTTTCAATTTTGATACGTTTGGCATCTTTGATTTATCCATTATTGCTAAAATACATTCAAATGAAATATCAACTTTATTATAGGAAAAGCAATCTTACCTTTTGCAAATCTTGCGAATAAAATTAAATGATGTATAATTGTATAAAATATATTTAAATTGATCACTGATAAAACCTTCCTGTGCAATAAAATTGACTAATCACAATCTCCAATAAATTTATATTTATTCTAATTAAATTTTCTTTAAACACTTAAACACGTAAAATACTCATACAGTAACACAATAGTTGTAATAATTGTTATACACAAACGCGAGCAACATTCAACTTCCTCCTCGTGAACTATGCCGACTGATGTAAAAATCCGTTACAGATCTCATTACTGATTTAAATTTGAAGTTTTAAATAACAGCAAAAACGGTTTTACGCTATTGGTGTAACAATAATCTAACACTGTTGCCAGGTTATTTACAGTTTCTTTGACATAAATTAGTTTGAAATTATTATTACTATTCTTGTTTATTTTCTTTCTTTCTTTTTGCAATTATTATGTAAAATCTTACAATTACCTAATACAATACAAAAAGTGTTAATTCCATTTAATAAAAATAATCTACTCAACCATTTCCAAGGTATAAAAATTGGAATTATTAGTTTTTTTATATTATTTATTGCTGTCTAAATATAAATAAAAGAAACTAGATTTAAAATTATAATTTTTATTAGCTTTCATCTATGTACATAAACCAATAAGTATCAATGATCTTTTGCTTTAATAATAACACAACGAAACATAAATAGATGTATAAACAATTTCTTATTTAACAGAAATCGATTTCAACGGTAAAAAAAGAAAATATACAAAGTAATTTTATTATTTAGAACATTTAATAATATTTATTAATAATTATTTTTATTAATCATTTAGACATTATTATTACAAGGAAATTTCGTAGAAATGGCAATGAGCCTGCCTAATCGGGTAATTGCGGTAGTTGCTGAGGTCTGAGTTCTTAAGAGCAGATGTGAGATGTCGCTGTTTAAAACGTAATGAACCTAACCCAAAACTTCAACCAATCTAATCGAATGTCAATTTTTAAAATGTCAATAATAAAATAAAAAAGAATATGTAGATGTATTTAAAAAAGAATAATTTTGTGGTGCATAATAAATATGCTTTCTCCCTATAAAATGGAAAATAAGAAAGGAAGCCGGTACGACTACTTATAGTGGGTACGACACGTATATGTAACCAAATTAGGTAAACCTACAGTTTACGTTCCCAAAGGATTTATAATAATGGGCAGAGAAAGTTAATGCAATAAATGGAGGGGATATTAATTACTTGAAATATCCTACTTATAATTTAACTGCGCAAACGTAAAACAGAAAGCGGTAGGTTTTAGAAAGCGCCAAGAAGTAAATTTTGAGAGGCAGAGAAAGCATTTGATTTATATCATTTGAGTGCATCATTTGGGACAGTGAAATTTATAAGTAACAATGGAGCTGTTTATTATTGCAGCCGTTGGTCTTGTAATTGTATTGGTAATCAGCATACTTTTGTTATTTTCTGACAAACCAATAAAACATATAATTGCCGAAATTAAATACGAGATTATTTATAATGTTGTTGGTTCGAAAGCTTTGTTGGAAGATATTGTTTTAAGGGAAAAGAATGATAGTGCTGGTAAGTTTTTACATATGAAATTGCATAAAGAAATAATTAATCATTATAAAATAATCTCCTGATAGTACAAAATTTGCACCTTTGAACTAACGATTATTGACAAAAATTAAAATATTACCTACACATCTGATATACTCAGAAATTACAACAATAACCTTCTACCTACTTAAAAAATTAAACAATGAACAATAAGTAGTAAATAAAAATAATATGTTTACGTTGCTTGATAAACACTTTAATTGTAGAGATACCAATGGGTAAAGGAAAAGTTGCGTTGATTACTGGAGGTGCTCGTGGTATTGGAGTAGAAGTTGTAAAAAAACTTGTAGAGCGTGATGTTCATGTTATTATCGGTGAGCATTTTTAATTAATTCATTAAATAAAACTTTATATAGTAGGATACCCAATTTAATATTAGTACTATAAGTTTAAAAGTTAAATATCTTTTTGAGTTATTTTCTTTCCAGACAATTTTAAATTGTATCAGGTAAATTATAAAGTGCAATATAGAAAAATTTGAAATCACACGAGATTCAAACTTACATCTTTGACACATTAGACCATTGCTTTATCTAATTAAGCCAGCGAGTTCATTCCTAAGCAAAAGCTAAAGAGCGTGTGCCAAATTGGCAGATATAATAAATGTTTGTCAGCAAAATATATAACAAGATCAGTACATACTATGGAATTATTAGTTTTCACTTAGGGAAGAACTTGTTAGCTTAATTGGATAAAGCAGTGGCCTGGTGTACCAAAGATGTGAGTTTGAATCTCACATGATTTCAAATTTCTCTGTATACTTTATTCTAATAACTTACTTAAAAGTACTTAGAATTTGATTTAATTCATTTAAACTTTCATTTGTAGGTTGTAGAAATGTATCTTCTGGAGAAAAAGTATTTCAAGATATTAGGCAAGAAGGTATTGAAAAAGGAGATGTAAAAGTATTTCCATTAGATTTAGCTTCACTGCAATCGATCAAATCGTTTGCAAACATGATAAAATCGAAATACTCTAAAATTCATATTCTAATTAACAATGGTAACTGCCCTGTCCTAATACTCAAACTGTTATTAACAATGACGTTTTTATATTGTAGCAGGCAAAATGTTTGGACCATATATGGAAACCGAGGATGGTTTTGAATCTCAGTTTCAGACTAACTATCTAGGTCATTTTCTACTGACTCATTTGCTTCTTCCTGAATTAAAAGCTGCTGGTGAAGAAAATAGTAAATCTAGAATAGTAAATGTGTCTTCATGCGCTCATTTAGTTGGTGATATCGATTTTGATGATATTAATTTTCGGTAAAACAATGCTTTTTTAGAATTATTATTCTTTAATTTGAATTTTATTTATAGAAAACAGTACATTGCATCTGCAGCATATGCACAATCTAAACTAGCACAAATCTTATTTAGTAACCATTTACATTCACTGATGAAACAGGAAAATGCTCCAGTTGCTGTATATTCTCTTCACCCTGGCATTGTAGATACAGAATTATTTGATGGAACATATTTGAAGAAATTAGCACCTGGTTGGGCAATTAGAATGTTATTCAAGGTAATTTCTGATTTAACAAAATTTCTTTTTAATTTATATTGATTTGAACAAATATTACTTGCAGACACCCCAACAAGGAGCTGTAACTATATTATATGCAAGTCTATCCCATAAATTGGAAAATCACAGTGGAACCTATTTAAGTAACTGCCATATTATGCCACCATGTGAACTTGCGTATTCTACTAATTTACAAGATAAATTATTCGAATACTCAAAATCTTTATTGGGCATTAAACTGTTTGGTAAAGAGTAATTTTTTATTTTATTTGTATAAGAATTAATTTATTATGTTTTTATTAATTATTGTTTGACTATGTAAAAGAAATTATGTTGGGAATAAATATTTAAATTTTGTAAAGGTGTTGTATGTTGGATTTGTTGTTGCAAGTTTATCCCCTTCATCAGTCTTTGAAGCTTTTTAATGTAATTGATGACATAAAATGTTATTAATAAAATTTTATCTACGACTCTTCAATAATATAGTCGTTATACGCATAACCATAGGGATGTAACCATACTCATAAGACACTAGTGAATTATATGGATTTTATTCACTGGCGGTGTTTTGTTGGTTGCCTATTTATAGATATAAACAAAATAGAAATTGTTATAATCTCAAACTATTGCTAGAAAAAAATTTGGACATCGTCTTCAGAGGATCCTTGTATTCCAGGTCTAAAACTCTCTTTGTGAAGATTGTTTACTTTCATTGACTTCTACATATTCAAGAATTTGGACATCACCTCCCTCAGGGGAATCCACCTTCAGATCTTCCTCAGAAGTGTTAGAATCGTAGATAAAACGTCGTATTCGACTCGCACATAATGGGCATTATTCACTTGGATGATTTACACACTTGCCTTCGGCTTGTGTGTAAACTTCATCCTCTTGAATAATAGCCTACATTATGTGCTCATTGAATAATATACTATTATATTTAATCTAGAAATAACATTTATTTTACATAAATCAGTACTGCTAAAAACAAACATGAAACTCCACAAACCCGAGTTTTGGTTACCAGATTTTAGCGAATGAATAGCATTTATGGTGTCTTATAATTTGAAATGATAGCAAACTTCATGGAATATATGAAAGGAAACTTACGAGGTTTATAAGATACAAATATCTTACAAAGATTACTATTTATTAAACATTTGTAGCTTGTATAGATTATGGTATGGTATGGATATGGATCTTGTAGGTTATGTTATGTTGGGTTATGTTTCCAACAACTGTTGATCTAAAATCTTCAGAACAGAGAGAATAATTTTATTTGTATATATTGCAAAATCTTTAATATCTACTTTTGACAGTTCACCGCCAGATTCTAATTATATGATAAATTATATTATAGAACTTGAGGCTGGTGCCTGCTGTTCCATAAATATAACCTATAAAACGATCGAGTGTGGTTTACTTCATCAGACTACTAAGCATATTCTTATTCAGACGCGACTGGATACTGCAGATACCGTACAACAACATGTATAAAAATCATCTAATATCTCTTTCGAGAAGATTTTACAGTACACCGAATAACAGCATTTTAAGTGTTTATACGAACCAAAATCTTGAAGAAAAAATAAAAATCCAAGTACTTATCTATAACAGCAAATGTAGAAAATCATATAAAATCTACTTTATTATCTATCTATCTATTTTTCTAGGGTTGGGTCAGAGCATTAAGAAAACTAAAAGAAAATATATTTATTGATGTAAGTGATGGATCGTGTAGTAAAAAACTTCAAGTTTTAATCCCCAACGTGCACAAGCCTCAAGGATTATCTACTGGTTGTTCAATTACTGCAAGTGGATATTTAAATTTATCTCCAAAAGGCCAACTCGAATTAAATGCTGAAAATGTTGAAGTTTGTGGTGAATGTAAAGTAGAAGATGGTTATCCCTTTGCCCCAAGAAAATCCTATACATCTGATTATATTAGGCAGTATTTGCATTTTCGACCTAGGACAAACAAATTCTCATCATTATTACGAATACGTGATTATACCATTTTAGCAATACATAATTATTTCCATGAAGAGGGTTACATAAACATACATACACCAATACTGACATCTAATGATTGTGAAGGTGCTGGAGAAGTTTTCACCGTTTTGCCAGAAAACCAACGTACATTAAAAAATATGGCAAAACCAGGAGTTTCACTAGAAGAGGGTTATTTTAATTCTAAAGTGTTTTTAACTGTGTCTGGTCAGTTACATTTAGAAGCTGCTGCTCATAGTTTAAGTAAAGTATACACATTTGGACCAACATTTAGAGCTGAAAATTCTAAATCTCGACTACATTTATCTGAGTTTTATATGCTAGAAGCAGAATGTGCATTTTTAAACAGGATAGAACAGGTTACTAATATTGTTGAAACGTTAATAAAAACTGTCACCAGTAAAATTGTAGATAGACATAATGAAGACATTGAAAAATACAAAGAACAAGAAATAGAGTTTTCATGGATTAACAAAAAGTTTGTTACGTTAACTTATGATGAAGCTATTTCAATCTTAGATAAAAATAAAGGAAAATATAATGGGGATTTTAGTGAAGCAAAAGGTTTAACTAAACAACATGAACATTTTTTAGTGAAATACTGTGATAACGTCCCAACTTTTATTATCGAATGGCCAAAGCATTTAAAACCATTTTATATGAAAAATTGTACCTCAGATAGCTCAAAGGTAAGTATTGTCTAATATAATTTATATTATAGTTAGTATTATCAACGAATTTTTTATTTCAGGTTGCTGCTTTTGATCTGTTGGTTCCAATAGTAGGAGAAATGGTAGGTGGCAGCTTACGTGAAGATGATTATGCATTACTCAAAGAAAAGTTACCAAACGGAACTGATTTAGATTGGTATTTGGATATAAGAAAATTTGGTGGTGTTCCTACTGGTGGCTTTGGATTAGGTTTTGAGAGATATTTGCAATTAATATTAGGTATAAGTAATATAAAAGATACAATCCCATTTCCAAGGTGGCCGCATAATTGTAAATTATAAAATTTCTATTTATTAGTTAGTTTTTAATATCTTGTAATATATAGTTTATTAAAATTCTTGTATTTCTGTTCATTACCTAATAACTTACAAATCTCTATTGTTATCTTGCGACTTTTCTCTGATATCTGCTGTAGTATCTTTGGAGATTATTTTCAGAGGATGCATTTAAAAAAATGCACAGTGCCGAACCAATAGTATGAAACTTCATTTAAATTTTTAGCACAAGACAAATCATCTGCAAGTTTCACGCGTTTTCAAAGGCATTAGCTCTGATACTACTGCATGTGCTGCGTGGTGCACTTGCACTTGCACTTGTGACTTGGTGCATTTATTTATTGCAGTAGCACAGGTGTTACTTACTGTGATTGTTATCTAAAAGCTTTCCCTTGTTATTCTAATGTGCTTTATTTATTTCAGATTGTTTTTATTATACAGGGTCCGGAAAAAGTCCTAGAACAGCCTCGTAATTTCTAAGTGGAAAGATATATATATTTCTAAAAATTCCAGGGACCTTTTAGGACTAAAAATACTGTATTTTGAAAGTAACAAAATTTTTATTGTGTATAAGAGCAACCTTACTTAAATTTACTCTTGTTTGAAAGACATTAAAAAAAGTTATATCCAATTAATTATCCCAACATTTAAAATTTCAAAAAATATAAATTTGAAATAATATAAAACATTGTGAGAGTTGAAAATTTATTGTGATAACATAGTTAATGAAATCAATTATTTTTAGTAATTGTGAAAGCAGTTTTTTTTGGTTGCTTTAATCAAAGAAACCACGACTTTCTCTAAAGTAAAACAAATGTTTTCATAAATTTTATTACTATCAGTTTGCAGTGCTATGCATATGCTGTTTTCCAGATAAATGTGATTTAATCAAAGAAACCACAACTTTAAGTAAAATGTCAAAATGGAAAGAGAACATATTAAACATCTGTGATAATTGTGTTCTGTAACGCTAAACGCTAAAAACTACAAACATTTACAAAAACGAAAATTGCTCTTATCTTGAAAACTGTTGATTTGTGAACCCATGTTCATTAAGACTTTTTTACTTGCTTTTGGTCCTTAAATATTTAAACGGTTTTTTTAACACCCAGTATATCTAGATTACTTTACTTTGAGATTCTTTAGAACTAATTAAGTGTCATTTTTATTTTATCTTTCAAAAGTTAATGTCTCTTCTTCATAATCATTGCTTTTCCCTTTTTCTATTTTCTTTTTATTTTTACAGTAACACCATACTATACTTAAAATCTAATTATTCCTGGAGGGTTCACTCCAGACTTGATTATTATATTAAATATACTTTTAAAAATCAATTTGAAGGTTAAAATAGGTTGCGAATAGCAAGAGGTTTAAAATTAATTTTAAAATCATAGTATTTTTATGTCTACCATTTTCTTAATTTATTTGTTTTCCTGTGAAATTCTATTAAAGGCAATTCTGGACTTTACGAATTATCTGAAAACTTCAACTTCTCATTAGGATCATATCATTGCGAGATGGTTTACTGCAACTAACTCAGAGGGTAGGAACTCTATAGCTCTACATAATATACTAATTAAAACAAAGTTAGCTTTGTCGTGAAACCGCTTGATGTCACCGTGATTGCAGACAAAGATACATTTATTCTTTTTAATTGTCTGAAGTTGACATTCGGAACTTGACAGATTTGAATCGTTACACATCGGAAAATGAAAGTTTCTTTAAGAGCGCTAATTCAGCAAATGTCAATAATGATTTTCAAAATCTTAGAAATTTGTCTTCGCTTGATCGTGAATTTCTTATTATTGATAAGTATGAAAATGAGAAAATATTGTGTTGTTAGCTGCAAAGAGGTAACATTGCGGAGGTAAGTTCATACATAAATTATTATTGTATTTATATAAACAATAACGGCTGTAAACGTTTCTGATAAAGGTACCTAATCAATTAACTTATTTTAAATCACAACATTTAACTACCTAATTGTTATATATTGCTCTAGTGTTATTTCACATGTCAACAGATTTTAAAATTTCAAATGTATAATATGATATAATGGCATATTCGTGACTTGTTAGAAACGAATGTTTATTTGCTTTCATCTCTAGTAGAGTAATTTGAAGCAGTTATAATAGATGGTGTTCTACTTATCTAACATTTAAAAAAATGAGTTAATTTTACTGCTTAATAGCAAACAATAAGAACTATACATTTTCTTAAGATAAACTTAATCCATTTTTAATTTTATTTGTTGTTATTGAATGATTACATAATTAAATAGGTAGTATACATTTTAGTAAATTGCAATGATTCTTAATGTTAATTGTAATGTATTTAAGGTTCCTACAAACGAGATGCTGCAACAAATATGGGTTACACTAATTGGAAATCCAGAATTGGCAGAAAGACATCTGCACAGTGCATAGTGTGTACTCGGTACTTTCATCCCATGTGTACAGACACAGGAGGAAAATCAAAGAAATCTTCTCTACCAACTTTAAATTTGCCAGGTAATTTTTAAATTTTTTCCCCCAATAGTTGAACATTAAATTAACAGTATGAATAATATTTTAGAATATTTTGAAGAATCCACAGAAGGAAATTGTTTTAGTTTTCCTCCACAAGAAGTAACATTTTTTTCAACACCTATTGTTAAAGGTTTGTTAACTTTTACAAAGTGTTTTTAAAGTCAGTATCTTATTGTTTTGAATTAGAGAAACTGGACATTATTATAAAAACTATTTTATGTAAGTATTGCATACAAAATAAAAAATCAAATTTGATTTGCATTTACAGAATTACCAGCAAAACGGCCATTAGAAGATGAGCTTTCCATCGAGGTGGAAATGGAGGAATTAAAGGTAGCAATCCCTCAAAGGACTTATGGTCCACAAAAAAGAAGATAAGTCATGTTTTCTGAAGAGCAACCAGATAAATTCATCAGTGCGTATATTTTGTGACAATTTATACTTATACAAGTTTTATTTTTTTTAGGTACTTCAAAGAAGGACTCGGATGTTGTAATTATACCATCAAGTCCACCACATGGTATATTATTATCTAGATTGTAAATTGGTACAGATTTATATTGCAAATTTGATAACTATATTTCTTATTGTTTGTTGCAATTTGCAGATGATGATAAGATTATTTAGAATGTTCTTTTTTATTTATCAATAGTTTATTTTATATAATACAAAATACAAATGTTCTTCATTACTACAACTTTCTGTAAACTTTTTGTCAGTTTTTGAGAAAGCTGCTGAAGTAATTGTAATTTATATCCCAGAGTTTGTAATGGCACATGGCATAAAAGCTAAATTATGTTTAGCTGTAAAAGATGTATGCGAAATAAATACTTCTTCTTTATTTTGCGATACTCATCAAGATAAAGTAGACCTATTTATTTCACATACTGTAATTGTTAGTCTATTTTATTACATACACAAAACTAATATGATATTAAAGGGCAAAATTACTCCATCCATCTATAATGATTAATGACCCACTTCAAAAAAATAAAATATTGTGAAACAAATTTAAATGACACACACTTCAGTATATTGAGGGTCTAATATCAGAGGGACCTATGAACATAAACTTTTAGATAAAATATTTGTAATTTATATTGCAAGCAACAAAGAAGAATCATGAATGAATTGTTTGTATTATGCAGCTATACATTTTTCAGACAGCATTGGTCTGAAAGTAAGAATTTTGATTAGCAATTTAGGGAGTAGTAATTGTGTGACGTCATAATGTTTTCTATTTTATGTCACCGTAAAATTGTAACCTTGATGATTACCTGTCTATTCTGTTGTCAAATTATTTATTGATGTTTTCTTATATTAATACTTTTTCACATTCAATTATCTCTGCGTTTTTCTATAACCCATCAGTAAAGTGGGTGTTAGTAATTTATTAAATATAACTCCCGAACGTCCCATGTTTACAAGTGGTGTCAAAGAAGTAGCTTACATGTTTGACACCGTTCCTTTAATTAAAGCCACTAGAAATATGTTAATGTTGAATGTGTTTTGCTTTAACAATGAAGTTACATCATGGGACCATATTGTCTCCTTTTATAATAAGGATAAAACTAAATTAAATAAATTGGGACCGAAATTAACTGATGCACATGTACATCCTTCTCCACCAGAAAGAATGAAAGTATATTTGGCAATTCAAGTCTTTAAGTGCTACTGTTGCAGCTGCTATGGGGACTTATATTAGATTAAATCAATTTTCTCGACAAGCACTGGCAACAGAATTTATCTAACATTTTCCTAGGCTTTTTGATATTTTAAATTCAATAAAAACTTAAAGATGCTAAAGAATTTCATAGGGCATTCAAAGGTCTCGACTACCAAATAAACTTTCTCCATGAAATGAATATTTTTTAAAAAAATGTGAAAATATATAACAAAAAAGGAACAGAGCTTACACATCATGGAAATCGCAAATTACTTTATTTGCATCTAAACTGCAATCTGCTTACTACAATTTACTAGCAGGATCACATGAAGAAAAAGAGATTTAAATTATACTCTATTCACTGTTAAAACTGCAGACTTAGTGGACAGAATCTTCAATCGGGATCACAAGAGGGAAAAGAAATCTCAATTTACTTTATTTGCTTCTAAACTGCGATCTGCTTACCACAGTCTGCTAACACGATCACATCAAGAAAAAGAGATCTAAATCTTACTTTATTCACTGTTAAAACTGCAGATTTAATGGACAAACTCTTCAATCGGGATCACACGAGGGAAAAGAAATCTCAATTTACTTAATTTGCTTCTAAACTGCAATCTGCTTACCACAGTCTGCTAAAAGGATCACATGAAGAAAAAGAGACGTAAATTTTACTTTATTCACTGTTAAAACTGCAGATTTAATCGACAAACTATTCAATCGGGATCACACGAGGGAAAAGAAATCTCAATTTACTTAATTTGCTTCTAAACTGCAATCTGCTGACCACAGTCTGCTAACAGGATCACATGAAGAAAAAGAGACGTAAATTTTACTTTATTCACTGTTAAAACTGCAGATTTAATCGACAAACTATTCAATCGGGATCACACGAGGGAAAAGAAATC
>VTPC01000817.1:8426-56293 GCA_011009095.1 Ignelater luminosus
CTCCCAAGCTCTTACGGCCACGTTTAAATTCAGCAGCCCAAAATTTCGACAGACGAATTCTGAAATGTAATGTTTCAAATGTTTATCAGTAGCTATCAATTAGAATCATCATGCCAAGTTTCTATGTTCCGTCAAAGTAAAAACAGCAAAGCAGTAAAACTCGAAATGTGTTATTTTTATTACTTTTGGCCTTCATGTAAGGCTTGCACTTAGAACGCGTCTTAGAGATTTGGAAGAGCAGAACATCATCATCGCCTATGACTCTTTACACGTATATCATCACTCTATTTAGCAGACTCGTCGGTATAGTTTCTTCTTCTATTGACAATATCAGGTGTAAATATAATTAATGAATGATTAACAAACATTCAAAACCACGTGACCAAAAAGCAACACTTATTTAATATTAGTAAGAGTTCTCTTGGTTAAAATTCCAAGACACTGCAGTGTTGTCAATGCCATGACATTATACCAATACGTAGAGTTACTAGTTAAGTTCTTCTTTTATTTGTAGTAAATCACAAAACAGAAATGAGATCTCTTGTCTCCAAAGAAATACCAAATCATAGTGATTAAAATGAAAATTATAAGTTGCGTTTCTATCATTTTTTGGTGATTGTGCAAAACATGACCCAAAATATAAATTTTACATTATCTGTTATCTAGAAAGCTTTTCTGAATAGAAGACCGATTCAGAAACTAAAATATAAAATTCAAACTTAAAGAGACTTTAATAAATACATCTTTGTGCCCAGAATCTAAAGCTATCAACATAGTACGTCTAACCATTTAGAGTAAACCTTTCCAATTCTCCCTAGAGCTTTGATCGTTACAACAGAGTTTTATTTCAGTTACTCATATCAGATTTAACAAAGAAAAACATTGCATTTAGAGATTTTTAGTTACATGATAAATAAAGTTAAGTTTCTGCAATTTCTATTCGTTGATTAATCTACCAAAGATCATCAGCAAGGTCTGTTAAAATGATTTGCATGTGGCAAGGAAACAGAATAAAAGTAGCCTGTTTAATACCGAGAATCAACCTTCAAAGTCTCTGGAGGACATCCTTGATAACCAATTCATTGACATTATTATCAAGAAATTTTCAGTAAACCTTTCCGAAGCGTTTCAATCACAGTTTGTACTACCAAGCATCTAGCAATTTTTCCTTTTAGTGCCTGAGAGAAGTCGTTTACTTTCGAAAGAAAATCCTCCAAAACAAGACATCATCGGTGTGGTTCTCTAAGCAGATGCTTTCCGTTCCATAAGCTTCTGCTTTCCTGTTTGCCGTCATTTCAGGTCATTTTTCTGAAGCTACGTTCAACAAAACCAGCGTTCTGACAATGATAAAATAAGAAATCAAAACAGTCGCCATTTTCCGTGCCTTGATACTCTTTCGACTGCTCTGCAGTCATTGCATTTAGAGATTTTTAGTTACATGATAGATAAAGTTAAGTTTCTGCAATTTCTGTTCGTTGATTCATCTACCAAAGATCATCAACAAGGTCTCTTAAAATGATTTGCATGTGGCAAGGAAACAGAATAAAAATAGTAGGGGAAGAGTCGCAAAGAGTCTTAAAGATGGTTTTAATGAAAAGATATTTCAGAAATAACACAACGTTAGTTGTAAATCTTACAAGAGAAACAAATAATATCTAGGGATAAAAAGAGCAGAAAATTGGAGATTAATCAATAGGGAGGGCTGAAGCTGTCTAAACATTAGGGAATTTCCCGACGAGTCAACGGATTTACCAAGCAGAAAAAGGAAATTCCGATAGTCCCCATCAATATTAAAAATCTTAAACAGGATTTGTCTAATATTTATTTGTACTAGGTAAAGTAAGTTAACCTTGCTATAGTTACTCTTATACTTATTACAAAACGGATAGGTAAAAACCAAGAAGGTTAGTTAAAACAAATAAAAGCTTTCTATGCATGAATTATTCATTTCACGTTTCCTCTCATTCTTTTCATGTTTTCATCAACTAGTTCTTGTTCTGTCTGGTTTAATGTATCGTATCGATGATGCTTTTTTCAGATGTCGTCTTCTACACCGAAAACTCAGATCAAATACTGGTTTAGAAGATAAGACAAAACTCAACTCGAAAAAGACAAAACTTTTAGCTTCATTGAAACCTTGATCTCAGAAAACCAATTAACGTCATGCTTTTGCATCTGAAATCTTTTCTGTTCTCTCGTTTGGTTCTTATGTGGCAGTCACCCTATCAACTCTCCACGAAAGAGAGGACCTACAATATTTCTCTCTAAGGCTTATTCCTGAAAATTCACTGTTTAGGTCTTGTATTTATTTCATCGCAGGTTTCCATCGTCTGCCATGTCTGATTGAACAGCTTCGAGTGGAAGAAAGGGCCATCTGAAGCAGAATCTTTGTTTAGGCTTTTGTGAAAGCTGCAGCACTCTATCTAGACTCTTTGGAGAAATAAACCTTCTTACAGCTGCACATCTTAAATTCTTAAAAGCTGTTGGGCAAAGAAGCAATCGGGAAAAAAATATGGAAAGCCTCAAACCTTATGAACATTTTTGAATGAACTGATTAGTTTATCGTTAAAAACTTTCTGACTTTTAAAAGTGTTTACTAGCACTATAATCCATTTTTCCTCTATTCTGTTTTTCTGCTGTTATTTTTGTTATCTTGCAGTTGTAGCAGCAATACAGAAAACTATAATCAGAAACACCAGGAAAATGACAGATGACCAATCAGAGTCACCATCAAAACCAGTACAAACAGCAAATGTTTTTAGCAAAAATAGTTTACTCAAAACAAATCTTTATATCCGTCCGATTGGGACTTTTCTGCTGCCGTTACAAGGCTTTGACTTCTTTATTAATTTTCTATGGCTTCCATGATAGCGAAAAAAGCTTCCTTCATCTCGTTTTTACTTCTTCTCAATTTGAATAGCAAGTAATGAAAGCTTTTCATATATGTAAGTAGTACCTACAGTTACCAAAGCAAAAAGACATTTAGATTGAATCGCGTTATTTAAAATTTGGTTAAAAAGAGCCTTTTTGATCGCTCAGACATAAAAACCAATTTAATGTAGATGAAGGTAATTAAACAAGCTTTGAGTTTCAGAACTACACTGTGACAACCTGTTGCGTAACAACGGATAGGTAAGTAAACTATGAAAGCAAAATGTTAAGAAACCTAATGAATAGCAGTTTAGCGATAAATGACATTTTCATCAAAACACTAAGCTTTTGTAAAAAATTTTGAGTTACTTAAGATAGGTTTGTTTATGTTTTGGATAGCAAGGAATTAGATAAATTAAAAACATCTGTATCAAGAGCTTTCTCGACAATTTTATTGTCTAAACATCTTATTTCCGTTATTTGTAATTTATAATATTGAAAATGTAAAAAGGGGCTTTCTATAATCTACCAGTGAAGAAAACTCGTGTACTTTGCCATTTCATTTAGAAACTTTCAGTATTCAAGTTCTTCTGTCTACTGATAAAATTCTTCAAAATGTGGTTTTAATTTAAGTTTTGTAAACTTTACTTTTGCTACTTGGATTGTTTATCATCAAAGATGTTTAGCACTTTTAAAAGTTATTGATTCTACCATGAACTTTTCAATTCTTTTTAATATTCAATTCAACTTTTTTATTCGAGTTTTTAATTGATTCAAACATTCCATTCCTTTAATGAATTTTTTCTCGCGTTTAACATGCGAAAGGTGGGAAGCAAAAGAAGTAGTGATGGCACTGTTAGTAGTAGGGGGGGAAGTGTCCCGAAATTTTGCTCTAAATTATTTTAAGTGAAACTCTGTACACTCTGTGACGTGGCACATCGATCTGCTGGGGTTGGTGGAGATAACCGGGTCACATTCACCCTTCTACCCTTACACCCGCATTTCCAAGCCTACCCCACATCTACTTGTGTAAGACGTTATCTCGCATCTTGTAGGTGCTTTATTTTATTCTTTTTTTATTTTCTATGGACCTTCCATGAAGTATAAAAACCGCAGTAATAATATAGAAATCCTTCGTGGTCACGCACACCGCCACTACACCACGAGAAAGCTTTTTCTGATTTGTTTAGGTTTTATAACGGAAAGTGTACGCGATATTTCGGTTTTTATTGCTACTACCCCCCTGTAATGAAATTATTATTAGCAACTTTATCAGTCTTTAACTTATTATTGTAGATAGTAAGACTAAAAATAAACATTTTATTGAGATTAATTCTTTTTTTATTCTGTTATCGCTAGAAATGATTTCTATTAGTATAAAATTTACGTGCGTGATAACCCAAAGAAAACTCAATTCGTACGCTAGTTTATTATTAAAACGAGCACTTCAATCGATTATTTAAATATTCCAGCTTGGGATATTTACTCGTTAGAGGGCAGAACCGGTTGTGTTGGAATGCAGTTTCCTAAAGGTTCGAATTTAAGCGAAGCTAAAGAGTATCGCGGCGAGATTCGAAAGCTCGTCGCTAGAGGGCGCCCAGAGTAAAAAGCTCAGGGTGAAATTCGTGCCGCGTTCTTTAAAGAATATTTGAAATATTCCAAGCTTATAGCTAATAAATGTTTATTATTCATATAAGTATAGGTTTTATTGTAGAAAATTGTAAACTAGGGTTATAAATAACGTACGTGGAATTTTTCTCAAGACATTTATGGAAAAATTGCGAAATAATGTAGGGTGTTTTGCATAAAGTTGCAAAAGGTTCGATAGGAAAATAAATAAGCTACTTCTACATACAAATGCTTGTTCCAGATTTGATTTTTACGAGCGGCGCAGGTGTTGTTAGTCTTTTTCGTCGTAAAGTTCTATATTTCCTGACGTTCCGGGTTTTGTACACAGCAAAAACTTTGTATCGAAGCTTTTGATTTATAGTGTACGCGATTAATTTTGTCAGCGTCGCAAAGATAATATCTACTAAACTTTCTGTTAAAAAGGACGTCCAATTTATATTCACCGTGAGTGTCGGCAAAACAAAACGTTATTATGCAAAATATGCCGTATCTAAAAATTCAATTAGGGTAGCCGTGTCTCGTTTTGTAGTTAGATTATAATAGGGAAGCGTAATTTTCGGATATCTTACCTTACTCGTCTATCCTTCCTGTTTATCTACGATGGGCTGTCAGGATTTAGACGACCTTAGAAACCTTGCTCGAACCCCAAATCCTGCAAATTAAAGTTGTTATAATTAAATTACAATGATAATGCTACACTGTCTTTATGTGTTCTTAGAAAATAATAGTAGTAGTAGGTAGGTGGGGTTAATTTGAAAAGGGCGCTCGTTAGCTTAACCTGTTAATTACGAAATACTCCTTTTAATTAACCGCCATGCATGGGTGACAAAAGGATTCAGAAATAACTAGTAACGAAGTCGACTGTGTGTTCCTCTTGCAACTAATTAGAAAGAGAAAAAAAGAAAGGGGAGCTAATGTATACGAAGGGATAATTTGTAACTTACTGCGGTTACGTCATTAATTAGTGTATACCCTGAAAGGGTTTATTATGCTCACCACAAGTTATACAAGCAGATTATATAAACAAGCGCCTACAATTATGCGATCTTCGAAGCTTATATGATGCCATCAAAAGCAACCAACATATCATTATTATAGTTATCAAGTTCACGCTGATAAATTAGATTCTGGAAGCGGAAATTTACAACAACCTAACAGTTTGGTGGATGAACTAGAATTCATCTTATGAGTTTGCGGTAGCAAAACTAGAAATTTAATACTACGAGTTACTAATTATAATGCTAGACTAAATTACAATTGCTTAAACACGAAATGTTATTAAGATTAAGAGTAAAAACGTATTTTTACTTTAGTTAATTACTTATTGTCTTGTATGTGTAACATCACAAAAGAAAACAAAAATAACAATTTTAATAACATTGTAGACACCATCCAAATATCTATTGAAAACTAGGTATTGTTAAATTAAAAAATAGGAAGAACATACTTCAAGAAACTAATGTAATAACCATTTTTCATATAAGATCTCAGTATTGTTTAATTTAAACTGTTGCGTTACTAGCAAAAAATTTTAACAAAGGTGCGAATAGAACTTATTTTATTTTCGTCTGCTGTGGAATTATCTGGGGTTAACTCGCAGGAATAGAAACTTGGTTAGTATTAGAAGTTTAAATTTGTCTCTTGAGACATTTCCGCATTAACAACAGAATCTTACAACCACATGAAACTTACAATCAAAAGAGTTTCAATCGCTTCTTTGTAGATTTTCATTATATCTGCTTTGGGTGTGCTCATTTTCAGGTTTTGGACCAATAAAATGGTAGTGTATGGAAAGCTGATTTGCGGGAAGCTTAAAAAAATATTCAAACTAGACTCGGAGAATTGATGTTTTTGATATATTTTCTTGCTCTAACTTATATTTTATCATCACACCTCAAAAAAAATTTGGCTACCTTTAGATAACTCATTCTACAAAACCAAATGTTGATAATTCTAGATGTTTAGTTCCTTTTTTACAAATTACGTACACTTTGCTTCAAGGAACGTCCAATCAATCTCACAATCAGATTTTTCCATCTGTTTTCAATCTGATACCATATTCATATTTTTCCGGATATAACTTAAATTTATTACTTTCTTATCTTCTAGCCAAATCCTGTTTTAGTGCATCTCAAAACCCAATATGATCTAAAAGAAGCTAGTCCAGTTTTGGATAATCACCAATAAAGTAGTTGTTAGATATCGACAACAAGAAGAGGAAATAATTTTTTAGTATCACCAGAAGTCTACTTAGCAATCCAAAAAGGTCCTGTAAGAGCAAAATCCACTAAATGCTATTTCTACTCGATTCCTTTAACACCCATGAGGACAAGAAGAGATAGACTTCTAACTTTTCCGACTGCCACGTTGAGTTACCTAACTGGTTGGTGTCAACCCTATCAAGATTCAAGCATGTTATTTTCCGATACATGTATGTCAAACAAAGACACCTAGTTGTACCCCCAAGTAACATCCCGTATTGATTCAAACTGTGGTACCACAGGCGGTTAATGGCATGCCATTTTGGTGAAGAGTTTACGATTCGGTTCCAAGTGCTGCAATTTAAGGGTCAGCTTAAAGTCGCAAAACTTCTGATTTTTTTAGCACATTGTTTCTTTGTCAATTAAGTCAGCCATTCCGTCAAAAGACTTCTTTTTGTATCACTAACAAGCTTTTTCAATCCAGTATGCATCACTCTCTAAGTTGCGATTGCATATCAGCGACACCAATGAGAAAAAACATAATGTAGCGAAGTTTACTTCTTACCGCGTTATCTGATGTGGTAGATTTTGCTTGGCACCAAATTTTGATTATTTTCTTATCTGTGGTAAAGCCATAAAATTACATCTGAATCATCATTGTAAAACGATCATACTCTACTTCCTGATATCAAGCTATCAGAAAAGCGACAACGCAAAACACGTCCGTATATTTAACAGTTTGACTGTCAGAATAAATTACTTTGATAAGACATATGTCCTAAAGTTAGTTTTGGCTAATAAGTTTGCTTTTCTTCTTCTGCCATCTTCATTACGGCAACGATTTTGGCAAAACTCTCCTTTTTCTGCGCTTCTCTCAATAATGCTTGTGTGCCTAAACCTGTCTAGTCTCTCACATTTTTAAGCCGTGAGCATTTTCTTCTCTCTGTTCCTCTCCTTCCTTCAATTTTCGTCTTCTACGTATATGGTCAAGGTAACTGGTCTTGGGTTTCTTAATAATTGTTAGAAGTTTCCCGTCTTTTCCCATTCTCCGTAACACCGTTTCGTTCGAGATATGTTTTCCGTTCATGATATTTTCAGTAGTCTTCAATAGACCCATATTTGGAACGCTTCCAGTTGTCTCATATAAGAGAAATGAGTTGATTGATTGAATTGAATTGATATCGAATATCCAGTAACAGAGTTGTATTTCTAACAAGGTTTTTATTTTAAGGAATCCAAATCTTGCACACTCTATTCGGGTTCGGACTTCTAGGTCAAGGTCCTTTGTTATCCAAAAACCTAGATACTTCAATCTAGTAACATCTTTGATCAGCTTAATATAAATAGGGATGTTGGCTTATAGGTTTGGGTTTTTACTTATCACCATTGTTTTGGTCTTCTCGGTGTTAATTTTAAGAGCAAGAGTGTCATCCTCCTTCGTAATTGCTGCCATAAGCCTCCTTCTGAGCTGTTTGCCAGAATCACGGTATCATCGGCGTACTTTAGGTTGTCAATAATCTTTCCATTTACCTTGATACCCCCTTTGATGTCTTCAAGCTCATCCTGAAAAACCTTCTCCGAATAGAGGTTAAAAAGAAGAGGAGAATGTATACATCCTTGAAAAATTGCTAACATTCTCGTCTATTTTAATTGACGCTAATTGCTCCC
This sequence comes from Ignelater luminosus, assembly GCA_011009095.1. Taxonomy (NCBI): domain Eukaryota; kingdom Metazoa; phylum Arthropoda; class Insecta; order Coleoptera; family Elateridae; genus Ignelater; species Ignelater luminosus. The sequence goes on from VTPC01000817.1 coordinate 16,796, forward strand.
TATATAAATTTTTAATTAAAGCGATGTCATTGCAATCTAACTATTGACTATTAAGCAAGTTGATCAGCTCAGTGTACTTAACCGGGTCAAAGGCTTTTTCATAGTTTATAACGTAGTCTTGGAACTGATCTCTACATTTCTAGACCACGACTGTAAGACTAAATAGTGCCTCTCTAGTGCCAAAACCTTGTCGGAAACCAAACTGTTCGTCACTAACGTTTTCTTCGCATTTTCTATACAGAGTGTTCAGCGAGGAACGGGACAGCGCGATATCTCGGGAACGAATACTGATATTAAAATTCTGAAAACTTTGTTATAAATGTAAGGTAGAGGCACATATTTTATAATAAAAATTTTTTAAATGAAATGTGTCACTCCAGGTGGCGCTACCCAACTTAATTTTTTTAAATGGAATACCCCACTTTTATTCGATTTTTGGAATTAGCAACATATTTGTGATAATTTTCCTTATAACTGCTACCAAGCTATCTGGTTTACTTTTCGGGAAAATTATGATTTTATTCCAATCTTGAGCACAGAGTTGCTAATTTGTTTTTCCACTTTCGGGTGGACCCTAACTTTCTTTTTGGTGATTTTTAGCACTCCTTTGCTATTAAAGGTGTTCCACGAACTAGAGGCCATTGACATCTTTGTTTTTTCTTGAGAAATATAGTGTGATGGTTTCTTCTTGCACAGCGCAGTATCACAACCATTAAAGCTACTATAGCCATGCTTATGGTAATCCAGTTTTGAGCCAGTTCAGGATCATTTCCTCTGTGCCTCAGACTGGTACTTGCAATTGTTGCTGCCCTTTACCAGTGAGTAGCATGACTAGAAAGGAAGGAAGATTTGGGTAAAGCTGGAACAACTGATTCTCCTCGAAGGGGGAGTTGAGGAAAATCAAGAGCTTACGTTGGCACAGTCGCTAGTTCTCTGAAGTAGGTCAGTCCTCTACAGGGATGGTAGAAGAGTACCTACGCGCTACCTGCAAGTTTGCCTTTATAAAGTCAATTCAGACCCTGGGTTGCCTCCGTCCCCTAATATGATCTACGGGAATAATCTTTATAAAAGTAAATGTGGTACGAACACTCAATTTTCATCACTAAAACTCAATATCTCTTCTAATGGATCTTCACACAAAATAGTCAGTAAAAGACCAAGCATTCCTAAACTCACTCTCTACCTTTAGTTATTTTCTAGCTACCTATCGAGCTACATTTCTCTTACATATCTGCAATACCAAATGTTTTTCCAACAAACACAGTCCTTCTTCCTTAGAACATCTACACTTTTTTGGCAAACTTTTATTTTATAAAGCTTGCAAGAAATACAACATAGAATTATCATTTGGAATCAGTAAGCAAAAATCTAAAACCGCCGGAGACCGCATGGCACATGCATAGGAAATACAGTCAGCCAACAGAATTAAGTGAGTGGTGGCTTAGAAAGGAATTAGAGAAATAGCAGAAAAGTATACGTAGCTCCTATGGAAACAAACAAGAGAAATCATAAGAACGACATAGGAGTAGCCACTAATTCAAGCAGGACCCCGGCCTCTCACCTACAGGGAAACAGCACTTAATAGCATGCCACATGTCTATCCCGCCAATGCTGGGTTTCATTTAGATACTTGCAAATAATGGCCTTCTTTTAATGTGCAGGCATAGGACATCACATCAAGCAGGCAAGAAACTGGGGAATATGACAGTAAGAAGTGATTTGTACGTAGAGAATGTGAGAAATGGCTTTATTGGTGTTGACTTCTAAGAAAATGAAGTGTGTAAGACCAAAACAGGTATGTTCTTTAAGCCCAAAGAAAGGAAACAATTAATTTACAGTACAATCTTTTAATCTGCTTTACAAGTAAAATCTGGGCAGATTACAAGCTGATGAACTGATAACAAAAATCTTCAACAACACTTAAAAAACGTTTTTGTTTCTTGTTTTCAATTAAATGTTGTGGAATCATTAATCTTTAGATATATATATATATATATATAAGTATCTTGGTTTAATGCCCCTTGACATTATTAGATTTATGACTTGGGAACATTATTTTCTTTTAGAATTCTCTTTACAACTTGATCGAAGTGTTCTTGTTTAACAAATTATTTGAATAAATATCCGGATCCAAAGTTAAATGTAAAACACCTGCAAATGACGAACCCAGTTAGATTATCGCTACTGTTTATATTTTCCCTGTTATATCATCTATGCTTCTTTCATAAATGACCGCAGAATTTATAATATTTACCGACGATTCACTGTCTAAATGTACGTATTGTCTTCACGTTACCAGCGTTTTATGCAGTGCGCTGATTGCGGCCAGATTTACTTTGTGTGTACTTGTTCTTCATGTATTTTTACTTGTTTATCTTGCATTTATATGTGTTTGTGTACAAGTTTTTCAAACAGTGTCACCAGGAACGCTATAACTGTTTCCTGAATTCATTCAATAGTATGCTACTAGATGTTATTAATTTATCTTTTGGCTTTTATTGTGTTATAAGCATACTTATAGAGTATTTCAGGAATCAGCTGTTCCGGAACCAGGTGACGTTGATCTTTACATACGGACATATTATTAGCTTAATCCTTCAGTGGAAAAGTAATTATCTAAAGAGAGTGCTGTACAATCTTTATTTCGTTTATTTGTGTATCGCTCGAACCTGCGGTTCGACCTTGGCAGACATCTCGCCTACTGACCTAGATACGAAGATCAGCTGTAGGGTTTTCCATTAGAAATTAGGTCACCAATTTTCTATTGCAACTGGCGCCCTCTCGATCTCGAAACCTCTAAGATTCTCGCATTATTATTACCGTCTACCGCCTGCTCTAAGCCTTCCTCGCCTACGACCCGTCTTCGTCTGTATAAAGGCTAGCATTACAGGTGGCGTACCGATTTTGTATATGGTTGCGACCAAGTTTTTACTTTCAACGATTTTGTTGTTTCTTTTGACGTAAAGCTGACTTTGAAACTACGTAGCCGCAGTATTATTCTAGATTTATTTTGTAGAGAAACTCAAAAAAGTCTTTTATAAAATACCAAGCAGATGGTAAAGAATAATTTTGTTTTGTGTTCTTTCAAAGAGAAATTTTAAAATAATATGCACAAAACTGTTGTTTACGTTTTGAAAGTATAAAGAAGAATCTTAAGCAGGAAATATTGTAGTTTGATAGTATCGAATGATAACAATAAGGTAACAACCAGAAAATCTTTCTTGAATAAATAAAACTTCTTGATATAAAAAAGTAAAAAGGAAACACATAAGAGAATTTGATTCTTTTATCTTCTTTTCCTAAGGCGGTTTTATATCTACCTTGTTTATGTCTCACATCATAAAATTTATTTTCTTCTAATACCTGAATTTTAAAAGAAAAAGCTGATTTTGAATACTTTTTATTATGTTACTATTACTAACCGCCTTGCTTTGAAAATCTAAATGTGTACCAAAAAAGCAGAAAATATAATTTATGTAGGTAATAAAAAGATAGAATATGAAAACTTAATTGATATAATAAGTAGATCAAAAGCGTTTTCAAATTTTATTGTTTTAAAAGATATAAAAAAGTTAAAATTAATCCAACATAAATTTCAGGGAAAGTTATCGTCCATAAAATTTTAAGTCGCGAGTTCCACGGTTTTAAGAAAAACGGAAGTTATAAAAAATGAATTAGTAACGAGATGATTTAATGCAAGAATAATTTAATAGTTACAAAATTAAATACAAATATTAGTTTTTCCTGAGTTTTAGGTAGAAATATCATCTGAAGTAGATTTTTCTACTACAAACACTTGCAGTAAACAAGGATGAGAAATTTTGCAAATTATCTTTATCTCTGAGCTGGAAACAAGAAACCTTTTATTGGTCGACCCAATTTAACAATAAACCATTTTATAGTTTTGCATTACAGTTGGTACTATAAATGTACGTTGCGCTATAAAACCATTTTACATTTATTGTACAACGCGAATAACCGCAATAGTATACCAAGACTAATATAATGAGGATCTTAATTTTCAATTAGGTCATATAATATTTATGATAATATTTACTAGAGAAAATAACTGTGCATATTTCTTTACGTTTTTCGTTTTCACTCAACCTTATTTGTTAGATTAATTCTGTTTAATAGACTTTTCTGACTCTATATTTTATGCAGATGCCAATAATACAAACTATTCAGGAAACGAACTTCTAGATCGGTATCTTTACTCAATTTAGAATGCACAATACTGAATGTTTGTGTTGTAAGATTCTGTTTGTTCAGGTATCTTGTTTACAAAAAAGGTCTGCACGATTTTATAAAATTTCCATCCAATTATTGTACATAACAGAAATTCCAAGATGTATGGGAAGCCAATTTTAAATAAAATGGACAGCATTAAAAGAATAGATAAATAAAAAGGGTAAATAAACAAGTAAAAACCGCACATTATTTACTGCTGTTTTATAGTAACAGGAAGCAGCATTTCAAATGGGTAATACTCGTTGCACACTTAACATTATTGAACTGCACTACCGACCATAATAAAATTTATTGTCGCGTAATGTGTTTGGAATATTTGAGAGAATAAACCGAATGGAAATAAAAAGAATCCTGACTTTTTATAATTGACATTTTTGCAAGTTAAATTAATAATAAATAAGACCTCCATGAATTCACTTAATCGAAAAACAAACGATAAACAAAGACGGACAACTTTATGAATGTAGACTCTTAGAATATGTAGACGTCCTACGAGCTGTCTTGATCACACAATTAATACACATTGCACGAGTGGCATTCCACTTACGCTCAAGTAATTCCTGACTTATTGTATTTATACATCACGTCTCACATTCAATTAGTATCAATTTGAAGCTGATCAGTATCTTAATTCCTCCAGTGCTTCGACATTTCAAATAGTATACCTGAAATTTTTCATCTGACTGTATAAGCTCCTATTTACAAGAAAAATTAAGATAAAAATTCCCTTCCATTTTTTGATCAATATTCTAAGAATTCCTTTTGGACTTCTCGTCAAAAATTCTAGATGCAAATCAAAGCATCTACCTGCAGTATTTCTTGTTTAAGTACTTACTGCCATCTATCAATGTACTCAACTGAACCTAATACCAAAAAATTTCAGTTCTCGAGCATGAGATCTGTGCCATACCCCCTAATACTTAGAATACTTGTTTCTTCTCTCTACCTTTATCTTCTTGTTGATATCCTTTTATTCCTCTCAAATCTAGTGAGAAGAAATAACTACAAAAATCAAAGTTGATATTGAGCTAGTTAGAGAAAACCACTAGTAGTTTTGTTTTAAACCTTCAAACAGAAAAATGAATTCTAGTTTAGATTAACTACTACACTTTTTTTTTCGGTCTTCTGTATGAAAAGGATGTAAGCTTGTGTTTGTTGACAACTTTTTGCTCACACACATCTAAATAACAAAAATATAACTGGACTTCCTTAAATAAATCAAGAGGCAGTTTTCTAGGTATCCCCAAATGTGTTCCACTTTTCTAAACACAAGCATAGTATCCATTTGGGTACTGCACATCTGCGTGAAAGAATTAAGCAAATTTAAAATCACTCAGATACAAAACAAAGTTTCAGTATCCAAGCTGTGCTCATTTTAAAACAAACCTTTAGAGAAATTGAGTTGACCTTTTTTTCTATATTTTGATCAAATTTAGAATATCTTTTTCCAAATATCCGGAAAAACAATCATCTTCATGATGAACCTCTTACATAATTTATTCCGGAGCAGAACGACAACGCAATTTGTCAAACTAAGCATCAGCATACAAGTGGCTGTTATTGCCTCCATAGCAAAACAACAATATCAGCTATCAAACTGATAAGGGTAGCAAGAACAAAACAAAACAACAGACCCAGAATTTACTTATCTTACAATCAATCTCAGTTAAGTCCAATGATGTTAAAGGTAATATTTTTAAAAATTACAAAAGTCTGATCTCCAGACATCTATGAATTTACAAGAGCAGCCAGTAAATTTTAAACAGAAAGCCATACACCAAAAGTGTCTTAATTCATGCAGGCACGTCTCGTTTGCCGGCGACAAGGAGTTAGGCACAGTATCCCGACAAAGCCTAAACTCAGGCCACTCAGGTCAGCTAGCAGAAGACGGAAAGAATATGTCTGGAAAGACAATTCATAATTAATTAAAAAGAATGGGTGCGAAGACGAAATAACAGATATGATGTTATTTGGGGGATAGATTAGGAAGGGCGAAGGAATCAGTACGGTAGAGAAAATCTCTACAGCTCGGTGTGTCTTCCCCCTTAGTAATAAGTACGTATACGAGATATGTGAGAAAAGTAATGAGACTGATTTCATAGTAACCAAAGTTTTTATTTTTTTTAAACAACAATATTATCCCCTTCAAAGTAGTTCCCTTGGGCAGCTAATCACCGGCGGAGTCGCTGTTCCTACTCTTGGTAGCAGCGCTGGAAGTCTTCAACTGCTATGTTTTAACTGGTCGGTCGGTCACAGTCTTTTGAATGTTCTCCCGAGTTCCAAAATGACGTCCTTTTAGGACATGTTTCAATTTCGGGAAAAGGAAAAAGTCACAAGGACTCAAATCAAGTGAATATGGGGGGATGAGGAACAACAGTAATGGGTTTTGAGGTCAAAAATTCACTGATGGAAATTGCTGTGTGACACGGAGCATTGTCATGATGTCTGTCAAAATTTGATGCACGGTGAAAGTGTTTAAATTTAACTGTTCACTCATCATCCTTATTGTTAAACGACGGTCTGATCTCACAAGAGCCCTCACACGTTCAACGTTTTCGTCAGTTTTTGAAGTTGAAGATCTCCCTGAGCGAGGTTCATCTTCAACGTGTTCTCGGCCGTCCAAAAATGATTTGTGCCAGCGGAAAACTTGTGCTCTTGATAAGCACTGTTCCCCATAGACCTGTTTCAACTTTTCAAAAGTCACACTCGCGGATTCACCAAGTTTAACACAAAACTTTATTGCACAACGTTGCTCTAAATTCCGATGCTCCATTTCTGTAACACACAACAAAAACACAACTTCACTGATGGCGCTGTCAAAAATAATGTGTTAGCTGTACGGAGTTGTAACTCGGACTGAGGAAGTGGAAGCGATAAACAAACCGGTTTAGCACAGGCCGGTAGACACAACGTTGCCAGATCTCTCGCAGTGTTGCCAGTCTCATTACTTTTCTCACACACCTCGTATAAGATCAGAGGGAAAAGGGGTTGGCGGGACTATTATTGGCCTTCAGGTACTGGAAGCCGTGACATGAACCAAACAAATATAATCGCACAAGTTTAATTTTTTCGGACGAAAGATGATACTATTACGAGGATAGTAGAGAGCGTAATGTCATTATGATGGGACGCTCTCTGCGACGTTTTTGCAAAATCCAATGGTAAGGATCTTGCTAAATCCAAATTTAAATGTATGTAGTTTCTTTAACCACAAGATCTTTATGACGTACGGCAAGATTTTTGACATTGAAAAGATTGCTATTTAAATATAACCTACAACGATTGTTCCCATAAAAATTAAAAAAAAACTTGCTCAAAAATATAAGCTCTTTGGGAATTTCGGCATTAAAAACATAAAAAGTTCATGTTGAAGCTTTTTACATAGTAATACTGGGTGCTTTAGCTAAGCTGCGCCATAATCTTTCACGGATCTCTTTTATCTGAGGACTGAAAGTATAAAGAAAGACAGACAGTAAGATGGTTCTTTATAAAATGAGAAGAAAAACTACTAGTGATACATTAAGAAAGAATTAGGATTTTCTTTTTTTTGGGGGGGGGGGGGATAAAAATCTCCTATCTGATAATTGCTAATTCGAAAGGAAGAGTTCTGCAATAGCATATACTTCAATGCCCCTCGGACAAAAACAAAATGCAAAGAAAGACTAGAACGGGTGCAAAAGACCACGAATTATTGTTAATTTATTAGCATAAAGAGAAAACCGCTACGAAAAAATAATATTAGGTATGGAAAAAACAGTTACAAAAAAGTGAGACGTCGAATCTGTCAGGCACAGAAAAAAAAGTAAGAAAGAAAAAGCATTTGTTCGAGCTTTTAGAATGCATTAAAGTACTGCCGATCGAAATGACGCTAACCCATCCGCTTTGGTGCGGTTCACTCTAAGCGTCAGAGGATTAGATATATGCAAAAAGGACTTGACCTCTTTCGTCTTCGTCCTCCTCCCTAGAGCCCATTAAGTACCTACAGAGGTACAGACCAACTCCTCAACAGCATTTATTGGTTATGCCCTCTTGTATTGTCGACCGTCAAATAAAACTTGGGCCAGTTTCTTAACAACACTCATAGTCTACTTTTGCACTAGTTACAAATAGCAGTTCAGCTGCATGCATTAGTCTGTCTGATACACATTGTATTGACTTTTTCTCTTTTAATGATGCTTATTACCTTATACTGCACAAAAATAACTTTATTTTAATAAAAATTCTACATACTTTCCATAATAAAATAAATAACATCAAATGATAAATAAAAAACAAATCTCAAATATTCAGCAGGTTAGTTAGTCTTTAGAAGCTCAAACGAAAATGATCCTAAAACGAAACATAGAAAAATTAGCAATGATAACGTGTTAATTGACTAAAACTAAAATAATTTGTTTTTGAGGAGATTCATTCAAACCAGTCATTAAGTCTAGGGTCGGCCACATGATTTTGTATGACTTGGGGCAAATTCAGATTTTTAAACCCTTTAATGTCAAACTAAGTGATGTTATAAAAACATAACAAATGCCAAAACAACTCATTTCTGTTTAGCCTCTAAATAATTTTATAGAAAATGAAGTGTCAATAGTGATGGTATCACCAAACGTACTAAGTTTGCTCTGCTAATCTTTGTATTAAAAGCTCAAACACTAAATAAGAATTATTGTTGTTAAAATTGTTAAGAAGCAGAAATCATGTAACAACAGTCACGAAAAGTTCAATAGAGGTCAAAATCTCGGGAATTTGAAAACTTGGCTTTTTCTGTCTAAACCTGACCCTAAATTTTTTCCTCTATAGACCTTCAATATTTCACAGATATGTAAGAGTGATAACAGATAAGTATTATTCTTGAGAAAGCATTTGGCTCTTAGGGGGAAGGAAAGCCAAAAATATACGAAATAATTTAATTTTTATACTTCTAGTAATTACTGAATTTGAAACAACCAGACTGAAGATGAGCCTTTTTCACACGACATATTTGTCGATATTAATTGAGCTAAACAGCTTCTATCGTAAGTTTATTTGAGCTATCTATCTTTCTTACCTGTCAAAGAATAATATTCGAAATTTCAAGGGCCAACAAATAGTGCAACAAGTTGTGAGTATATCTTTCTGTAAAGCAATGCCACCAAGAACAACCAAGAGCGAGAAAACAGATTTTATGTATTATTGCATCAAGATTTGCTTTTAAATTCTACACTAGATTTCGACTAACGTCTGATTGGTTCATAAACACAGGATTAAAGATGAATGCAAGGATCCTTTTTAGCAAATTTCATGTAACCTTAGGTCTTTAGAAAGTTGCCTCCATACGCTAAAATTCGATACCGTGACGTAGCTTAGAATGGCAAAACGCGGTTGCCATATGGTTGTGAATTAAATGTTTGATAACACAGCATTCAGTCTTCCAATTTTATTTATTAATCGGCAACAACGTATCGTCATCTAAATGTTTGTATTGTCTACGGAACTAAAGTATCTCGATTCACATGCATTTAGAGCAGGGCTTTTCATAAAGTTAAAGATACTGAGAGTGTTTTACAATCTACGAATGTTTAAAACATTGCTCTAAATTAAAGCAATCTACAGTTTTACGTAAAATTAAAATCACCGAAAACCTAATTCTGTCCTTCAGAAGTAAAGCATTTGGGAATAGAATCTCTTGTTTCTGAGTTCATCTTCTTTCCAGTCAAGCTAAATAACAACACTTTTGCAATATGTTTGGTGGGTACGGCGGCGGCGTGATGCTGTTATTCTTGATTTAAGTATGTTAGTGTTTCTAAACTATTTATTGTATTATTGTCTTTTAATATGCAATCTAAATCTTTCTTTACTTATCTTTGTGCACTTATAACAGTGCATCCTGAGACAATTGCCTTACTAGCTTAACATCTGAGGCCAGCCCTAATTAAATCACCTTTGCAAAAGGCAAAGTTTTTTGAATTTATAATTGCAAATTTTACATAATCCAAGTCACTATAAACGCAATTAGCAAAATAAATCTCAATAATTCTTTTCTCTTAAGCAGCATGCTTAGATCTTTAGTTAGTAGTTTGATTATTGTCAAATACGTGCCGGCATATTCAAAAATCTTGAGATTCGTTGGGTAAGAACAAACAATTATAATAATAAATATATCACCAACTTGAAGTTCTTAGCATAAATCCGTATTAGAAGCAACCGGAAATCGTAGCAATATATTAAAGAAATACCAGTGCTCGAAAAGGGATAATCACCGACGCATGGCAAACAAAAACCGGCGGATAAGATGCATAACTGGGAAAGTCGTTAAAAAGAAAGAATATCGTGCTTGTAGACAACGACAGGCTCGTTTGTTTGTTTTTTAATTTGAGTTTTCAAAAAAAAAACGATTGGATTGTCACTGCACTTTTAGTCATAGCTGGATATGTCGAAATTATGAAAACGATATAATCATTGTGGACAAATTATTCATCTTTATCATGTGGATGTAATTACATAATTATTAAAAACTAAAATATCTTGTCACTATCAAAAGAAAACAACAAACACAGGTTATTCTTTACGTTTGGAAATGGGTACATTTTCAAGTTACTTTGCATAATTGATGAAAAAATATTAGGAAAAAGTTTATGTAGGGGGCTTTGAAGATGAGTACAAATACTTAGCAGGCACATTCTTCGACAAAAATTAAGCCTTTGTTTGTCATATATTTAACTTTTCTTCTAACGTGCACCGTTTGTGTGAAAATATTTCAAGAACAAAATCAGATGTCGAGATGGCATTTTCTACACGTTTTGCGTTTGATATCCCTTTCAAAATTATCTCCCTACGCCAAACAAAATTGTTGCGCAACTGAAAAACTAAGAAAATCTATTTGAAACAAATAATTATTGCGTTGTTTTTGGAAAATGAGTTGTTTACTAGTAAATTAGGATTTTTCAAAACCTTTCAAGTACGACGACCTTTAGCAAAGTCATACGTCATCTCAAAGGCAGGCTGTAATCACGAGCGCGGTCTTTGGAAACAGCGCTTTGACTCGAAATCTGTATTAACGTCTAAACGACGTCTGTCGAGATTTCTGACAAATTCATCAAGTAGTTGTGTTTTGACATATAGAAAGTGGACAATTTTGCGTATTTTTGCAGTCATGAAAAAAGAACAATATCGGTTAGTGATTCAATGCCTTTTTTTAAGATAGGAAAACGTGTCAAGAAATCAAAAAAAATGCGGTCTATAGGGATCTCGCTCATTCGATGACTACCATCAGATACTAGTTCAATAAATTCAAGCGTGGTTTAACACCCGTCTTTGATGAACAGGGGTCAGGCAGGCCGATTGAGGTGACTACCAAGCAAGTGGCCAACAAAATCCATGAAATCGGCTGAAGAATAAGAAAACTGCTAGCACTGCAGACATCTTGATTAAACGCATACAGAATTTCTTTCACGAAACATTAAATATGAAAAAGGTATCGACGAGATGGGTGCCGCGTTTTCTGACGATTGACCGAAAACTTCCAAAAAGTGTTTGGACATGATTACGAGCAATTTAAGTGAGTTTCTGTGGCATTATGTGACCATTGATGAGGAATGGATTTATTACTAGACATCGGAAATAAAAGTTAATCAGCACAGTGGATTTTTCCTGACGGACGTGCACAAAAGAAGGCGAAGACGATTCTTTTAGCCAGAAAAGTTATAACCACCGTTGTTTGAGATTCACAAGGTATAATGTTCATTGATTGTTTGGAGAAGGAAAAAACCATCACGGAACAGTACTATGCTGCTTGATTGGACCGACTCGACGCTGAACTGAAGAGATAACGCGCCAACTTACTCGTCCGCAATCGCCGTAGCAAATTTGGTCCAATTCAATTTCTATTTGTTTCCAAAGCGGTTCATATCAAATAAGGAGGTCATCACCAAAAGGGGACCTATTTTGCAGATTTCGACGAATACTGTTACTTGAATGGCTTACAAAAATTGGAACTAAGCGTATAGAGTTACAAGAAGAATATATTGAAAAATAAATTTAACAAATTCAAAAAAATTCCGTTTTTCCCCGCCCTCGTATTTGCATCGCATGCTCGCATCGTTGTTGGAATACAGGGTATAAACATTCCTGGTCTTTAATTAAGCTTTGACACCCCAGTGTCTTGGAAACGCTGCACTTGAAGAAAAAAAGTTATAAGACAAAAACGATTTAATTTTTGTCAAGGAATGAACTTGCCAAGAGCCACTCAATTTGAAAAGTTTTAAAAAATTCGATTTTACTAAAAAACGACACAGTCTACGGAAAAAACGCCAGTAACATTTTACTTTAAATCGATTGCTAATTCTTAAAATAAAAGACTCTTTTAGTTTTTCAGTGCCCTAACAATTTTTTTAACGAAGCTAGTCCATCCCCAACTCTCCGTCTGTGATAAGAATAACTAAACTTAAAGCAACGTAAAATTGTAGACACCTTATACGAGGGTTGCTATTTATAATTCTGGCCTAACAATGAAAAAACAAGTATTTATGATCGAAACTAGTTTTATTGTTTTTCAAAATATTTTCCATTAATATTGATACACTTTTCCATGCGTTTGAACCAATTTTCGAAGCACTTTTTCCACTCTGTTTGAGGCAGCTCCAAAATATGCGTTTTGAAACAAAAAACGGCTTCTTCTGGTGTTGAAAATCGTTGACCACGCAGTTTGTTTTTGATGTACGGGAATAATAAGAAGTCATTGGGTGCCAAATCAGGGCTGTATGGTGAATGGCCCATCAACTCGACCTTCTGGCTGGTTAAACATTCAATTGTTTGAGCAGCGGTGAGAGCTTGCATTGTCATGATGAAGAATGATTCGCCTCTTCTTTGAAGTTTTCCGAATTTCTCCAATGACTTCTGGCAAACAAATGGTTGTGTACCATTCAGAGTTGACCGGCTTACGTTGCTCTAACGCCACTATTGCCACATGACCGGTAATGCCAAAGAAACAGGCAACCATTTTCTTCGATGTGCTTCTTCCACGAACAACTTTTGTTGGATTTGGCTCGTCTTGAAAGACCCACACAGTTGATTGCTGTTTTGTTTCTGGCTCATATGCGTAGATCCATGATTCGTCACCTGTGAAAATGTTATGCACAGCCTTTGATGCTGTTTTGTTTCAACATTTCAATGCACCAGTCGACGCGAGCCTTCTTTTGAGCATTGGTCAGGTTATGCGGGATCCAACGGGAACAAATTTTTTTTACGACCAAATGATCATGTAATATCTTGTTGATGCTGGTCATACTAATTCCCAAAGATGCCTCAATCTCACGGTATGTCACATGACGATCTTGTTTAATCAGTTCACGCACAGCATCGATGTTTTCAGGCACAACGACAGATTTTGGACGGCCTTCACGGATTTCGTCCTGGAGTGAACATCGGCCACGTTTGAATTCATTATACCAGTTTTTTTACAGTGATGTAGGATGGAGCTTCATCGCTATATAATGTATTAAGTTTATTGATGCACTCTTGTCGTGATAATCCACGTCGAAAGTTATGAAAAATAATTGCACGGGTCAATTCCATTTTTTACTAGGGAATGCACTTTTCAATTAACTGCAAACAACACTAATCGCACTCAAATGACAAAATGTTGTAGTTGAGGTTATGTTCAACAATGTAAAGTTTACACCGGAAATGTCAGCTGACGCCTGGAAACAGTCAGTGTTGCCAAGGCCAAAAATATAAATAGCAACCCTCGTAGTAACAAACATGTAGATAATTGACAAGAGAGGCTTAAAATTTGTCGAGGAATGCGTCTGTCAAATATTTGCAGTCATTTTCAAAACATCCTGTATACAAAAGTAAGACAAAATCTACCAAATTAATCTATCAACAAAGCTTAAAAATTATACACTGAAAAGAACGCACCTAAATAAATAACATTTGCTTTAATTTTATAGCCAAATTATCAAAGAACCCAAAGCATATTTAAAATGTTAATCTTAAAATAAATCGTGAGGTTCACGAATGCTATACAAATAAAGCAGCTTTTATAATCTCATCAACTTATTTAAATAAGATCCTTGAATTAAAACATTACGACTATCAATCTTGCACGATGTGTTCTACTTATTTTCCTCATTATTATTACTACTCTATCTATTCAAAATTGCATACAGAATATTGCGCATTTCCTCGTTTGCATGCAAACTTGGTTATTCACTCAATTAGTGTAAGCTGTAACGAATTTGCAAATGCTCGGATATACTGTATCGACGTCCTGACGTCAGCAATACTTAACAAAAAAGAAAAAAGAAGCGAAAACCTTTTCACAACTACTACATATGCATAATAATGGAGTTTAAGTGTTATTCCAGCCTAAATCATTAGAAGGGGTAGCTTCTGCTTGCCCTAGTTTCTCTTTCATTTCACCTCCATTAGCAGCAGGTAGTGTGTTTGACGTGTGAATTTTCCAATGTATTCCTGCTGGCGCACTGATTTGAATAGCTTTAGAATTCGCAGGGGGCTCTAAATTGTTCTCGAATGATGCAGCTAATTATGTGTGTGTGGATATATGTGTTGCCAGCACTGAATTAAATGATAATGCTGAAACAATCCGGTGTGGATTGTGTTCATGTACATGTTTCATAGCAGCATCTACTGAAAAATTCATTCTAGCACATCGTGGATTTGTTGAAAGCAGAGGATAAGGGCAGTAAAAGTTTATTTTATGGTTGTTGCAAACTGCATTTTACATACATTCTCGGCGTTTATAATCTCCAGAATGTTCTGTGTACGCGTCGTCTTGGATTTTCTTTTTTTGGTAGTGGCTGCTTTATCTTCAAGTAAATTCCAAAACAAAGAGTCTAGCGAATAAACAGCTAACCTCGAGATGGTTTTCGTATTCGTAAAGGTTCATTGTATAACTTTACATTCTCAATGGGTTCGTGAACAAAATGACGATTCTTTAAACGCTCTTTTTGTTGGGTTTTCTCTAGGAAAAGTTGCAGGGATGTGTTACATATAAAGAAAAACTGTTAGCAATTTATCTTCGGTGCATTCTGCTTAAAATAGCATCTGTATTGAGAAATCTACTTTTAATTACGGGAATTCTCCAAGACTATCTAGAATTTATAACACAGTGACGGGCAAAAACGTTCTATTTTCTCATTACAGAACTAATTATTTAGCATTTTATCAGATGTTCGTATTTAATTATAGTTTAAAAAGCTATCTAAATTGTTGCGGTTGCTTTAAAGTAATTTTAAAGTTAGTGCTTTTTTCGATGGCTAATTTCTTCAAGGTAAATAAAAATCTGCTAAAGTTGGTGATTCTTAAGCTGTTTTGTTTATGAGATCGATTGGGCCGTGAAACTTGCGTTCTCTATGTCAATTTTATTAGAAAATCGTTAAACAGATATCATCAATAAAATATTTTATTTAAACATTGGTTTCATTGTCTAGAATTAAATAAACCGTAAATCATCGAGTTATAAAAATCTGTATACTTTAGTTTCAACGCACGAAACTCGTTTAGCAGTATCAATGAACAACAACATACCGTTCGGTGACTAAGCTACCTTATACTTGTGTCAAGATTCCAAAGTCTCGAACTTAATAGTCAGTCAGAGTATTTTTTGTTACTAAATCTATTTATTAATAAATACTAAATTTTTACTAAGAATCTGAATTCAAAACGTTCAATAACTAGATAGTGGAATTCTAATTTAACAAAGGTATTGGCTATGGTTGTTTACAAATACTTTAAATTATTCTTTCAACTGTTGCTATTTAGTTATTTCCATTCTAAGCCACGAACTGGTACATCGTATCTAATTATGAGTTTAAAATTGTCTGCTTTTTAAACCATACTTTGTGAACAATATTAAATATGCAATTTATATGCCCCGAAGAACTAGGAAAAGTGAATTGTCTTAAACAAGCTACAATAGCAGAATTGCAGATGTATTTTGTTACAGTAGGAATCACTGAAGCTTTCAAGATGTCTTCGCTCTTCAATATTTAGCGTATTTACAGCTTTATACTCATTGTCGTAAATACGCATCTTGTAGATGCAATAGTTTTAGGAAGGTAGCCAGGTAAAAACTCAAAAAACAAGATGCGTCTAAGCACAGCTTAGATGGAGACGGGATGGGTTGAAACAGAGAAACGCGTGGTCGAACTAGTTCTACACCAACAACTAAAGAAAATTCTATTCTTGGTTCTAGCTTCAGATTTTAAAGACACTATTAAGTTAGCGATGCTGCACTGTACTTTTGTGTTGAACAACAAAGTTAGTTTACAATAATTTCACAAATCATAAACAATATTAGCTGTAGTTGTAGTAATCGATCCGAATGTTGATCTTGTTATAAGGATGACTTAGACAAGAGTTGCAAGACATACTGCTGATGTTCGTGCTAATAGGCATACATTATTATAATTCAGGAAGAAACACCACGAGCGTAATATTTCTTGGATGTAGTAGATACACAAAAAATTCTAAAACTATAATATAAACTTCTCCAGTAAAGAAAAGAGTCAATCATGCACACACTACTTCAGTTGGTGTATGTTTCAACTTGGAAAAATTCCTGGTAGGTAAATTCCATTCGGTCTCTCAAATTAACGAGAAGACCCGTTTCTTCTTCAACCAAATCTTTCTACTGGGCAACTGGCAACTGGCATAAACTTGGAGAATTTAACAACAAAACTACTAATAACCCTCGTTCATCACGGATGTAGCAGCATCCGATTAGTAGATGTACCGTTTCTATCCTCTATCGACATCGACAATTTTCCCAACTCGTCTCAGACACATGGCACAAAATAATCCATGTCGAACGTCTTTCCAAATGCTTATTTAATGTAAGACACGATATCTTTTAAAAGGTATAAACGGAAATCTAGAAATAAACTAGAAATCTATAAGTTAACGTTGCATTCATCGTTCTTTAAATGAGAAAGAGAAATCTGTAACCTGAAAAGTTGCGTCAAAGAACGTCGTTCATTCATCAGTATAGAAAAAAACAAGAGAAAATACATGTAAATAGATTTATAAACTGAAGAAGAAACATGTCAACTGAATTTATTGTGCAGAAAGAAAAACGAAAAGACAGATCTCTATCCAAAACTAGAGAATGATTGATTTTTCATGGTAAAACCTAAAACCGTAAAGGGTGAGGTGAAAAATAATTCTACATAGGATCCAATATGCGAGTTATTAAAAGACACAAACAATCCAGACAAGTAAAAAAGACAGGTCTCTGATAAAACCTACACAAATTAACCAGAGAAGAAATGAGACAATCTTAAAGTACTGTACACAATGTCTGTTCGTTACAAGAAGGAACTATAGGTTTATAGACAAATCTGCAAGGTGTAAGAACCGGATGATCCAATCATTCTCTACACGACTGTCAGGTAAAAAAAGAGTAGATAAATCGCCAACAACATTTGCAGGAGGTAGAAATGATCTACACAAATTTTATGCAATTCCAATAATTTAAAAGATGAAAAACTAAGTATCTGGCAGAACATGTGAAAATCCGGAAAAGGAAAAACAATTCAAACCAACTCTTCACAATTTAAAACTATGAAATCAAATGGAGATAGATCCTAAAAAGACAATTCTGTACAAATCTATTTTGTGAAGAAAATGAGACAGCTTTCAAGTAAGCTAACGGTAGACATAAATACCAACAGATTTGCAAGAATTTGAACTGTTGGAAGAAAGGTTTAAAGGTTCGAGATAAACCTGATTCTAATTTTACCCGACAGAACTAGCTTTCAAAAGCGAATTCTGCAGGAATTAATCATCAAAAGAAGAAAATTTCTAAAAGAAACTGACACATTGGAATACTTCCAGGTAGCGAAAAGAAAAAAGGTCTATAAAAAAGCCTTAAAAAGACTTTACGCTCATTAAAACCCTGATGAGAAATAACAATCTGGGAATGAAGCAGAAATAGATTTAGACATATAAAACCTATATATATACAGGGTGAGTTGTTTCCGATGTTTAGTATGGGGATCTCGAAAACTAGCTGAGATAGAGAGACGATTAAATGGGGAAAGAATTGCAGTTTTACGAGCTTAATTTAATGAGCTTCTTGTTTTTTAGAAAAAATGCATGGCTAACTAGATATCTCGCAAAAATAATTTTTTTGTTATTTTGTTTGGTGTCTACAGCTCTGCTATTATTTATTGACTCTAGAAAAAATCTATAAAGGAAAAAGTTGTAGGTAATTATGTGCTTAATACTACAGTCTAACCGAAGCAAACAAAAAGTTCATTAAATTGAGCTTGTAAAACTGCAATTCTTTCCCCATTTAATCGTCTCTCTATCTCCGCTAGTTTCCGAGATCCCCCATACTAACATCGGAAAAAACTCACCCTGTATATATTTTGTGAAATCATAAAGAATTTTGTTTCGGGCTATGCAGAAAATTAAAAATAGTCTTGAAAATATTTCTGCTTTAACTTGGCCTAGAAAATACGATCCGGCTATATTGCGTAATTTGTAGTCCCAAAAACAAGAAACATTTCATTTCAAATTTGCACAGATCTAGAGGAGAAATGCAAACTTTAATAGTCGCTACATCAAAAGTGGGCAAATTTAGCCCCCGGAGCCGAGATGGTTTGTATAAGTTGTAATGTTATTTTAAAATGCAGCATACATATCCGGATTCTGCTTTAAATTCCGTTTAGATATTATCATCTTGCAGACATTAATTATTTTGTTTCGTTTTAAACATTTATCAAATCGTCTAGGTGGCTAAAAAATATTTCCTTTCAAAGTTCGTCAAGTTTTAATTATCATAAATACGTGCTTTTATAGTCAAAAAGTGTTAGTTTTCCGACGCCAGGCCAGCCTTGTTTCCTAGAATTTTTTATTTTATGAAGACTGTCGCAGATGTACCAACATGCTTTGGAAATTTTCCGTTCATCATATAGTCGTCCACGTATTTGCTTCTTTCCTAAGGTGAAATAGGTTTTTACTTAGCCCTTCGGTCACGTTCATCTCGACCGGCGCGCTAGGCGAGCTGCGAAAGAAATGGGATTTTGCCGTGAGCTTGTTAAGTGCAAAGATGTGAGCGGGCTTTTGGCACAAGAAAATCTATTGTTGCAAGTTTTTTTTGTTTAAGAGTTTGTGTTTAGTGGAAATTTAATTGAAGGTAGTTTTTCGTGAATTTCATAAAGAAACGTTCTTTCGGAACTTGCAAACGTCCAGGCATAATCTGTAAATTTAGTTTTTGTGAGAGCAATTTAGTTGCTGAACTTAGACCGGAGTTGCCGGGATCGTAAAAAGTGTGTGTAGTCGGTCGGTATGATTTTTTCTTGGACTCATTCGAAATATATTATTTAACTAAACATCTTGTAAGAAAGTGTCCCCTGGTTTGTTGTTGTAACGAGAGAACTATAGACACTGTGTTGCAATTAAACAAGTTCCTTTAAGAACAGTTTGAAGACGTTCTAAATTAATCAACGCTGAAGTATTTATAAGCGTTTTTGTTATGAACTTGACGTCAAGTGACCAAGTTTTGATCGTTCAGCAAACCATCCGAAACCCCTGACCAATATCATTTATTCTTTTGAGAAATTCTTTCTGGACCATGCTGGCAAACTCCGAAAGAAGCCCAGGAATTAGAATGTAAGAAATTTATTACATTATTATTTGTAGTTAAATTTTATTGATGTTTAACGTATAATTTACAAGTTTCGAAATAATCTTCTAAAATCTAAATTGAAGGATATAATAATTAGTTTTTGTAAAACGAACGTTGGAAGGTAGAATTAAGTTTTAATTGTTTGTCTTTTTTATGCTAAACTAAAAGTAGTTATTTGGTTTGCGGTTGTTTATGAGTAAAAAAAATCAAATTATACATACCCATTTTGGAAATTTATAGTTTTGCAAAAAAATTTGTTACTAAAGTTATAAATTTTAGTTTTCTTATAACGCATTTTATTTGTTAATGACTAAATATTTAATTTTCCTGTATTTACTTTGATTCTTCCCCTTTTAGGCGGAATAATAATATTTTAGTCATTTATATATACATTTTAGTGTTTTTTTTGTTTCTTTTTTCTTTTCATTATTGAATTAATAAACTAAAGTAAAGTTTCTTTTGTGCTTTATTGAAATATATCTTTTATTTGTGTACTTGTGTTTATCTTTATAAACAGGGTGAGCCATCCGTTGGATGTTTAGAAGGGCTTAAATAGATAAATTATTGTGTATGAGAATAACGTAATTTTAGCGTGAAATATCGACGTACTTGAGTGACTAGCAGGTTCCAGATTGTTATATATTTAATATTTGTTTGGTAAGTGAGGGTGCACCAAGTCGATCACCCTAGTAAAAGCCTGTGTAATCAGCATTTATGAAACTAGAACGTCAAGCAGTATGTTTTGAGTAGTTTGATAAATAAAGTGTCTACTGTGAACAATTCAGGTGAGCTCATATACAGGGTGTTATTTTTGTGAGAAGCCTATATACAGGGTGATATTTTGTGAGGCACTTATATACAGGGTGTCAGCCTACGCGAAGCTGCGTGGGTTGGCTTATAATTTCCTTTTGACTTTCAGCTTCTAGCGCCCTTAGTTTCTACCATCTTTGACATATTTAGAGTTTCTTTGAGTGTGAGCATTTATCTTATAAACATTTAAGGTAAGTTTAGTTTGAACTTCGCCAATCTTCGGCTTGAAGCTACGAGATAGAACATCTTCCGTCATCCGTAACGGGCCTTAGATTTCTTTTTCAGGGTTTTTTTCTGTGAGAAAGTAGAAATTAACTTTTGAGCAGAAACTTAACCAAACAATTTAATTTTGATATTCGAACTGTAGTACATGCGAACGTCTTTTGTCGTCGTCAGCTTGCCCTACCCCGGCCGTACATGACTAAAACTCAAAAAAGTAAAGCGTCTTCACTAAAAAAAATCAGTAGGTCTAATTTTAATGTGCCACTTTTGGTTTGTTTCAACAACTAATACGTATTTGTTATCTGTCATTTGTCAATTATAAATGTTCTTGTCCTGTATTTAGCAATTTAGTTAAGCTTGTGCTGAAATTTGTCATATTGTTTCACATTTTTTTTTCTAATTAGGCTTATTGTCCGAAAAAGTCTTTTTTTTATTAGATTAGTTGAATTCCTAGACTAATCTTAACTTATTAATTCTTAAAAAACATAACATTAGGCAACCATCATAACATCGAAGCAATGCGTTATGCAATCTTTGGTGTAACGTGACAAACATTCTAATACATTATCTGTATAATCTGTAGTTGAGTAGTTTGATAAATAAAGTGTCTACTGTGAACAATTCAGGTGAGCTCATATACAAGGTGTTATTTTGGTGAGAAGCCCATATACAGGGTGATATTTTGTGAGGCACTTATATACAGGGTGTCAGTCTACGCGAAGCTGCGTGGGTTGGCTTATAATTTCCTTTTGACTTTCAGCTTCTGGCTGAAGCATGATTTCACAGCCCACTGGACTCAAAAGCATTTATGAACATTTTATATTTCCCTAGCTATAAAGAAGTCGGAAGTTTACAATTAGTTCTGAAAATTCAATAAATTAAATACAATACTTATTAGTTGCTTCAGAGGAAAACTGTAGCATTTCTTAGTCTCATTAAATAAATATTGTTTTGTAATTTATATTTTAATTTTATTCAAGATTTTTAATCTTAGGGCCAGTTTATAGAAGCTCAATTAAATTTAATTTCAATTTACTTTTAATTCAGCTTTTATAAACTGACCCTTAGACTTTTGCCATGTGTATAGTTAACCCTGGAACTTTAGACATATCAAGAGACGTCCCACGGAGTCGCTACAAATTTCATTGTTTTTGCGCGCAAGGTAATAATTTGAATTTGAATAATCTTTTTCTCGTAGAATCTCAATTAAAATTAGGATTTGGTGATTTTTTGAGACTTAGGATCAATTGCATCAACGATTTCATTGCCATCAAAACTGACTGATGGTCTAAAGCCCATAAGTGAGATATGGTTTTCACTCTGCAATCCACTTTGATGGTCATTCGGTCTTTATGGTACTCTAAGTCATTGCTTGTAAAAATAAATATAATAAAGAAATGTGCATATTCTCTATTAAACTTGTACAAAAACAACATTCAAACAAAAAATTGTAATCTAAAAAGCAATTAACGAAAACTTAATAGATTGCTTGAAAATGAAAAGAACAATAAAGTTAATAATGTGTATGACTTCCCCTCGTCCCTGATAGTTTAGTATAACGTCTTCGCATACTTCAAATTAAATCACCTTCTGGGAAATTTGTTGCCACTTATGTTGTAAAATTCTTAACAGTTCTTCGATGTTTATTGACTGCCATTTCCGCAATTGTTTTCAAGGTAGTCCGAAAGGTGCTCAACTGGATTGATATTAGGGCTGTTAACTGGCCATTTTATTACTTCAGTATTACACTGCTGAAAAATATAGTCCGCACATTTCTCTTCTATGAATGGTATTACTATTTAGATAGCTTTCCGCAATCAAACAACCATATTTCTTATCACTATCAAGTTTATGCAAACGTTTAAGGCTATGCTCGCCGATACCACAATCAATCCACCAGCAAATGTAACGTTTCTTGAACGGTTTCGTCCAAATATCTTTCACCATGTTTTCTCCACACCCTCACATGTCCAGTGCAGTGACTCAGACAAAATTTAGATTTATTCAAAAAAAGGACTCTGCTCCAGTTAGCTAGATTCCAATTTACGTGTTGTCGGGCTGCTCTATAACAGCTTTACTTGACCATATATAGGGTTTATCGATCCTGCTGCGTACGGTTTAATCGGACACCCGTAACAATAGCATCAATCAGACGCGGACAGTTCATTATGTCACGGGCATTGTTTGTTCAAAAGCGTAAGACCCAAAGATGCACAAGTCCGTCTGTTCGTACAATTTCTACTTCCAGATATCTAATCCAAACCTTTAAAGTAACAGATTAACTAACATTTAAAATATGAACAGTGCTTCGCTGTGAAAGTCTTCTTCAAGAAAACTAACTTTTCTGGCACATCAGCTCTGCTGAGATAACGCTTGGCTACTACTATTTTCCCAAGCATATCAAAATCCATTATTGATGTTGTTTTTAGTACATTTTAAAAGCAACTTAATAACCCCGATTAGTCAAATTTGTTTTAATGATTGTAAACACCAATATACTACATTTCGTTTTAGGAATGAATGATAATGATAACCAGCTATACCCAAGGTATCATAATTTTGTTATTTTTTCTAGTTTAAAATATTCTATAAATCTTTTAATGAATGCCTTCTATTTTATTTTGAGTAGTTTATACATTTACTGAATTAAATGTATTTTTATAGACAAAACAAATTACTGCAAAAGTGGAGTAAACTATCCCACCTGACAAAGCACAAACACCGAACAAACAGCACATTTGCAGTCACTAGTAGATACTTTTTAATTTTTAATATCTAGGTATTCGAATATATACAGAAATATCCACATCAAAGTCAGTGTTTTAATGATTTTCAGTCCCTTTAGATAAACACATTTTAAGAAACACCAAGTTTCAAACTTACTGCTTTATTTTTCCGCAAAATAACCTTTTGTGACTTGACTCTTTTATAGACGTGCACCCTTCATTTGCTTTTATAACAGCACACAGTAAAAAATGAATATGTTTTTAAGCTTATAGAAAATAGAAAACTCTTAGTACGCCTCCTGCTAAGTGATACAGGCGATACCAAGTAAACAGTAGGTTTATATAATTCTACGTAACTCTTAACAAACTTATTGTAGCAATAAACGATGCCATTGTCATGAAAATACTTAATTAATATTATAAATATTCATTGAACAACTACATACAGTTTTTAGACTTATTGCTAATAAAACCATATTTTATAAAATAGTAGAAGAAGGCCCATACATTTAAAGAATAATTTTAATACAATTAATGTACAACTTCATTACTATTATTAAAATTGCCGATATTTTAATAAACAATTCATAACAATAATAAATTTCTGTTCATAAATTTAATAAATATGTACACTTTCATTTAATCAATAAAGAGTAACTTTATTTGAAAGATAGTTAGCAGATTTAGTTCTTGATTTCAGTAAAATATTATATATGGCAACAAAAAATTGGTCAATAATCACCGTTTATTAATATTACCAACGATATTTTCTTCAGTGTTGGACTGTGTAAAGAAAAAAATGACCCTAGCGAATTATGTACGATTTTGAAAAAAGGCAAATTCTAGATAGAATCTAAGTACAGATAATGTTTCATAAACTTGGCCCATCTCAAAAAGGAAAATCAAATTCCATGCGACATTTGAATTAATAATGTTAAGAGCAACAAACGACTCATGCAGATTCTGCACGATTTCGGCAATTGAACGAAGAACAGAAACGGGTAAGATATACATATTCTTTGTTTTGATTGGCACTGTATTAAGAAAATATTCTGAATGGAATCTTTGGGAATCTGTTCAAGACAATTCAGCCAATAAAAAAAAGATTTCGATCGAAATTTGTATAAATACGGAGACAAAACAAAGCCTGATAATAAGCCGTTTGTTGTTGTCTTCTTGCTCTTGGTTTCCGTTATCTAAACTGGTTCTAAGTAAATAAATTACTTGTAATCTTGAATTAAATTGTGGTTTTAGCACCATAGATCTTAACCTCACTTTATTATTTTGCTCAAATCGTAGATTATCAAAACGTAAAACCAGAATCGTAAACAAGTCAACATATTTTATTTCCCATGAAAATTTTACTTTTTTGACATATGTAATCTTAATCTATTTAAAAGTTCCGTTTGGTAATAAAAACATTTTCCTGCTTAAGGAGGATTAGTTATTGTGAAATATTTGTCAGATATTCGATCCTTTTTCTTTTTATATATTTTCATTCCATAAGAACTTTTAAGTCTTTAAAAAGTCTTCTCATAAATCAAAATGAACCAAATTTTATGAGTTTTTATTACTTATGGCTGGAGAAAAAAAACAAAATAAAATATCAAATTGTAACTTAGAAACTTTTTTGTTTGCTTTTCGCGAATTCGATTTTAGTACAAATGGTAGAAATAATAACTTTTGACTGACGCGCTTGCAACGTACCGTCATAATTCAGGCGGTTTTATGACGAAGGTAAAATAAATCGTAAATCCTAGATGACATTTCTGGATCAGAATAGAGATGAGCGTAATTCGGAAAACTGTGTTATAGGGACAGAAGAGAAAATACGAAAACAAGGTTTACCCTTTTTCGCTCTTTTTGTGTTGTTGTTACAATGCTCGTGTGTGCGAATGTGTTGATAATTTAATATTCGAAAACACGAAAAAAAAGAGCGCGCGGGCCCTATAGGAGCTGTTTCGTAGTGTGTACCAAAAATATATAAATCAACAAAAAAATAGAGTTCACAACACCGCAAGATAAAGAAAATGTATGATTTTTCGAAAAAAAAACTGCTGATGTTTTATACATCTCAATTTTGTCACGCACAAAGGAAAAATTGATAACGCATATTTTCCACACGGGTGACAGGAATATAAAACGTGAAACCGAACGCACGTTCTCAAGAAAACAGAATGTTTTATGTCACTTCCAATTTAAATTTAAGATCTTGCTTTAAAATATTTACATAACTATAGGAATTTCAAATTGAGATTTAAATTTTTTTTTCTTCTCCCATGCCCCTATATTTCACTCTTCCTTTTTACCGACTTTATTAAAATAAGATGAACTTAGGCGACCCTATTTTTTGTTAGCAATTCAACCACTTCTTGAGGAACATTGGGGGAAAATTAAAAATAAATAAGCGCGTCCCTCTAGCCCTAAAAGGGATTAATTGCCAGGAAATTTCTGTTTAAATTTTAATCAAGACAGAACAGGATTATAAGTATATAGGAACCTTATGAGGCCATTAAATGTGCCGCGCTTTAATTTATTTATGGTAAATTCTGGTGTCAGTACGCCGTAATTAAGCAATTAGAAGAGAATGGGAAGCGCTTTACCTAAATGTTCCTAAGTTTCAAGTGAAGGAGGCGGTAGTTGGTAATGGTGCACTCTTGTACGAGGGTTAAACTCCGGTAGTCAAACTTGAGCCCCTTACTACAACAGTCAGTCGCATCGGCATTTACACACAAATCGAACCTTATATACGTCAATCACAACATAAATTTTGCAACCAAACGATTTCCTTATAGCACGTATATGTTAAAGGCTCCAGATTATTCCGAACCACTGACAACGTCATGAAAAAGGCCCCAACGAAGCATTTTTCTACAACTTTCCGATATACCGGACAAATTTAATCCGCATGCAGATCCTTTCTTCGGGATAATACAAAATATAACGCGATTATCCACGGTCTACCGGGTTCCATTATCGAAATATCCTCATGCATCGGCACTAAACACGAGGTTATATCATGGATAAATAACTGAAATTGGGCTTGCGAAATCCATTAACGGGTCAAATGAGCTACAAGCCAAGCCAGACGGCTCTGATACAGTACACCTACCGTTATACAAATTTTCATATTTTTATTTTCTTTCTTTAATCCCTTTTTGCACACCTAGTGCGAACTTTTTTGTTTCAAATATTTTCCATTCGATCTATTTTTAATAAGAATGAAATATTCGATATTAGTTGTAGGTAAATTCTATTTACGCCTGTTAATGAATAAAGAGCATAGTGACCTGGTTTGTTATTGCTTATTAGTTATTACTTTGAAGAGTTGATGAAGTTACACAATATGGTAAACATACGCAGTTACTATGGCAGCAAGATAATATTATTATAAGGTTTTTAGTGCAAAGTATACCGGCTGTCAGTTACAAACTCGATTATAGGACAATAATAAATGCAAAGAGCTTAAATGGCACACACATTTAAGTAAGGTAGAGAATTACGATACACGCACGTGTTTAAAAGACAAACAAATTATGAGTGATGAAATGTCTTATCACTGTCTTGATTAAAAGATCATACTATTATACACTACCTGCACTTATTGTCCTATAGTTAAGTTTACGGCTACAGAGAGTATGTTACAATTACAGTTGTTGATGTGTTGACGTTGCCGGGTCGTTTTGGTGGCTTTTGATGTTTATGTACAGTAAATTTCTATTTATGTAAATTATAACACTGAAACTAACATGAACAAACAAACTCATGTAACTTCCTCAAACTAGACCAGATTTAGGACACTGGAATTGTTTCAAGGGTTTCTTTAGCAACAAAGATAAATACCAAACCTGTAATTTTTACTAATCTTTCTTTAGAAGTTTCATTACTGCCTGTACGGGACTTTTTAGCTGTTTTCCAGTGTTCAAAAGTGGTACTGTTATGTGATAATGCGTATATAAGATACGATAATTAAAATTTCAGTTTCCAGTAGGCTATGAAAAAAATTCATGTCTTAAGTTAATCCATTCTCAGTAAAAATTATCTGTCAAATTGACAGTTAGAATTTGCTTTATTGTTACTAATTGATTTTGTAATTTGTAGGTTTTGTATTGGCCTTGGTTGGCGTGCGTGTGTCTAAGCTACGCTCTACTGAAGAATTTCATAGCCTACTGGGAAATGAAATTTTAATGATCGCTTGTTATTTTGCTTAATAAATTATTATTGTTAACTGATAAGAATATTTAGTTTTTGCAAGTTGGCTGAACTAATTATTATTGTATCTTGACACTTATAAAAAAATTAATGTTTCTTATTAATTCCAAATGTGTTATAGTATTATTATTTCTGTTTATAATTAAAAAGTTTATATATCATGCTTTATTTCTCTTATTGGTCTCCCTTCTTCTTCACTTTCACTACTACTACTCTCATTATTTTCAATTTTTTCATTATTGTTTTCAACAACATTTTTTTCATTAACTTCCTGTTCTTCTTCCTTTATATCTTCTTCCTCAGTTCTTTCTGGTTCTTCATTTGTAATTTCAGGAGGATCATAAATTGGAGGGACTAAAAACCTTACTTCTGGCTCGTTTACCCGTTTTTCATTGGCTTTTTCTCTTGCATAGTATTCCATTACAGTTTCATCAAACCTTACGTCTCGAGATCTAATAACTTTCTTCTCTCCCGGAAGCCATAGCCGATATCCACCTCCGCAGTACCCTACCATTACTGCACGAACTACCCTAGGATTTAGTTTACTTTCCTGGAGAATGATCGTATCCAAAAACTCGTAATTTGTTCAAATTATTTCTACCATTCCATAAATCTGAAGGAGTTTTTCCGCGATTTAAAGTTGAAGTGGGGAATCTGTTTAATTCATAGGCGGTGCACTTTAATGCTTCACCCCATAGATACTTTGGTATTCCTGAATCAATGATTTTAGCACGTAATTTGTCTAACAAAGTCCGGTTTAGGCGTTCAGCCTTGTCGTTCATCTGAGGAGAGTGGCTAATTGTATATTCTAACTGTATACCATTCTTATCAGCAAAGTCTTGGAAATATTTACACACAAATTCCCCTCCATTGTCCATTCTCGCCCTCTTAGGAGTAATACCAAATTGTGTCTGCATTGTACGAATGTATGAAATTAAGTTGTCAGCTGCTTCTGACTTATTCTTTAATAATTTAACTATTACAAAATGAGAATAGTCGTCCAAGATTACCTGGAAATATCTTTCACCATATAAAGTTGAAGGAGTCACGGGACCGCTTATATCAGAGTGGATCAAGTCCCCTATGCACTGTGAACTCTTTTCTTGCTTACAAAAGGGTAATCTGCAAGCTTTGCCTTCTATGCAGGATGTACACACTTTTTCAGGATAGGGCAGACCCAATTGTACAAGTCCATCCTTCCCAAGATGACCAAGTCTCTTGTGCCACAGCTCGCCACTTTCTATTGTCACATTACAATATTTCTCGTTCTTAGAATTGTCAACTTGAAGAATATACACTCCATTGAATTTTTTGCAGACTAATTTAAAACCTTGACCACATATAATAGCATCATTTTCTCTTATTACAACTTTCAAACCTCTAGAAACAATTTTTGAAGCAGAAAGTAAATTGTGCTTAATATTTGGAACAATAAGAGCTTCTATTGTTAATATTTTACCCTGACAATTTACTACCAGGTCTCCTTTTAAGGATGCAGTAATAACTTTTCCATCTGCCAAGTTAATATTCAGCTTGTTTTCTAGTTTAATTACATTTTTCATATATGGCAGTAATTCTTCTTTCAAAAAATGGTTAATTGCCCCTGAATCAAGAACCAAGGCATTCTGAGATAATTTTGATTGATTGCATGCATTAGCAGCATATAGCAAAATATTATTTTCATTTGCCAAGTTAGCCTGAGGCTTAGCAGGATAACGTGAAAAATTGCCTCTACTACGTACTCTTCCTCTTCCACGTCTTCGAAAATTATTCTGGTAATTATAATACTGAGATCTATCACCACGCGGAAAATATGTATAATTATTATTTGAAGCTTTAAAACTTACTTCAGAATGATCTTTAATAGTATTAGTATTTTTATCTTTTAATTTTAGTTCTTCATCCAACAATCTAGCTTTGACGAAGTCCATTTTAACATCAGTTAGTGTTTCAATTGCAGTTATCACAGTGTCATACTGTGGTGGTAACGATAATAAGAGGTGACAGACACGATCGGTTTCATCAATTGATGAGCCGAGATCTTGGAGATCTCTTATAATGGTATCAAATTTCACAAAGTGATCTTCCAATCTATCAGTTCCTTTTGATTTTAAATTGAAAAGTTTACGCCATAATGTTAATTTTGTGAAAGAACTGCTTCTCACAAAAACAGCCTTTAATGCATCTAATTGAGTTTTTGCAGTGTCACAATCTTTAATTATATCTAGATGTTTATCTGTAATTCCTTGAATTATAATTGCTTGTGCTTTGGCGTCTTTTACCTCATATTCTTTCTTTTTATCCGGATCTGTGGGAACTACACCATCGATTACATCGGCATACTGATCTCTCTTTAAAATTGATAAAATCCTAAATTTCCAATTATTGAAATTTGTTGCTGTTAATATTGGAACAGCATTAACAGTGTTAGTTGTAGACATTGTTATTATTATTGATTACAATAAACAAAAACTGGAGCACAACAAACACGACGAAAACATTGAGGTTAGGACAAAAACAACAAACTTTTTTTTTATCTGAGATTTTCAAATTAATCAGTTCACTTTTCACGTCTGGGCGGCATAACCTGATATATAAACTTTTTAATTGTAAGCAGAAGTAATAATACTATAACACATTTGGAATTAATAAGAAACATTAATTTTTTTTATAAATGTCAAGATACAATAATAATTAGTTCAGCCAACTTGCAAAAACTAAATATTCTTATCATTAACTGACCCAAGAATTAGCAAAAATTCGTTTGGCTTTTAACAAAATTTTCATTTCTGTCAGAAAATGTTTTATATTTAAATAGAAGTTTGCAAAAGCCATGCTTGCAATGTATATACAGGGTGTCTCGTATCATACCTTCAATATTTCACCAATGTATGGTTTAGGCCATTATAAATCAAAAATGAAAAATAGTTATTTTAACTATTTTCAATATTGAAGGAGATATGAACATTTTTAGTTGTAGACCAAAAATAATTTTTGATCCTGGCTGAGTCTTGTGCAAAAAGTTTACGTCGAGAAAGCTTCGTCGATTCAAACCACTGTAAGTGCTAACCGCGCGATTGGCCTGATATAGCACATACCCGATGTTAAATTTAAATCGACGAAACCTTGTCGACGTGGACTTTTTGGCACAAGGCCGGCAACCACTTTGAATAATTATTGTAGTGAATCCGTGCGATTAAAAATTTTAATAAGTAAATATTTGTGTGTTGCACATCTCAACTAACGACGTCTATAACTTCATCAATATTGACAACAACCAAAATGGTCACTATTTATGTCTGACTTGTACTGACCTAAACTACACATTGGCAAAATATTAAACGTGTATTCTGCATATATTACTATACTAAATCCACATTCCTCATAAAACTTGCAGATCTATACAAAAATGGTTGTATCTGTCTATCAAACAAAAAACTTGATTTCTGCTAAAGGGTTAACAATTCTTGTAGTAGACAAACAAGTGACGAACTTTGCAATACTTTTGTTATCTGTCTTATTTTCTCTATGATTGTATTTTAGTTTGAATAAATGTATTATAACTTGTTACTAATGTCCAATTTTCCGAGCTACCACTATATGCCTTAAGGCCACGTAAAAGTACTTTTTTAGCAGAGTTGCAAAGATACCGTTTAGAATCTGTCACACCCTACGGTGTGAATTTGGTAAGAGCATCCATTTCTACACAGAATCCGCGAAGAATTCAATTAGGATCTTTCTTTCTTTCTTTCCATGACGTAGTGTCGTGTTTAAGTTTTTTTTAATTGCGTCAAGGTCAACTTGAATTAGTTTCTAAAATCATTAAACGTAGATGTACGGAACAATGGAGTTGAATTCAATTAATTCTCTCCAAATTCAACAGGTTTTTAGTTATCGCTTGAACTGTCTCTAATACGAAGTTTCAAAAAAAGCAAAAAATGATAATTCAGTCTGATTATTGTAACGCGCCGTCCCTAGAATATTCTAGAAAAAGTCCCGAACAGTCTCGAACAAGCTGGTCGAATGTTCCAGAAGGAACGCGAAAACTTTCTGGGCTCATCAAGAACCACGCGGAAACGAATATAAGGCGGCGTTGACCGAGCAGAAGGCAGTTCTACAGTCAATCAGCTAGTAGTTACGAACGAAATAAATGTTAACTAGTGATAAATAAATTCTTCTGTACATAAATAAATAAATAATTTAGTGTAAATAAATACTGGAAATAAATTGTAATAAATTAAGTGAAAATAAATATTATTAAATATAAATACACGTTTTTGTCAAAACGTAACATTATCTATGGATATCAAAAAGCTTTAGCCACTTACAACTTGTAGAAAACTAGTCGTGTAGGTTCAGAACCTTGCAGATTGTCTAGTATTAACCTGTAATCATAGTTTTGACGATTATTTATTATTTCAGACTTGTGTCTTTCCACAATTTGCAGATTTTATTGGGATCATTTCGGCTCACTTTCTACGCCATGGTCTTTCGTTATGTGCACTTAGTTTACGTACAGGTTCCGTCCAGAATTCAAATATCTTCCCACTGACCAAACAAGCCCAAAAACTCGGTG
Organism: Ignelater luminosus; assembly: GCA_011009095.1. Lineage (NCBI taxonomy): Eukaryota > Metazoa > Arthropoda > Insecta > Coleoptera > Elateridae > Ignelater > Ignelater luminosus. The sequence continues at coordinate 49,224 of VTPC01000817.1, forward strand.
ATCATTTATTTCATTTTCAGAGTCATGCAGATTTTGTCCAGAGTTTATGTCTTTTCGTTTCATGGCTTAAATTGATGCTGATATTATTTAGGTGGCCTGCGTCCTGTTAAATTGATCTTTTCATAGATCGAACTGTTCAGAATTTCGTCGAATTGTCTGTGTCTTGTACAGAGATTATATCTAAAATCTAAAATCCTTTTCATCACTAATCGGAAGAGTGCAAAGTAAGTTTCGGTTGATCGGCGTGCTTGCGCAAAATTCGACGAAAATCTATCAGTTTGGATTGTTTGTCTTGTTCTACATTTGACTACACTGATTCATATTATATTGTTCCTTTTTTTTCCACAGTTACATATTGTGCGTTGGTCCGTTCTGAGACCTACTGTATCAAGTTACTTTTCAACTTTTTTCTTATTATTTTGCAATTTCTAGTAAAAATATATTGCACGCAAAGGCAAAAACGTAAAATAAAAATAAGAAGTACTTTGCAAAAAATATATTAAATCTACTGCATGGTATTGGACTCACAAATTAATGTAAAATAAAAAGTGTTTAGAATTAAATTTTTCTTCTTTAAAAACCTGCCATACTGCATAGTTTGCTCAGCACTCGTGAGCATTCTTTTCTTTTCACGATTGCGATTTGTTTCTGTAAAGTATTTCGTTCTTACTCTTGTGCAGCCTGAAATTTATTTTTCGTTATTTCGATGGTTTCAAGAACTTATAGAGTACACTTAGGTTGTCTATTTTACTGTTAGAGTAGTGCAAAGCTGTTTTTCTCTGTAGCTCAAAATTAACTAATTTCTATTTTCTTTTGCAAATAGAATTTAGGTTTCTACCTTTTATTATGACCTGATAACGTACAAAGTTCCTTCATGTCGCTTGTTTTTCTACAAGTCTGTGCAAGTTACAACCAAGCATTATGTTGCTAACTTTCTTTAGTAGAAGGCATGCAAAATACTTGAGAATATTTGTTTCTTCTGTAGATTCGTGCTGATTTCATTCGTTATTTTTGTCTTTTTTTCTTCTATCAATATGCATAAGTTCTAGGTTGCAATATTTGTTTTTTCTACATATTTTTGCAGATTCTACTTACAATTTGTGCTGTTTTTTTAAAACTTGGAATGGATATTTCCTTCTTATTGACAAATGTTTGGTTCATTGCATTATTTACGCTATTAGCTTTTTTGATCCTGTCGTTTATTTCGTTTTCCTGACTTCCACTTTTGTCTATTGTGACTCCAAGATATTTGTATGCATCAACTTGTTCTATGTCTGTTTCTTCTATTTTTATGATGGCGTGCTGTACTTCGCTTGATATTAGCATTACCTTCGACTTATTTATGTTCATTGTCATATCATTAGTCGTTAATACTTTGTTCTACGTGTTGAGATTATGTTCCAAATTTTTTTTTCTGTTTGTTATTATCGTCACGTCATCCGCAAACACACATTTTGTAATATTCACATCTTCAAGGTTGTGGTAGCCGATGTACAATAGTTTAGTCGTTGTTTGACTGTATTAATTATTTCGTCCATAAATATTATAAACAGTAATGGGTTTAGTCCTCCACCTTGTCTTACACCTTATTTTGTAGCAAACAGTTCAGACTTCATATTCTTAATGATGACACAGTTTGTTGCTTCGTTATAAAGGCTTTGTGACTTATATTCTTACTGTTTAGATATTCCCATAATTTTGCTCGTGGTACTCTGTTAAAGGCCTTTTCCATATAAATCCGAGAAATATCTGTTCTCCTCTATTTTGAGCTCTCGTGATTATTTCCTTTATTGTAAAGATACGGTCCATTGTACTCCTTCCCCTACGAAATCCACTCTGTGACTGCTAATAATGGTTCTACCATAGTTCTTAGTCTAATCTTCAGTATTCTGTCGTACATTTTTGTAATAGTGCTGAGCAATGTAATTCCCCTGTAATTATTGCAACCCTCATTTCCTCCTTTCCTAAATATAGGTACTATAAGACCCAATTGCCAATCTTTTGGTACTCTGCCGTCCTTCCATGCTTTATTGAAAATTTCTAATAGTAGATATGTTCCTTTGTCTTCCATTATCTTAACATCTGTCACTGTTATTTTATTGTTACGTAGTGCCCTTCCATTTTTAAAATCTTCTTATTGTTTCTTTCAGTTCATCACGCATGATGTGTCATCATCTTCCATGTCTTGATTTATGTTTCCATCATTGTTCTGTAATTGGTAGATTTGGAACGTATTCTTCCCATCTATTCATAATTTCCTTTTTATCGCTAATTACACTGGTCAACCAATTTCAACTTTTGGAACCCCCATTATATAACGCCTGCTAATTATAACAGAAAATGTACAAACATTTATTTTAGTACAATGCAGAGGTACAAGTTAGCTCTGTTTTTATTGATTTGAATACAAAGATTTTTGTGCTTATAAATGTATTTTAATTCATATTTACAACTCTAACATCTAAAAATGCAAAGAAATATTAGACTGTCACTTATAAACACCATCTACAGCCTCCCTTCTTAGTGTCCAACAGTAATCCGCTAACATAACAGGATTCCACTTGCCCTGGTACCGTTTATCTATTCTTAATATCTCTTGGTGGATGCGCTCGCCATGTTTGTCACCAACGTCGCCCATATTCTCAGGGCAGAAATCCAAATGAGAATGTAGAAGTGCACTTTAAGAAACATATTACTACCACTAGCGTGAAACATTTGTATCATATTATTTACTAACACTTTCTAATTATCTTCTTTTCTGTTCCCCAAAAATTTGATGAAAACTTGTACCATGGATAACCACGCTATTTTTTCTAGTAGCGTTAATCTGGTTTCAAATGTTTTATCATTTACTATTTTTCGTATCTGGGGTCCGACAAAAATGCCTTCTTTTCGTTTTGTTTCTGATATTTTTGGAAATTTCTCTTTAAGGTATTTGAAACTGTCACCTTCACGATTCAGTGCCTAAACAAAATTTTTCATCAGCCCCAATTTGACGTGCAAAGATGGAATTATAATTTTGTCTTTTTCCACTAACGGCTGTTGAAGTACGTTGTCTTTTTCTGGCGTAACAGCCTTTCGTGGTGGCCACTTCTGCTTAATGTGATGTTTGTTCCTGTCACGACTGTCCCAAAGACATAAAAAAACAGCAGTACTTCGTGTAACCTAGCTGCATACCCAAAATAATTGCAATAACTTTGAAATCAGCACATAGGCTCCAGGACTAGTCTTTATACTTTATCTTCTCCAATAGGAGTTTCAGATTCTCATATGTTTCCTTCGTGCAAGCCACACGACCTATTGGAATAAAAGGATAAAGGTTTCAGTTATGTAATAATATCGCCTTCAGGCTGGCCTTGGAGAAATCTATGAATAAGAACTGGGGCCATGCTGTATCCCGCAAGTCTCAAAACGGTTATAAATGTCATTGCAGTAGACCAAATTGCCTTCCCTACTGTAGAAATCAACAAGATTCTCATGTCGCTTGCAAAAAATGCTAATTCTTGTTCCTTGTGCCAACAGATTCCACTTCCAAGAAGTTTTGCTTGTGACTTTGATAGGCTTAAATCTCGCACTAGGTTGTTTAATTCGACTTGACTAATTAAATGCGGTTGACTGGATATAGATGGGACGAAATCAGGATCTCTCGATTCGTCAATAGCTTCACTACTAGTATTACTCGCAGCTTGACCCTCCTCGGTTTCTGGTTCTATTGGTGGTTGAGAAACCGGATGATACTCAGCATGTGGTTGAGATGTTTGAGCTGACTTTGTTCCCACATAATTATATTTTCGTTTCTTGCGACGATTAAGTCCTGCAGTCTTATTAAAGCAGAAGCAGCAATCTTCAACATGGTCCTTTTGTGCTCTCCACAACATCAGAATGGCAACATTGTTGGCCAGATAGCCAATCCCGTAAATATCTAGCACAGGTAGTGCATATTATATGTGCAACCCACGGCTTGTCTTGATTTTTGATGTCAAATGAAAATACAATTTTATAACTATTGTTTTCCATCGTCACAATAAACTTTAAAGTCACTTTGTTGTATTGTTTTTGTTGAAATAGCATCACTTAAATACTAGCAACACCCTTATCCCCTCCCTAGAGAATATCAACCAATGACAATCGAGGAGATGGCAATCGTCCGGAGCCGTGGATTATCAAGTCGCATCATGTCTGAAACAAGTCTCAACTTGTGCGTTTTCTCCGTAACTTCAACTAAGCCAACGCTATTACTTTCCCAGTAGTTTATACTTTATATCAGCTGATTAATTTTATCAATCAATGATTATGGGTAAAAACTGTGTTGACCAGTGTTATTTCCCTGTCTGAGCTTTTTATTGCTATGGTTTCTATTTTTTGTCTTTTCTCAAGTGTTTTAGTACTTTGAAAAATAATTATTGGTTTCCTGCGCTGTCCCTTTTTAATTTTGCTTCAAATTCTTTCCAATATTCTTGTTTAGCTTTATTGACTAGTATTTTAACTTTTTTATTTTGCTTTTTATATCGTTCATGCTTTAGCATCGGATTATTATTTAAGTATTCTTTCCATTTCTTTTTCTTTACTTTTACTTCTTGTTTTATTTCATCTGTCCACCACGATGTTTGTTTTTTGTATTTATTTGTTCTAAAAGTGTCACACACACCTTATGCTGTTTCTATGATTATGTTCTTAAATATTTTCCACAGTTCTTCAACGCTTGTTATTTCTGTTATCTCAGTTATCTTTGAGCATTTTTCGTTTATTCTACTTTGATATTTGCTTGCAATGTTTCTATCTTTTAGTTTATATGGTCTTATTATTTTACAGTCTATTTTGTTATGTCTAATCTGTTCTTTGTTGTTTTCTATATCTACATTCTTTACTTTAGCTATTAGCAGCATGTGATCGCACATCTATTATTGAATTTCTATTACTTCTTTCGACTAACACATAATCAGTTATAGACTTCTCCCCTCTACCTAGCTCTACCCTTGTATACTTGTGTATTAGCTCATGTTCGTAGAAGATTTTCCTTATAATCATATCGTGATTGTGGCAGAAGTCTATTAGTCTCCTTCCATTATTAATTCGTAATATTTCTCCACGTTTTCCAATTACCGTTGTATTTCGATTGTCTTGTTTTTCGACCCTTCCATTGAAGTCTCCTGCTACAATTATTTTTCCCTTAGCTGTCTCCATTGTTAAAGATAATTCTTCCTAAATTCATCTTTCTTGTCTGCCATAAACTGCTAAAATTGTTTTAATGTGCTTTGTATTTCAATTCTATTTTTAAGATCCGTTCATTAACAGGAAGTTGGGAAGCCAATTGTTAATTTTTTTTTGTATTTCATGTATTAGACATCCTATTCCTGCTGCTGCTCTATTTTCCTTTTCTGCTCCACTTCATATAAATATGTGACCATTTGTCCATTGCTGCATTTCCTGTATACTTCTCGTGTTCCATGTCCTCAGTCTCATTATATCACTGCCTGTCTTTTCTCTACTTTTATTTAGAATTCCATGCCATGTCATCTCCGTATTTATGTCGAGCTTGTTGTTTGTACCCAGTTTTTGGTTGTTTCCTTATTGTTATAATTTTTCCTCCTCTTTGTCTCATTTCCACACTGCGTTATTTACTATCAATTTTAAAAATTCAACCTTTACGGAATTTCCTTTCTGTTTTTTTCTTGCGAAATTCTTCTTATCGTCCCCTGTATAATTCTGCCTTGCTTATATTGTCATTACTAAATATTCTATTTTCTCGGTTATTCTTTAGTTTACTTTTATTTTGTAAGACCTCTTTTTCGCTGTCATCAGCCATTTCTAATAAACATATAGCATTTCCTATTTTTCCAGCAGCTTTTATTTCTACTTCAATTTTTAGCTCTTCTTTAATAAATTTTTTCATATCGTTTACCATTTCCTTTTGGTTACTGGTATCTACTTTTGTACCCTGTATTACTACACTGTTTCTTCTTTTTCCTCTCTCTAATATGTCTATTTTTTCGTTCATTGTCTTAATTTCTTTCTGCTCAGATTTTACTTCTCATTGTTCCATTTTTAGTTCTGTAATTTCTTGCGATAAATTTCCTAACATCTCCAATATTTTCTCAAACTTTTCATTCTGATTTCTAATCTTTTCGGGCGATTTAGCCATTCTTCTGTTTTTTCTCTCATCTGAGATATGAACTTCATCACTAGATATCATGTTGATTAACTCCACCTATTAGTTATTTCCGCTGTTTGACTATGCACTGAATGCGGACCTGTCCAATATGTCTGCGATAGGACGGAAACCCAACTCAACGTCTCGGAGGTTATTGTCCTCTTGGTGGTAAATAATACAGGCTTTAATAATTTTCTATATTTGTAACTCGCTTAACAGCGGAATTTTTTGTAATCAATTCGTTAATTTGAAACACAGTGTCTCTATACCAAAAGTTCATGTAACAATACTCTTGATACCACCCAAAATTGAGTTTAATTTCGCAGCTACTTATTACACGACAGTTCACTTTACGCACAGAACCGGTTCCCTTCTTTGCTTTGGAATTCTTTTGGATTTTTGTGATGCTTTTTCCATATTCACGCAGATTTCCCTAATTTTTGCAAATTTATTATATCTTTCCTTCTTTTTAGGATACTAACGCGTAGAATTTCTTCTTTGAGTCTGTCTACAATCTGTTCATGATTCATACCTCCTTCTTATAAGATGTGAAGTACATAATTTGCTCCAAAAAAACTACTTCTTAGGATTTATGCACATGTTATCTGTTGCTTTTACAATTCAAATTTTTCTAAGCCTGTTCGTTTGCTTGTTTTCCACAGGTTTATTAAGGTTCTGTTTGGATATTTCCTTTTTTTCAAAAAGTGATTTTCTTACTGTTTTCATGGTTTTAAATCTTACAAAATAAGCACTTGGTTGTTTTACAGATTTCGTAAAAGATTTGTCTTTTCTTTCTAGCGTAATCTATCTTATCATAGTATAATTCAGACGTTTTGATCACTCTTTTGTTTTATGAATTGATACAAAAAATTTGTCTCGGAAAAATATAAAGTGTAAATGTAATTTTCATCGACTCGTT